>CM053627.1:63387953-63406238 GCA_028646595.1 Phalanger gymnotis
AACACTTTTGAAAAGGGACAGAGTCAAGGGAGAAAATTCAATAAAGGGGGACAGGTTAGGAAGAAGCAAAATATAGTTAGTCTTTCACAACATGAGTATTATGGAAAGGTTATACATAATGATACGCATGTGGCTCATGTTGAATTGCTTGACTTCTTAGGGAGGGTGGGTGGGAAGGGAAGAGGGGAGAGAATTTGGAACTCAAAGTTTTGAAAATAAATGTTCAAAAACAAAAAAAAAGTTTTTCATGCAACTTGAAAATAAGATACACAGGCAATGGGGTGTAGAAATTTATCTTGCCCTACAAGAAAGGAAGGGAAAAAGGGATGGGAGGTGAGTGGGGTGACAGAAGGGAGGGCTGACTGGGGAACAGGGCAACCAGAATATACGCCATCTTGGAGTGGGGGGAGGGTAGAAAATTTGTAATTCAAACTCTTGTGAAAATCAATGCTGAAAACTAAATATATTAAATAAAAAAAGATATTAAAAATTATAGTAATGATAATTGTAGTACCCACTTCAGGGGGTAGGTACCAGGTAAGATAAAGCACTTTATAAATTTTAAAGCTGAATATAAAGGTCAACTGTTAAGGTGGCACATAAGACAGCTGGGGCATTTCCAGAGAACAGAAAAGGGACTCCTTTATTGTACCAAGATAGTTTCTATTCCCATGAAAATGTCCAAAAGTAACTGAAATAATTACTTTGAGAAGACAATTCATCTCATATATGTGAGCCCAATGACTCAGGGGGGACATAATTCAGACTGTATAAGAGCAGGACTCAGTAATAAGGTCTGTAATTCAAAGGCACAAAACAAGAAATAGGTTGTTCTGGAGGGGGAAAAAAGGGAGAATTAGGAGAAAAGCCAGGATAAGAAAATGAGCAGAAAAAATCACGCTGGTGGGCAAGATAGTGGCAAAAATACACAAAATAAAAATTGTTGTCTACAGTCAATCAAGAGTTCAAGGAAATAGATGTTTATGTAGGCTTGAACTCTCACAGATTTCATACATAATTTGATTTGCTTCTTGTCAGTCAATCAATAAACATTTAAGTGCCTACTATGTGACAGGCATTAGAGACACAAATATGAGAAAGAAACATAGCCCCTGTCCATAAGCAGCTTACAATCTAATGGGAGAACACAGCACACAAAAAAATTGATGAAGAAGTAGGAGTTGGGGAGGTCCCCAGAGGCATAGAAGAGTCCAATACAGAAAGAGTGAAGCCTAGTGGGAAATGAAGAGATGGCTGGCACCTTCTCGCCCTCCAATAAGAGAGGCAGAAGATACAGAGAGTACTGATGCAGTGTGGGTGTCAAGATTCATGAAATTTCAAAGGACAATGAGCTTCTTGATCATGAAGTTCTGGACTCGTCTACTGGTGTGCTGTTGTGTGGGAAATGAAATTATTGAATATATACACATAAACAGGCATGTATGTTTACATAAACATACAGATATGTACACAAGTACATGGGTAGATATGTATATGCATATATAGATATCTTTCCAAATAAAGAAGTATAAATAAATATAGATATTCACCTATCTATTCTGGAGCATGTCTACGATTTCATTGGAATTGAGGACTCCTAGAGAGGAAGCTTCTACCATGGCTCATAAGCACCTGTTCTGAAACATATAGGCTTAAAGAGCTTTGTTTGGGCCCTGAGAGATTAAGTGACTCACTTGGTAAGTATGATAACAGCTGTATGTGTCAGAGATTTGAACTTAGGATCCCCAATCTTCTGGATGCCTAGGCATCTCTCTATGTGCTGTACTACCACCTTCTACGAATACACACACACAAGGAATATCTAAATCAATATAAATGAAATATATGCTATTATCTGTGTGGAATGATTCTATTATATATAAATCTTAATAATTGTGAATATAAAATATACTCTAATATGTATATGTATTATACACAAGTGTGTGTGTGTGTGTGTGTGTGTGTGTGTATGGGTATACGTATGTGTGTGTGATAAGATTCAGGGTGACCTAGCTTAAAACTCTGCCTCCCGGGGGAAATCAGTTATGGCTAAATGACCCTAGGGAAATCATTTAACCTCTTCAGTCTCTCAACAAAATTCTTTAAGACTAAACATTACAGAACTATTGCTGGTTGGCATAGGTAGAAGCAATTTCTCAATCGGAGTTCCAAGTTCATCTGATCTTCACAACAACAGGATACAGGTCCTGCTATTAGCTCCATTTTGCAGAGAAGGAAACAGACTCAGGGAGGTTTAAGTGACTTAAACAGGCAGGTTTGGAACCTTCATCTTCATGACCCCAAGAACATCATTCTATCCATTTGCCAAGTTCTTTTGAGTCCTGACGTGGGGCACTAACCCTACCCTGCCTGTAGCTCTGGTTGAGCTTCAACTGTGGAGATATCACAACCAGAAAAGGCATTCCCTGCATTGGAAAACAGATGTGTTTACACTGCAACAGATTCTGGAAAATATAAGGAATTTTTGCTTGTATTATATTGAAAGGGCACTGGATTTGGAATGACAAAACTTGGGGTCAAATGTGGGCTTTGATGTGTAGATTGTGTTGTGATTTCAATCTCTCCAGGCTTCAGTTTCCTCGTCTGTAAAATTAGAGGAATAAACTACATACTAAATAAGGTCCCTTCCTATTCTATATCCTAGGACTTAATTTCCCATATCAACCAATTAACCAAGAAGCAACGATTTAGTAAGTACCTACTCTGTGCCAGGCACAGTGCTAAATGCTGGGGATACAAAGAGTCTCTGCCCTCAGAAACCATATATTATATTGGGGGAGAGAACACACACACATATATGTGAGAAAGTCATTCTATAGTCCCTTCATTGTGTAATCCTTACCTTCGTTTCAATCTCCGCTCTGAGGTATATGTTATTCCTGGTGATAGTAAATTATATAGTAAATGCTTAATAAAGGCTTGTTAACTGACTAACTGATTGACTAAAAAGGAATAGCATTCCCAAAAATTTAAAGAACACTTTTTCCAACGAATCACTAGGCTCAAATACATGTTCTATTTGTACTCATATCTAAAAGATCTTCCTTCATTTAGCTTAACTGGGATTACATGTGTTTAGACAATGTGAAATCCTTTCAGGATGAGCCTCGACCATAAGGTGAAATTCTAAATTAAACTTAGTTGCTTCTCTTACCTTCTTTCCTAGATCTCAGTCTCTCTTACTGGTGTCTGTTATAATTTAAGCTAGGTCACCCTGAATCTTATCACACACACATACACCTACACATACACATACATACACACACACACACACCTGTGTATAATACATATACATATTAGAATATATTTTATATTCACAATTATTAAGGTTTATATATAATACAATCATTCCACACAGATAATAGTCACATGCATATATTTCGTATATATGGATTTGGATATTCTGTGTGTGTGTGTGTGTGTGTGTGTGTGTGTGTGTGTGTGTGTGTGTGTGTGTGTATTCGTAGAAGGTGGTAGTACAGATAGAGTGTTCAAGCCTCATTCATAGTACATCACCTCTTGTCCTAAAGCCCAACTACCAAGAAATGTGGAAACCAAGTGTGAAAAGATTAATATTTGATAGATAGTTCTCCTTTCCCCCAACTCTGGATATGGGGTAGGCTCATGTGCTGCCTCTTCCCAGTCCCCATTACAGTGAGGAGATCTGATTGGCCCTGGCTTCCCTGTTTCTGTTTCCTGGTCACCTAAGAGGACAAAGAATTCTGGCAGGTACAGTCTAAACCTCTCAAACTTAATAGATTATCTGAGACCATATGAGTTATTATGTCTTGATTACCTGATGATCAGATGCATTTCCACGGGGAGGCAAGGGAAGCCATGTCTACCAAAGCTGAAGAGGTGAGCCACTATATCCTTATGGCGTATCCTTGCTGTGTTGGGGCAAAGTAGAACTTCTTTTTGTCAACTGTTCAGAGACTTACAAGTGCATCATTTGGTCGCAAAACTATGTCTGAACAAAGACCACTCTGGCATTAGAGCAACCTCTTAGACCAAGAAAGTGAACTTGACATTTTGCAAAATTTTAAAATATTACCTATTTTATTCTAAGCTTAAGAAGTAAAATAAGCATTTCCATAACCTAGAATAACAATAAATAAGATGATTTCACATGAAATTACAAATCTATTGTGTACAACTTGCTACTCCCTTTAAATACATAATATCTAAATATATAATAAAGTTTTCATGTAACTTTTCACCCCTTTTTCTCATCTCCCAGCTGATAAATTTAAAGTTAATTGTTTTTTTTTTTTGGTTGGGGGGGTTGTTGTTTGTTTGTTTTCCTCTGATCCATTCAAAGTTAGGTTAAGAGGTAATACAGAATCATCTTAGAATATGCCATTTTATATCAAACCATTTCTGGCCACTTTTCCTTATTTTCTTTTTCATATTTTAATTTTAAGGGATTTAAAATACATAGACTTAGTTAGGTCCCTAATTTTCACTTTGGCCTTTTTTAAATAAAAATGCAAAATTATATTTAAAGGAAAAAAGATTCTCTTAAGACACAAGGCTAAGTTTCAGCTAAAGTTCAGGATAATTGCACTTCTCTTTTACTTTTCAATCCCAGCAAATGCAGTGGCATTTATCTATCAGTAGATACAAGCTGATTTTATTGTATTCCCAATTACATTTCATGAAGGCAATTTTACTATTAAATCCAGCATTAAATGTTAGCTTACATTTTTAAGAAAAGTGACAATGTACTGAAAAATGGCTTATGAGATTGCATATATAAATATTACTTTAAGTCTGTCTAACAATGGCCCAAAACTGTTTGGAACAAACTGAAACTTACATGCATAAAGTAACAGCATGTTGTTGAGGGTTGAAAATTGTAGTTGAAGCCTTCGATGAGTGACTTGACTTTAAATCTTGGTTCTGGTAATTACTGTGTGACCATGGGCAAGTTACTTAATTATTCTGAAATGCAGTTTCCTTATCTTTAAAATGGGGATGAAAAATCAATGCATTACCCCCTCACCATGATGGTTATTGTGGAAGTTCAAAAGATAAAAGTAAAAAAAACATACCAGCAACAACAGTAGCTAACATTTATATGACATCTACTATATTTATAAATTTAACACCTAGGATCTGTGCTAAGTGCTTTACAAATATTATCTCACTAGATCCTCACAACAACCCTGGGGGGTGGGGTGCTATATTTATCTCCATCTTATTATTGAGGAAATTGAGACAGACCGAAGTTTAATGTTAATTGTTGCCTAAGGTCACACAGCTAGTAAGTGTCCGAGGTGACATTTGAACTCAGTTCTTGCCTGACTTGTGGTAGAACATTCCGAGCTCATGTTGGTCTGATCAGCCACAGCTGGACACATTGTAACTTGACTCTAACATAGTGATGTCATTTTGGTCCTCTTTTGAGAATGAAGGACAATAACCAACCAAGCAACCAACCTTCCTGACCCCAGACATGGAGTTATATTTACTGCACCACTTAGCTATCGAGGTACACAAAGCACTTTGTAACTTTAAAATGCTGTATATTTTTACTAGAACCACTGATAGAAAACTTCAAAAGAAAAGATTTGGTCCTGAAAGTCATGTTCTGCCATAGTTGGGAGGAGGCTGCTGGTAAAAGTGTTCAATTTGCAGCTAATTATAAGTCCCTCTGTGTGCATACCTCATGTTCCCTTCCAGCTGTAACATTCTGTGATGTTCTTAATTAGCATTCAATGATCCATAGGAATCAAATGGCAGTCTTGGTCCCAGGGCCAGACTGTTAAAGCTAAGGGTTTTAAGACTAGGATGTTGAGAACAGAAATACAATACAGTGGAAAGAGAACCCACCCTGGAGCCCAGGACCTTGCATTTATATCCTGCTTTTTGGTCCTTAGTACCTGGAGGACTCTGGTCAAGTCATTTAACCTTCTTAAGTCTCAGCTTTCTCAACTTAAAAATGAGGGATTTGAACTGGATGGCCTCTGGGCTCAGATGGAGGTCTGTGATTCTACAGACCCAATGGGACCCGAGCTCTAGGACACATCAGCTGGTATGGTTATCCTTCTTTCTTTAATACCAGATGAGAATGGGAAGGAAGGATAAACTAGGGGGTGTTGAACCAAATAACCCATAGTTATTGGAAGCCATAGCCTCACTTTCTGAAGCTTCTGGGAATACATTTGATAACATCCTATTGATATCATTTATGAAAACTCACATACCACCTAAATCTCTGCTCACCAACCTCCTCGGAGAATGAACAGGAATGATGCCAGTTTACATGGGTTTAAGCCCCAGCTATGGAACCCTAATCCCAGAAAATCAAATAATAAGAATGGATGACAGTGAGAAAAATTCAACATGATGAGTAAAGTAGCAGACATGGAATCAGGAACATCTGGATTCAACTTCTTGCTTCTGATGCTTACTAGTTAAGATCAGTGACTGTACATCACTTTTTTCTGAACTTCAGCTATACCATCTGCAAAGTGAAGATTAGTTTATTTCAACCAGCAAGCATCTTAAGTGCCTTCTATGTGCTAGACATTGTGCAAGCCATTGAAGAAAAGACAGAAATAAAATAGTCTCTGACCTCAGCAAGCTTACATTCTATTTTAGGGACACCAGGAGAAACATTTTTAAATATAAAATATACACAAAGAAATTTCTGGTGGAAAGTTACAAACTGAGGGAATTATAATAGGAATAATATATTCCATCTGGTCATCTACCATGGGTATGTTTCCATTTGTCCTGCTGCAGAAAATTCACTATACCCTACAACCCACAGCAGCACCCTTGTTGGAAGACTTGCGGAAAATAGGCAGTTAGGTGGTAAGGTGCATAAAGCTTTAGGTCTGAAATCTAGAAGAACAGAGTTCAATTCTTACCTCAGACACTAACAGCTGTGTGACCCTGGTCAAGTCAATTAGTCCTGTTTGCTCAGTTATCCCATCTGTAAAATGAGCCGGAGAAGGAAAGGGCAAACCATTCTAGTATCTTTGCCAAGAAAACCCCAAATGTGGTCAAGAAGAGTCAAATAAGACTGAAACAAATGAACAAACCTTCCTGGGGATGTGAATGCACTCAGCTTTAGAACTCTCCCCCTGGGTATAAGGTATCTTAATTGTTGAATGAGTACAAACTCACTTAACCTACTATGTCTACAGTAGCCTAGAACCAGACTATGCTTCACATCCTAACCAACCATTCCCCCTTGCTCCTCATTATCTGCCCCAATACTACATAAAACTAACCCCAAACTGTTTTTAGACCTTTTGCCCTGGGAGCAGTAATCAAAATAGTACTGGCAACACCCCTGGAAATAGTGCGAAGAGCTACCACCCTGTGGCTCAACTCACTCTCATGTTTCCTAAAGTCAAAATTCCCTTCCTTTACCAACATGAGGATATTTAGTTTCCCCTATTAGAATGTAAGATGTTTACAAATATTCCTAGAACAAAAGTGGCAGCTCTAGATGAGTAGTTTCCCTTATTATAATGCAAGTTCCTTGAGGATTGGAACTGTCTTAGTTTTATATATTTATCCTCACTGCCTAGCATGGGGTAACAATAATGTTGCTAGCAGCTGCTGTGGAGATGTAGGGCCAATAACACCAGCACGCAGAAGGGCTGCTAGCACAGGTCCTTTGATCTGCTTTTCTAAGGAAAGTAACTTAAAGGGGTTTACAATCTCATTTTAATCAAATATACATATATCATTGACTTAGTTCAGGGGGAAAAGTCAGCGCACTGAACTTCAGAGCAAATACATACAGAAATTACAAACAGAGAAAATATAAACAGAGAAAATAACACAAATCAACAGATAGCCTTCTAGCTGTCTGACCAAAGCTATACATATATAGTTACCAGAGAGAGAAGCACCAACATCTGGGTTTTCAAAGCCAGGGGGCTCCTTAATGGATACGCAGAGTCTCCACACCAACACTCCTCCAATGAGTGAGCCCCAAACAAAATGCTAACCTACTACTTCAGGGTCAGAGAGGTTAACACCTCTAGAGAGCTTCATACCTCCCAAGGACTTCACACCTCTCATAACCAATTAGCAAAAGGATAGGGCCTTCCTACAAACAAAGGCAAGACTCACTCAAAGGCACTTGATTGCCTTGGTGCTAAGAAGCACTTCAAAATAAAAACAGGAAAAAATTCCCACTTTGCTTGCCCAGATACATCGTTCCTAGAAAGCAGAGATTAATATTTTTTTTCTTTCACTCAATAATAAAACCTGTAGTTTCCACTTCACAGAATGTGAGGCTCAAATGAGATAATATATGTAAAATGCTTTGCAAAGGGCAACATAAATGTTAGTTATTATTTATATTACACTTTGAATTTATAAGATACTTTACATACATTAACTCATTTGATAAAAGCAACTTAATTTATTACTAAAAAGTTTTATGAGATTATAAGTGTAGCTAATGACACCTAATGGGAAAGACAAAGCATCTGAGCATGGATTTTCAATATTATATCATATAAAATGGAGTCCAAGCCAATTGCAGTAAATCTCTGAAGACCCCAAATTCAGTAATGATATTTTGAACACACGTAACTGACATAGCTTATGTTAACTTTCAGCTTTAAGCCACTTTTTTGATTCTTCAGTTCTTTTGTTAATACCCACTCAACTGCTCCAAAAAATATTCATGCCTCATGCTTTTCATTTTTAGAAAGGAAAAAAAACACACACAGAAAAACCCTGAATTTCTCTCTGGTCCCCAAAATAAGCTTATAACTACAATATGTTTCCGCTGATAATGCTAATAGGGTACACAGGAATTCATAATTTAAACCAAAGTCTACATCATAAGAATTTCAATAGCTAAAACTAGCTTTTTAAGATTCTTGATTTTGTCCTCTTTAGTTGAAGCAGCTGTCCAAATGTGCCTCTAAAAAGATATCTTGTCCTCTCTGTGCATTTTAAGGAAACTGAGACCTTGGGAGGTTCAGGGAATAGTCCAGGGTCACATAGCTAGTGAGTGAGAGATCTAGGGATGGTAGGCAAATTTCTAGGGTTCTGTCCATATGACTATAGACTAATAACATGGTTATTTATCAGTTCAGGTGGAGTATTTGTGATACTTCCAAGTATCACAGTTATTTAAATTGTGATCATTTCAAATCAAGTAACCAGGCTTCATTGATAGTACTAAAGGAAAAGAGATCATACTGGATAAATTTAGTTCTTAGTCCATCAAAGACAGTCTGTCAATAAACATTTATTAAGCACCTACTATGTGCCAGGCATTGTACTAAATACTAGGGATACAAAGAAATATAAAGCAATGTCAAAGGAAACCATAAATACACACAAATGTATGCATACACACACACATCCATACGCACACACCCCAATTTTGTCCCAGAGGCTTCTCACACTAGCAGTACCTACATAACATAAATGAAGAGAAAAATCTCAATTCACCAAGACAACGACAATATTCCTTTACTATGTGCTGTAGTCTTAGCTAGGTCCATCTTTTTGTTCTCAATCCTATTAACAGAATATTCATAACAATAGGGCTTAAAATCAAAGAGAAACTAGATTATATTAGCTAAGGGGTTTGGATCATCTTGTCAATTGTTCTGATTTTCTTCATCGTGTGTAAGAAATTTTAGTATATGCATTTTGCTCATTCCTCTTGCAAATAGAATTTACTTGATGCATGTGCAGGCACATACACACACATCAACAATTGAGTATATGAAACAGGTTTTCCCCATGCTTCAGTTATTCCATGTACAAAATGAGGATGAGACTTTACTTTCAGCCAACTCTCAACTTCATTGTTTTGCATTAAATAGCACCACCTAAAGACAACTTCTTCGAATTGTACACACATAAGGGATAGCTGTAGAGGGAGCTGTAGGGGAGACTGAAACTGTACCGTCTTGCATTTCCTGGCTTTTTGGATAACTAAGAAGGAAAATGAAGGAGGCAACAAAAATCTCAAGAAAAAGCAGAAGTTACATCAGATGGAGATGACACTTAGAAATAAGAAATGTCTTTTCCCTGATTATACAACTTGCAAGTGTCGCAGCTGGGATCCAAACACAAGTCACTGGTTTGGAGTGGCATTCATCACATCTCCGTGGCAGCAGATCTCACAGACATGATCATAATATACTGAAAGTGGGACCTTTATGTATAACATTAGATGAACTAAAGTTAAGTGGATTTAGTTTTAAGAGAGCTTAGGAGACCAGGAGGAGCAAACTAAGGAAGATGTGGGCCAGGTTGGCTTGTAGGGCACACCACACCTTGCACTTGTTATTGAGCTTGGAGAGTCGTTCCAGGAAGGCTACAGCCAAGAAGGCAAAATGTTTGGTTTCCACAAGCCAAAGTTGTACAGAAGTATAGAGGGTTGCTGTATTTGCAGAGCCAAGTCCTCTAGTTCTCATTTCACTGACAGTAAACAGTAAAAGAAGGATTTCAAGAGCTGCTTTGGGTTGCATGAGATTTGTTCAGGAGACATCTGTAATGCCTGTGTGTTTCTGGTAAAAAGATGGGAAAAGCTACCAGCAGAATTAAAAAAACAAACAAACAAAAAAAGAACATGGAATCATGTGGTAGATGCAAGGGCTGGACGCAGTCTAAAGGCCACAATAAAGCCAAAGAAAAAGGCAACTCTTTCTAGAAGTAGAATAAAGAGCAATCAGATGAACAAATTGCAAAAGGAATTTAAAGGCCACAATTCTGATGCTCATAGCACCACCTCAAGTGCCTCTCCACCTCAATTGCCTTGTTGCAGTAATCAGTCTGATAATGACTCAGATATGGAGATCAGCTCTGGGTCTACCAGAACACCAGTCTTTTCCTTTTTTAGATCTCACTTTCAGGAAAAGACAGAAAGTATGCTGTGAGATTATCTACAAAGTTCTTGGAGAAGCTCTAATAGACACACATCTATTTCCACCCTGTTATAGAAACAAGAAAGCAGGTGCAGATAAACCAGATGAGCAGGGATCAGAATCTCTTCCTGTCTCCAATCAGGAGGAATGGTGACTTCAACATTTCTCAAGAAGGGGGACTGACAATCAGTAAAGGAAAGGCAACACTACATTCCAATACTTGTTATCCTTGCAAAAGACAATTTCTAGAATAGTTTTAAGTGGGTATCGTTTTCAATTTTTTCTCCACTTCAACAAACTCTGAAGCCAGTGTCCATCTTACTAAAAAGATTGTATGTAAATATTTAAGATGCTACGTATTTGATAGGAAAGCTGAATACTGCTGTAAAAATGTTCTTTGAGTTGTGTTGGTTTTTTGTTTTTAATTCCTTCTTAATGGATGAACATTTAGGGGGGTGGTGTTGAGGGCAGAAATGGGATTTTTGTATATTAAACAGTACGTAGTAAAGGAAAAGCAACACTTTACTCCGACACTTGCTGTCCTTCCAAAAGACAGTTTCTAGAATAGTTTTAAGTGGGTTTAATTTTCAGTTTTTTCTCCATTTCAACAAACTCTGGAGCCAGTGTCCATCTTACTAAAAAGATTGTGCATAAACATTTAAGATGCTATATATTTGACAGGAAAGCTGAATGCTGCTATAAAAAAAAATGTCCTTTGTGTTGTGTTGGTTTTTTGTTTCTTTTTAATTCCTTCTTAATGAATGAACATTGAGCGGGGTGGTGTTTAGGGCAGAAATGGGATTTTTGTATATTAAACAGTATGTAGTTTAGTGTTTCTCTATTGAAAAACAGTAATTAGGCATTTTTAAGTGACTGATAACTTTCATTTTCCTTTGTGAAAGCAAATCTGACAAATCAGTGAAAAGGACTTAAATACCAGAGAGGCATTTGAAAACAATTCTGAAACAAGAGTCCTGCAAAAGTTCTGATTGTTCAAACTTGTCCTATTGAGTGACGAAGCAGAGCAGACCATACCTTCTAGTGCAGATAACTTGGAGGAATTAGCATTCCTTAAATTTAAGACAAAGAGAGACCTTTTTATGTATGTTGTTTCCTCCCTCTTTTAGTAGTCTAAGAAAATAGTAATTTATATGGAATTGCAAAAAAAAAATTAAGGCATGGGTGTTCCTGGAGATGTAGCAAATCTTTGGGAAGAAGGACAAGGCTTTTATTCTTTCTATATCTTGCTATAGAGGCATCACTGCTTGGGTGGAGAATACACTGTATACACTGATTATTAAAAGTAGTGATCCACCTTAATGAAACAATATTATGGGCACAATAACTTCTGGGCATATTTCCTAGGGAATTTCACATTTGTAAATAATTGACGTTTTTCTTCTATATTATGTATAACTCTTGTCTGTAGGTTGCTCAGTGACTATATCAAAGACTTGCATGATTCAGTTTCAGTTCTGGATTATTTCAGTTGACTTTTGTGAAGGTTTCGCCTACACAGTTGGGCATTTACCTTGTTTTAACCTCTTGGGATATGCTGCAGTACACTGCTACAAGTTTGTCTTTTTTTGGTTTTTGTATGTTTAATATTAACTCCTACTAGGAAGGAAAAGGTTTGGGGATATAGAATGGGTTTGGTTTTTGTTTCTACTTCAAGCTTTCCAAACATTGCAATGTTAAGGATAAAATAAATGCTGCATATGATGCTCTTTGGTTCTAAAATGGTTTCAAGAAAAACATTTTCTATTTAAACCTACTGCATGTTCATCACACTGACAAAAACCTCTTTAGGAAAGTGCTGCAAATTTTGAGGGTAAATTCAACATGTTCTACCAAATCATTGCAGTGAGTGAAGATAAGAAGAGGGGAGTTTTGTTTGTCTTGTACCGTGATGTGGTGCTTATTTTTAACGCTGGATTGTCTAAGTTTGATAGTGTAAATGACATAAGAATGAGGAGTGAGCCATTTTACAGGCTCTCTATAGTTTTTTAGATTTTCACCATTAGTCAGTATACTCTTCCTTTTGCAGGAAAGTATACATACTTCATACTTTCCATGCACATTACTGTATGATAAAATGGATAGATTATTTGTGTGGCACTACAACATTTGAAGTGCACGCATCAATCCTAGCCATTGTCTTTTTCTTCCTGAGTTATTTTGAAATGGATTTTTTTGTTTATTTTTAATGGCTTCATTATGGTAGAATATAATATAATCTCCACTTCTGCATTAATTAATTAATTTATTTATTGCTGAACCTTAAATACAGTCATCTCCATCCTCCTCCACCTATTCCATTGCCTGTAGGATATAATGTATGTATGTAGTCATGTACTTCATATTAATGTATTAGGAACCTTCCAATCTGTTTTGTACTTTTTATACTGTTCATATACTTATAATCAAAACTTTTCTCAGGATATTGAATAATTTTAGTCTTATTTAGGAAAAAAAGTTTAGGGAAAAACTTTTGAAAGCCCTACCCAAGAAAATCTTAGTTTCAAAATTAATATGATAATCATCCATTTTCAGTTTCCTGAGAAGCTTTGTAAATAGAACCTACTACATACTACTACAAACTTCTACATAGTTTGGAAAATATAAGCTGTTCCAGAGATTTTTTGGGGCTAGTTAATAGGACCTTAGTACCTGCCTTTTCTCTTCTCAATCTCAGACCCCATAACCCTCCCTACCTAGAAGTGAAAGAACATATTCATTCTTTAAAGGATCAAATCCCATCATAAGTGCCAAAAGCATTTGCCAGTTCAGGTCGTGTAAGACTCCCTAAATTATTTAAGTGCACATAAATTACCTGAGAACATTACCAGTTTTACATGTGTTAAATAAATTCAATCTTAAAAACCTATATATGAAGACAAGGAGGAAAGGAAATTTTTACTCCCTTTATTTTAAGATTACAAAAGTATTATGGATACTTTTATTTTTCTAACAGTCATTTTCAGGTACAATTTTCTCCCCGTATCAAACACAAACATTCACTATCACCACTATCACCACTATCACCACCACCACTATCACCATGCACAAATAGCAGGTAAAAAAAGGGAGAACAAACAATTAAGGAAAACCAACCATCCTTGCAATCACTTCCGTCAGCATATGTTTTAAGATCCTGCACCCAAAGTCCTCCATTTCACCAATAAAAAGGAGGAAATCTTCTCTGGGGTCATGATAGGCCACTGCCATTTCACAGAGTATGCTTTGTTTTATTGTTCTCGTCATTTACATTGTCATAGTCATTGTGTAGATTGTTTTCCTGGCTCACTTTTACTCTACTCTGAAGCCAAATGTTTATTCTTGACACACAAAATTAATAGCATAGGCAGCAGGGACACAATTACACAAAGACCAAAGAGTGACTTACACCAAAAGGTCACACAGCAGCCTATAGGATAATAGGAGCAGGATTATAAACAGCAAGATACTTCTCCACTGGCCACCTCTCCAGGTGAATCTGTTTGCTTTCCTAGATTAAGCTTTGGTCTTTTTTTTTCTTTTCTCCTACTGCTTTTGCTTCTTGCCTTTCTTTAGTCCCTTATACCATTATCTTCATTTTTCCACTCTTTTCCCTCTGGCTAGACTTCAGCAACTTAAGGACTTGACTGACTTTTCAGGAACTTCTCTTGTTTTCTGCCACTTTATTACTCTAAGGGAAAAATCAGCCATTAGCATTCTTCCTGCACAAACTTCAGTTTTAATATATTCCTTCTGCTTGTGTCCTACCCAGAGAAGCTGTATTGGGAGACAGTAATGTGACTAAGTAATAGCTAGCACCTCCATATGGTGAAAGAGATGTTTTCTTATCCTAATTTGTTTAATGAAATGCAGTCAAATCTCAGCAGGAATTTCTCTATAATTGCTGGTCACAATGAAATAGTTTTCACCAGGGAATGGTCCTCAAACTTTTCATTTATATTTAAATTCAATTGTTCCAAAATGAAAATAAAGCATCCATCAAAACATATGTAGTGTACATAATTTCCCCTTGTATCTAAACTATAAACTATCACAAAACATCAACTTGTACAAGACCTTTATGCTACATTCGTCAAGTTGATCATAAGCAAAGATAGATTACAGCCATGGCAGGACATTTTTCTCTCTAATATCATCCCAGAGTAAATTATGCATGGTAGTTTTATTTTTTGGGGGATTGGGTTTGGGGTTTTTTTGACAGGATTTGTGATTTTATTGACATAGAAATCTCTCTCTCCAATTTATGGTCTTAAACAGCTGCATGGGACACTAAGCAATTAGGTGACTTGCAAAGGATCAAGTCACATATCTAGCCAGTATGTGTTAACAGTGGAACCAGAGCCCACATATTGCTGATTCCAAGGTTGGCCCTGTATCCATGTACCACGCTGTCTCTAAGCTCTTTTTAACCTAGCCCTACCAACCTTTCTCATCTTCTTACACCTCATCCTCCAACCTCCAACACCCCTGCTCTTTGATCCTATGACATTGGTCTCCCGGCTTTTCCAAAAACAACACATTCCATCTTCCAACACAGGTATGGAATGCTATGGTCATGTTATTGAGAAAAATGCCATGCCTTGTTTGTATCTGTCTGTGCTTATGATCAATGTGAAAAATATGGTATAAAGGTCCTGTACAAGCTTATGTTTTGGGAAAGTTTAGTCTAGATGTTTCTGGGTTTCTTTACATCCTTCACTTTTAAGCCAAAATCTAGCCTTCTATGGGAAGTTTTTCCCAATCCTTTACAATTCTAGAGCCTTCTGTCAATTATTTCTTAATTGTTCTGCATATAGCTTGTTTGTACATAGTCCCCCCGCCCTTAGACAGTGAGCTCCTTAAGAGCAGGGATCTTTTTCCTCTCTTTGTATACCTAGCATTTAACACAATGTCTGGCACATAGTAGGTGCTTAAAATGTTTATTGATTGATTTACATTCCTATAATCCTACTTTATTAAATTACACTTATAATAGATATTTCTTATCCCTCCAAGTTTTCTGTCAAACATAGTTTTGTATAACCAATGTTCTCATCCAAATCACTGATAAAGTAACTGATAAATAACAAACATATCAAAACATACAGAATAAAGGTAGGGCGTATTCCATCTTAGTTTTCCTGAGGTTCATATCAATGTACTAGCAGCACTTTTTGTTACTAGTATGTAGTTACAAATACATGTAGCTGCATTATCATCGATTCTATTCTACATTCTCCATATTGTCTACAAAGACGTCATGAAATACTCTCAAATCATTGGCTAAAATCCAAGTATGTGATGTCTGAAATATTTCCTTGATTTACCAGTCTCAGAAACTTTTGAAAGAGGGACAGAGAGACAGAAAGAGAGAGGAAAGAAAGAAGGAGGGAGAGAGAGAGAGAGAGAGAGAGAGAGAGAGAGAGAGAGAGAGAGACAGAGAGAGAGACAGAGAGAGAGACAGAGACAGAGACAGAGACAGAGACAGAGAGAAAGAGAGACAGAGAGAGTGACAGAAACAGGGAGATAGAGAAACATAGACAGAGAAAGCAGAGAATAATTTGGAATGATTTGGTCTTTTGGTCTTATAGAATGAATAATCTGGCTCCCAGGGACCACTCTTCTCTTTCTTAGTACTCCTAGGCTCTCTAATTAATAATGCGTTATAGAATTTTGGATTTATATCATTAGGATTTTTGTGATCTATTTTCATCTCCTTTTTGAAAATTGGGATATATTTTGATCATATCTAGTCCAGCAACAATTTTTCTGTTCTACAATTTCCACAGAGATTAACAGTATTAGATTCAAAATCATCATCTGCAACATTTTTAATTCCATTCCATTTAATTCCAACATTTAATATAGTCTGGGCCAAAAATCTTGATTTCTCATAGGATGAATTATAATATTAAGCATATGATTCCATATATACACATATTTATATACATAGATATATGTACATATACTGTAGCATCTCTTCTGATGCTCAGTACCATATCACCAGCTACATATGAGACATTTCACATGATGTCACATAGGCATTTCAAGCAAAACATAGAAAAAAGAAAGCTCATTATCTTCCCCCCTAAATGTACCCTTCTTCCCTCCTACTTCTTTTCAAAGTACCACCATTCTTTCAGTTAACTAGATTCAAAACCTCATCTATTTCCAACTGCACTCTACATCAATCCCTCTAGTCAGTTGTTAAATCTTGTCAATTCCACTTACACGACATCTTTCACATGTGTCTCCCTTTCTCTCTACTTACACAGCTATCTGTCTAGCCTTAGCTTCATGACCTCTTACCTGGACTTGCAATAGTCTTCTTTTTGTTCTCAGTACCTCATCACACCCTACTCCAATTCATCTTCCACACAGTTGCCAAGGTGATTTTCCTGAAGCACAGTTTTGACCATTTCACATGCTTTCTCTTTAAGCTCCAGTGGCTTCTTCCCTATAGAATAAAATACAAACTTCTTTCTATGGCACTTAGTTAGTCGGTCAAGAAGTTATTTTTTTTTAACTTACTTTACTTGTCAAGTGTTGTTCTAAGCACTGGAGATAATAAAGAAAGGCAAAAGACAATCCCTTTTCTCAAGGAACTCAGAGTTTAGTGGGAGAGACAACATGCAAGTAATTATGAACAAATATAGTGTACTTAAATATACATATATATACATGTATATGTATTTACACACATAAATGTATATAAGTGTATATATATATACAAAAATGTTTATATCTGTAAATATATAGATTATAATTTGAAAATAAAAAAAAACAGAGGGAAGGAAACAGATTAAGAGAGGTAGAGAAAGGCTTCTTCATAGAAAGTAGGATTTAAGTTGAGAATAGAAGTTAGCCAGGGAAGCCAGGAAGCAGAAATAAGCAGGAAGAGGATTCCAAACATAGGAGATAGGTAGTGAAAATGCCTGGATTTGAGAAATGGAGTGTCTTGTGTGAGGAATAGCAAGGAAGCCTGTATTATAGAATATATGGAGTAAATAAGGCATAAGAAGACTGGAAAGTGGTGGTGGTGGTGGTGGTGGAGGTGTGTTGTTAAGCAAAATTGTCTCATTAGCATGGCTTTTGTTTCTTTTGAGTGGAAGTACTTTCAGCTGTTAAGTGCTAGGCCCCAGGCCCAGGGCCCTGTCAGGTGTGAAACCTGTGTGGGTGTGGATTGGTGACTTAGGAGGGGCCAGCTCAGGAACCAATGGTCTCTGGTCATTGAGGCGGGGCTTGAGAACGCCGGAAGCTCAGCTGAGCCGGGAGACAACTTCTGCGGCAGCGGCGGTGGCAGCGGAGGCGGAAGGTGTGGAAGCCAGAAGCTGCGGAAGCGGGGCTTACCCGAGTGCGAGCAGGAACGTGAGGCCAGTGAACATGATTTGGCTAAATACTT
>CM053627.1:63406338-63417902 GCA_028646595.1 Phalanger gymnotis
GGGCTTTCTGGGCCTGGAGTCTTTTTGTCAAGATGTTGGAATGGGGAGGCTGGTTCAAGTTTTTGCTGTGGTGGGGCCTAAATAAATTTCTTGTTGTTTTCTCCTTAGAGAATCTCTCATACCTTGCGATTTCGGACCATTCAAACATATACATGATTATATTTGAGATCATAAATTCGGCCTTCCTACTACAGGAGGGCAGTGGGGCACGTGTTACGAAAGCATAACTACTGGAGTTTATTGAATAGAGGGTATCATGGTCAAACCAAGTCATAATCTGGCTCCAGACTAGCTTTCTAGGCTTATTAAAACATTCTATTGCACATCGAACACACTAAATTCTAGTCAAACTGAACTACTTGTCCCTTTTATGTAACATTTTGGCCAACACCTATCTCCTCACTTCTGACTCTGAGAATCCCTAGCTTTAAAGCTCAAGTTTAAAAGTAGCCTTCCCTTATTCCTCCAGTTTCTAATAACTTTCTTTAAAAATTACCTTGTGTTTGTTTTTTATATGCAATGGTAGGATGAGAAATTGACTAGGATCCTGCAAGTTTTAGTCTATGAGGAAAAACATTCTCTTACAACCTTTGGACTATGATGATGTTGAGCAAGGAGGGTATTTGAGTAACACATGAGGAATTTAAGAATAGATGGGCATAGCCTACAGGAGAACAGAGTGAAAGGAACAGAGAGATAGTGTCTCCAAACCAACCTGAGTTTTAATAAGTAGAAATGAAAAGAATCAATGTCATAGGTAAAAGTAGAAATTGAAAGAAGAGTTGAGCTGCAGCAGAGAATAGAAGGATCAAAATGGGCCATTGGATTCCAGTAAGCCTCTTGCAACAGAAGATTTGGTCTCAAGATAATGGTTATACTCACCTCTTCAAATACTGAGAAAAGATCCAAAAAGTATTCTGCCCTTTTCTCAAATTCTCCTTCCCCCTTGTCTGTCCAGCAACAGAAACTGTAATGTATTCTGGTCCATTTCCCCACATTTCCAGGAAACTGAATTTACTTCAAATATTGAGAAATAATAAATTTACTGGAGCTACACAAAAAATTTTCATTAGGTAAGAGCCACTCCTCTGTTTGGATGTTAGGAGTTTGTTTTTTTAACTGGGGGCTCTGAGCTATTATAATCACACTCATAACATTGCTTTTGTCTAATAAAAATTCCATAAAACACCAGAAAAATGGACCACCTGGATCCAGTCACCATTACTTTACCACCAACCTAAAGGTTAGCTAGCTGCCATAATAGGGTGTGTCTATTTATATCTCTAGAATAGGCAAGGCCTTGATGCAATTTATTTTTGCCCCTTTCCAGGAGGGAAAAGGGAGCTAATGGGACTAAATATATGATACAGCATTACCTCTCAGCATTATGTATATATTTTGCACATGTTGTTTCATTCATTAAAATGTAAAATCAGCACAATGGTCCTCTCTCTCTCTCTCTCTCTCTCTCTCTCTCTCTCTCTCTCTCTCTCTCTGTCTCTGTCTCTCTTTCCCTTCTCTCTCTCTCTCTTTCCCTTCTTCCTATCTTTAGTGCCTGACATAGTTCTTGGCACTTAATAAATACTTGTTGATTTTAGCTGAATTGAGCTTGTTTAAATCTGCTATGTGTTATCTTGCTATATCCTCACCTATCTCACACTTCAATTTCTTCATCCATCTTCATACCAGCATTTCAAGTCTATAGATCTTTATTCTTTACCCTCACACAAAAAAATCCAAGGAAACAAAAATCAATCAATCTAATTAGCCTCTGTCCTCTTAAAATTTTATTGTCCTCCCATAGTACTTGGCCTTTCTCTTCTTCTTATTTCTCTAAATATAGCTTTAATATCCATTGTTGATTTTAGTATCTTTCATTTATGGATTTTTAGAGCAGGAATCCTTAAAGGGGTCAATGAATAGATTTCAAGGGGCCCTTGAATTTAATGGGGAAAATTTTCATCTTTATTTTCCTTAATCAATAATGAAATTTAGCATTTCTTTCAATTATTTAAAATCCTTATTCTAAGAAGGTTTCCACAGGCTTTGTCAGATTACCAAAGGGGTCCGTGACATAAAAATGGCATAAGAACCCTTGCCTTAGAAACACCATCAGATTGATAAAGCTTATTATCTGTTGCTAATTATCTTTGTGACCTGAGTAAATTGCTTTAGCTCTCTGAGCCTCATTGTCCTTGTCTTTGGGGTTATTTACCCAACTTAACTCATAGTACTGTGTAGAGAGCACCTTGTGCAGTATTGTCTTTCCATCTGTCCATGGGGGAGCTGGGTGGTACAGTGGATAGACAACTGGGCCTTGGAAAGATCTCTGTTCAAATATAGGGTCAGACATTTACTAGCTGTGAGACATTGCTCTTAACCTTTTTGACTAATATTTGACTCCTTTTTGTTTCAGTATCCTCATTTTTAAAATGGGGATAATAATAATACCTACATCCCAAGGTGATTGTGAGGATCGAATGAGATAGTAAGTGCAAAGGACCTAGCATAGTGCCTGGCACATAGTAAACATTGTATAAATGTTCACTGTTATTGTCATCAATCCTAACTTTTTACAACTAATCAGACCATCAATGTATACATATTTATTAAACACCAGATACTGTGTTAGCTGCTGGGAATACAAAGACAAAATGAAGTCCTACATGACTTCTTATAGCTTACGTTCTATTCGCAGAGACAACACATTCAAGTATATACAAAATACATATAAGGCAAATTGCAAGGGGAGTCACTATGAACCAGGCTAGAAATGATAAGAGGCAGAAGGGAGGAGAGAGTGTACCAAAAGTATAAGGCAAAGCCTTTGGACAGGATCCTAGAGAGTAGTTAAAGGGTTGTGTATCAACAATGGCAAGATAAGTTTGGTTGTGTATGAAGGAGAGTCAGTGGACAATAGCATTTGAAAAGTAGATTGGAGCCAGTGTAGTAAAGGCTAGACAGAGAAGTTTATATTTGACCACAGAAGTAATAGGAAGCCACTGGAGTTTATCAAGTAATAAAGTGATATGGGCAGACCTGCTCTTTTGAGGATCATTTGCAACTGTGTGGAGGTTGGATTGGAGAGGGGAGATATTTGAAGCAGGGTAACTAATTATTGCAATAGTCTAGGTTAAGAGATCAGGAACCTATGAAAGATTCCAAAGAACCCACCTACTTTAATTCTTACTTCCTTATTAGATCACTAAAAGTGTCTTTCCATATATCAGCATTATTTCTATCTTGACATTAATTACACTGATAAAACTACACATGGCTCACACACACAAGGAATATACTCTGGATCTCTAGTACTTATAATCAGAGGGTCTCTGAGAATTTTGCAAGCAGTTCATTGATTTACCACTTTTCCAATGTTGATTTCCCCAGGCAGGCAAAATTCTCCTACCTGTTACTAATCCCTTACTTGTTATGCAAAATAAATTTGTGAGTCACTAATTATTTTTGCCAAGAGCTTTGTATTCTAGGTTAATAATTCAAATTGTGATTATTTATTTATTTTACTTCATATGGTCATAGGCATGCTTTTGCGTGTCATTGCATGCTAAGTTGTTTCTCTTTCATTGTCTGTTGATTTTTCTCCCTTTCCCGAAAGTCTTATATTCTGGTATTTTTCTTATCTCTTTTCTATTATTTCCTTTGCCCCTCAGTATATCAATTATGTATAACTAGTGCACTGTTTTAGCGCATCCCAATTTCAGATGAAATGTGGACTCATGCTTTAGCAAAGGTGTCTATTCAACTGAACAATGTTTAATCCTAGCTTCACTTTAAATGAGATAAATGTGCATAAAATGCTTTGAAAACCTTTGTGGGCTATATAAAGATGAGTTTGTTGCTGATATTGCTGTCATTGTTCTACAACTATCTTTGCGACCTTGGGAAGTCATTTCACCAAGCCAAGCCTCAGTTTCCTCATTTGTAAAATAATAGGGTTGGACTTGATGAGCAAGTCTCAAACTTTTTAGTCTCAAGACTTCTATTTTTATGATACTTACATTATTAAAAAAGTATTAAAGTTCACCTAAAAGCTTTAATTTATGTGTATTGTCATCATATTGAAAGTTATTTCTTGGTATTTACCATATTCAAGATTAAAATATCTTAATATTACCATAAAATCAGTTTTGACCCCATGCACCTCCAAAAGTATCATAGAGACTTCCAGGGGATCGTGGAACACATTTTGAGAATTGCTTGACTATATGAGGTGTAAATTGCCTTCAAGATCTAAATCTTATTACGCTATGATCTGTGATATAATTTATCCTTTTTCGAATTCAGTTAGCCAATAGTCATTTATTAAGTACCTACTATGTGCCAGGCCCTGTGCTAAGTGCTGCATCTTAGTGTCTCTTATACAATGAGGGAGTCTATTTAGTTATTTGGGGAATTATTTTAGGCTATCTCAGATATAACTTCTAACACTTGAATTACTGTGATATGAAAGAGATTAAATATTCTGTGTGGCTTCATCATGAAGTATGAAGACCCATGGGTATGACTTATAGGAAACACCACATTTTAGCTCAATAAAAGGAATAAATTGCTAACAGAACTATCCAATAATAACAGTGTAGAATGCCTTATTAATTAGTGAGACCTCTATTAATCAACAAGCCTTTATTAAGCACCTACCATGTGCTTGGCACTGTGCTAGGTGCTGGCCATACAAATTGGAAGGGATGACATAATCCCTACTTTCAAGGAAGTTGTAATATCACTAACCTTCCCTTTCCAAGAAGTAGCTAGAGGACCTACTACTTCTTAGGAATGCTATAGAGGAGATTCATGAACAGAGTAGGAAGTTTAATTAAGTGGCTTTGAATTTCTAAGGTTTCTCCCAATTTTAAGATTTAGTGATTTAAAATTTCACTAAGCGAAAAATCCAGGAGAATTACAGCATTCTAACCACCTGTTTTTAAAGATAAGGAAACCACGGCACAGAAAGGTTAGGTAACTTATCCAGGGTCATATATAGGAAATATTGAAGGTGAGATTTGAACCCAAGTCTCTGATTCTAGATCCAATTTGCTATTCATTTTGATACCAGTTGCCTTCAAACAGGAAGATGTTGAGGATTTTGATCATGCTTTTCCTAAACACGCCTACCTGAAGGTTTTGCCCCAATCAATTTACTACTTCTAAGCCAAGCTTAATTTTATTAATTAAAAAGTTGTATTGTCTTATTAGGTGCCCACTTAACGGAAATTAAAACACTTTGTATATCGATAGCTTTGAGATAGCCTCCAAATTACAAATTGATATGCTATCCTCAAAAATTCAGTATTTCTTTATTTTAAATAATAACATCAAGAATTTGTGTTTGCAGTGCACTTTTTTAGTTATGTTATAAATATTTTATCCCAACCAATTCCGTTGAGAGACTGAGCTAAGAACTTGAACAGCAACTCTCAAAGATGACCATTTGTGTCAATATCCTGGTCTATCATCACTATCATCATCTTCACAATAAAAATAATGATTCCATGGTATGGAAAAGGTTACCCAATAATTATGAATGGAACACAGCCTTAATCCTGCATACATAGGCCAATGGTAAAGATGGAGAAAAATCAGAATATTCGATATATTTTTATAGCTCTCTAAGATATATGAATTTATTACCATAAATCAGAGACATTTGTGAATAATTATAATTGGTGTGACCTTTGCTGGCTCAGAAGGTTGCTATTGTAGCTCTTCAATGTGAGAAAGAAGGCAAATAATTCCTATTTATCTTCTGTAGCCATGTACACTATTTCTTACCTTTTGTCTGTATAAAGCATTCTATGATTTCTCATTTTTTTTCTCCCAGAGAAGCACAATGTACTATCATTTAAATAATAATGCTTCCAAAGATATGGCCATTATAATTGGTCTATGTGTGGCTGAGCACTGACTATATTCAGTATTGTTGTCAAAAATGGATAATATTGTTAATTTATTCAAAGAATATTATTTCTCATCCCCCCAAAGGAAAAAAAAACACTATCTAGCATACTAAACATTGAAATGAGTATTTTTCATGTTTCGCATTTAGAGAATAAAACTAACCTCTCCTGGTCAAACCCTTACTACACCAAGACTAGCAAGTGGACAAGTGATTTCACATCCTGGTCAATAGTCTTCAAAAGCCATTAGTTTTACAGTCTTAATTTGAGCCATGAAATTGCATCAGTCTCGCCAATCTTTGCTCCTCCATTAGCTCAGATAATAGAGCAGTGTATTACTAGATTCAAAACAAACTAATAACATCACACAAAATTGGCTAGAAAATTCCTTTTTTAAACAGGAAAGCAAACCTACTGAACTACATTTTTTTCTGTTTGATGCCTCATTAAGTTAAATGTCCTACATAATTTTTGCATAGAAATATTGTTATTTAACAAATATTTATTAAATTCTACCAATTTTAGCATACACATTTTGAAAAGTAATCATGTGATAGGGTAGGGCAATGGAGAGATGGCCATGCTTGGGGCCAAGAGAACCTGTATTCAAGACCTGCCTCTCACACATAGTAATAATTTGGCCATGAACAAGAGGTCATTTAATATCTTCGTGCCCCAGGCATCACTCTAAGATTGTAAGTTAGAAATGAGTTGGGGATGGACCTTGGTGGAGGGGGTTTCCATGCAGGGAGCTCCACACACAGATCAAATTGCAGGTCCAAACCTATCTCCGGCAGGAATGAAATATGTAAAGCGCTATGCTGGATTCCAGGAGTACAAGGGAAAAAATGGAATTGTTTCTACTTCTCATGAACTTGGTATTTGCTTCTTAATATATGTTACTAATTTAAAGAAATTGCAACAATACCAACCAGATTTTACAAATATTGAACTTAAATCTTATTACTGGTATCAGAAATTCTCTTCCATGTTCTGAGAAAGTCAGTAACAGAATTGCATACAAATACATGTATTTATGTATACATGTACACACATACATACAAATTGTGTGTACATTTGTATATATACATATATGTGTGCATGTATTTAAGGCTTACAGCATTTTCCTCAGGGAGGCATAGGCCCAGTCTCTCAGCTCAGCTCTGTCACCAAGTCTACATATACTTAGATTCACTCTGTGTAGAGGAACAGCCAGAAAAACATAAATATAACATATTGAGATATTATGAACTAAGTTTTTTGTAATCTTTTAAAGTTGACAACTTTATTTTATAGTCTTATCATTATCCCCTCAGAAAATTATCTTTCATAATACTGTGGTCTGGTAATTTCAGGTTTAAAAATAGCATTTAAGAATGTAATTTAACAAACATGACTCCAAAGTCAGCCTTCTTTTCTGTAGGTCAGAGATCCTTAACCTGGAGTCTATGAACACACACACACGCACACGCACGCACACACACACACACACATATATATACCATATATGTGCATATACCTATGCATGTATATATATGTATATGTGTATCGATGCATTTTATAGATACATGTATATATGTGCACACGTGTACATGTATAGAATCAACTTCATTTTAATATAATTGGTTTACTCTATAATCCAGTGTATTGTATTTTTAAATTTAAAAGCATTATTCTGGTGGAAATATGTTTAACATGATTGCATATGTATAACCTATATCAGATTGTTTGCCATCTTGGGGAGGGGAGAAGGGAGGGAGAAAGGAGAAAAATTAGGAACTCAAAAATCTCATTAAAATGAGTGTTGAAAGCTATCTTTGCACGTAATTGGAAAAAATAAAATACCATTTCCATTTTTAAAAAATAGCATTATTCTGAGGAGTCTATCAGCTAGCTCCACCAGATTGCTACTGCCAGAGGGGTACATCTCTTTCTGTCTCTCACACGCATACACATACAAGGTTAAATACCTCTGCTCTGCTCCAAATCAGGCTGTATCTCACTGTAGTTATCATTGTCTTCATTTTCAAAATGAGAAAACTAGGCTTTAGAGAGGTGTCTTGCCTAAGGTGACACAGGCAATGTGTCTGACAAATCTAACATTCAAATCCAACTCTCCTAGGTTCAAATCAAGTGTCTTTTTCATTATAGAATAAATTATCTACTAATGTCATTTAATTTAAACAATCTCATTTTACATATGTTACAGCTTCATGAAATTTTATAAACACTTACTGAAATTACTGTGATATTATACAGTGACATTATAAATAACAGATCGCTATTGGCTCAGAATTAGTTTTACAAACTATTTCCTCCACTTTTTTTCCTGGAAAAGCTGATGGTGAACCTAATTCTGACCTACCACCTAACCTAGAAGTCATAATATGGTATTACTTTACCTTATGACTCTATTTCCCTATTTCTATTTCTCTACTCTACAATAAGGATAATCATCCCTATCTTGCCTACCTCACAATGTTCTTAATAAGATCAGATGAGACAATGTAAAGGAGAGCATTCTTTGAAAAGTTTAAAAAAATCTGCCCAATGAACAAAAAGTTATTATCAATATTACTGTAAACAATTGTCATAATTTTTAATGGTTCAAATGAATCTGCGGTTAATTTATTGTAATCATGCAGAGCTTACCAAGGAAATCACAATGATCTATTATCAGGATAGAAATCTCCTGGTGATTTGGCAAGTATCTAAAAACAGCCTTCTGGCTGGATGCCAAAGTAAGATAGGTTCTCAGTTCTGTAAGATGGACAATCAAGATACATGAAATCAGTAGAGTTCTTAGATCATAGGATTTTCTTAGGAATCATAGAATTTTCAAAGCAGGAAGGGAATGACTTGTTTTAACTTTGACCTTACTCAGTTTTCTTATTTGTTCAAGTTCCACTGGGTATTCATTCATTCATTCAGTTATTTGCATAAGTATTTATTTATTTTCATTTTTCCGTAAACTTGAGTGATATTCCATAGCACATGAGTGAGCAAACTGTTATAGTAATTTTGAATCAGAAAACCTGAGTTTGAATTCTAACTCCCAATAGCAGAATTCTGACACCTATCTTCTACAAGATTGTTTGCTTCTAAAGTTCAGTTACTCCCTATTATATCAAGGATGAAATGCAAACACCATGTTTACATTTAGCTCTTCAGCATCTAGCCCCTTTCTACCCCTCCAGGCTTCTTACATATCACACCACCACAAACTCCATAGTCTAGCTATAGTAACTTCTTCCTTACGCACAATTTTCCATTTCCCATTTTCATGCCTTTGTGCAGTCTTTCTCCATGCCTTAGAGGCTCTTCAGCTGTCTATCACAGTAGATTCTGACTTCCTTCAAGATTCAGGGATGTGGTAAAATTGGAATATTAATACATTGTTGGCGGAGTTGTGAACAGATCTAGATATTTTGGAGAGCAATTTGGAACTATGCCCCAAAGGCTATAAAAATGTGCATACCTTTTGACCCAGCAATACCGTCCTTAGGGCTGTATCCCAAAGAGATCACATAAGTGGGAAAGCAACCTGTATGTACAAAAATATTTGTAGCAGCTCTTTTTGTGGTAGCTAAGAATTGGAAATCAAGGGGATGCCCATCAATTGGGGAATTGCTGAACAAGTTGTGGTATATGAATGTAATGGAATACTATTGTACTATAAGAAATGGGGAAGATACGCACTTCATAATAACCTGGAAAGACCTACATGATATGTTACTGAACGAGAGGAGCAGAACCAGGAGAACATTGTACATAACCACAGACATTGATTCCGTGATGACTAACTTTCATAGACTTGACTTTCCTCAGCAATACAAGGCTCAAAGACAGCTCCAAAGGACTGATGATGGAAAATATATATATATATATGTACATATGTGTTTGTGTTTGTTTGTTTTATCTATACCTTACATTAGAATGTAAACCTCTTGAGGGTATTTTTCCTTTTTCTTTTTTATTCTCAGTGCTTACCATAATTCCTGAAATATAATAAGCAGTAAATAATTATTTGTTGTTTGATCTTCAAAGCTGGCATATGGATACTTTCTGTAGCTAACCTATTGGAAGAAAGGATTTTGTATACTATAAAGCACTCTATAAATGTGAATGATTGATTTTCTGACTATCATTTTATCAAATTATTTCTAATGTATTACTATTATTATCATGATTGCTGTTATTATTCTAGTTAGATTTTGTTGATTCTTCCTCCATGATAAATCTCTCATTTGTCTTCTTTTGTCTCCTCTCCATTCTATTGATCCTATTACAGGATCTCCTAATCTGAAAAGCTGTGACAGCATTGTTAGTTAGTCTCCCTAACCTAAATCTCTCCTTTCCAATACATTTTCTTTTTTTTCAATATATTTAGTTTTCAGCAATGATTTTCACAAGAGTTTGAATTTCAAAATTTTCCCCCATTTCTACCCTCCTCCGCCATTCCAAGATGGCATATATTCTGGTTGCCCTGTTCCCCAGTCAGCCCTCCCTTCTGTCACCCCACTCCCCTCCCATCCCATCCCCTTTTCCCTTCCTTTCTTGTAGGGCAAGATACATTTCTACAGCCCATTGCCTGTGTGTCTTATTTTCTAGTTGCATGCAAAAACTTTTTTTTTGTTTTTGAACTTCCGTTTTTAAAACTTGAGTTCCAAATTGTCTCCCCTCTTCCCTTCCCACCTACCCTCCCTCCCTAAGAAATCAAGCAGTTCAACATGGGCCACATGCCTATCATTATGTATAACCCTTCCACAATACTCATATTGTGAAAGACTAACTATATTTTGCTTCTTCCTAACCAATGCCCCTTTATTGAATTTTCTCCCTTGACCCTGTCCCTTTTCGAAAGTGTTTGTTTTTGATTACTTCTGCCCCCATCTGCTCTCCCTTCCATCATCCCCCCTTTTTTATCTTCTTCCTCCTTCTTTCCTGTAGGGTGAGATACCCAATTGAGTACACAATTCCCTCCTCAGGTCAAATCTGATGAGAGCAAGATTCACTCATTCCCCCTCACCTGCCTTCTCCTCTCTTCCTACAGATCTGCCTTTTCTTGCCACTTTTATGTGAGATAATGTACCCCATTCTATCTCAATCTCCCTCTCTCAATATATTCTTCTCTCATCCCTTATTCATTTTCAGCTCACCCTACGCCCTCTCTCTCTCTCTCTCTCTCTCTCTCTATATATATATATATATATATACACACACACACACACACATACATACACACTCACATATATATATATACATAAACATATATATATATATACATATATATGCATATTCCCTTCAGTTACCCTAATACTGAGGTCACATGAATCATACACATCATCTTTCCATGTAAGAATGTAAACAAAACAGTTCAACTTTAGTAAGTCCCTTGCAATTTCTTTTTCTTTTTCTTGATTACCTTTACATGCTTCTCTTGATTGTTGTGTTTGAAAGTCAAATTTTCTATTCAGCTCTGGTCTTTTCACTGAGAAAGCTTGAAAGTCCTCTATTTTATTGAAAATCCATATTTTGCCTTGGAGCATGATACTCAGTTTTGCTGGGTAGGTGATTCTTGGTTTTAATCCTAGCTCCATTGACCTCCAGAATATCGTATTCCAAGCCCTTTGATCTCTTAATGTAGAA
>CM053627.1:63418402-63433538 GCA_028646595.1 Phalanger gymnotis
GGGGGGGGGGGAGGGCAGACTGGGGAACAGGGCAACCAGAGTGTACGCCATCTTGGAGTGGGGGGATAGAAATGGGGAGAAAATTTGTAATTCAAACGGCTGTGAAAATCAATGCTGAAAACTAAACATATTACAAATAAATTTTAAAAAATGAATGAGTGAAAAACATATATTCAACACTTAACCATCCCTGTGCTCAAAGAGAATATATTCTAATAGGGGAAGCAACACATCACAGGGAATGGCGGTCAAAGAGGGGAGTTCTCATGTAGGAAGTCATAAGAATGGAACGAAAGAGTAATCCATTAAATACCTTTTCCTATTGTATTAGCAGCAGTAGTGATTTGTTTGCAGTTGTCAGAGATAAAGGTGAAACATGACAGTGGGCCAATATCACAGCAGAGTGGTTATGCTGTCCACAAATATTCACTGGATATCAATTACATGTGAGAAACAGTCCCAGGAAAATTAGGAAACAAGAGTCTTTTTTTTCCTTAAGAAACTTATGCTCTATTTAGGATTAAAGAATATTTGTACATAAAATAAGGGAATAATCACCAAATTAGATAAGCAATTTGGAATTGCATTCTGAATCAAAACATCATGGTACAGAAAAAGGGAACTAGATTTAGAATCAGAAGACCTATATTTGAGTCCCAGCTCTACCTTTTATTACCCACATGACTTTAGACAAATTACTTAACCTCTCTGGATTATTCAATTGTAAAATGTGGTGGTTAGACAAGACAATGTCTCAGGCCCCTTCCAACTCAAAAGCTATCATTTTACACAATATAATTTCATTTTCCCATTATTTGCTAGGCTTTGAATCAAACTCACCCCAATGTATTTTCTAATTTATTTTTATTAGAATATTCCTCTTTATCATTGAGTTAGTGATATGATTGATGGGAATATTACATTCCATGGTACACATTATGACCTAACCAGGCCTGTCTTTCCTGGGTGGGTCTAGTCTTTGTCCTCTCACAAGTTTGCTATAGAGAATCCACCCAGCAAACAATCGGCTTTCCTAGTGTTCTCTTGATAATGTAATTTTATAATGATATTTTTTGTCATTCAGTTGTTTTTAGCCATATTTCACTCTTTGTGACCCCATTTGGGGTTTTCTTGGCAAAGATTCTGGAGTGGTTTGCCATTTTCTACTCCAGATTATTTTACAAATCAGGAAACTGAGGCAAACACTGTTAAGTGACTTGCCCAGGGTCATACAACTAGCAAGTGCCTGAAGCCAGATTTGAACTCAGGAAGATGACTTCCTGACTCCAGCTCCGGTGCTCTCTCCACTGTCACCTAGCTTCCCCATACTGATGATATAGGATTTTTTTCAAAGTAACTCTGACCCAGTCACTCAAAGCATCAAGAGTACTTTTTAGTCATGAAGTCATCTTTACAAAGGAATTTGATGCTTAAGGATCTCTTTGAGCTAACTTCACAGCCAAAGAGCCACCAACCTTTCCTGAGTTATGAATGAATCTTCTCCCTCTGCCTCTCTAAGTAGTATCCTCCCTTCAAACACTTACCTCTTTTCCATATGAAAGTTAAAAGTGAGGTAGGAGAATCCCTCTCCCCCTTGTTCCTCCTCTGTTATGGCAATATACTTAGACACTAAAGGGATAGGAAGCCCATCAAAAGTTAATATGACAAAAACAGATTTCTCCCAGTTGCCTGCATGACTGTTCAGCTCCTTTGCCCTGAATTTGATGTAGATCATTCTAACTTCTGAATTATTCATAAACCTCCAAGGTAAGTTTGAGATAATTGCCAAAAGCTATCTCTGATGTCCACTTGTGAAGGCTCTCCAGACATAATTCTACCTAAGTACCCTTCATCCTGTTGTGATGACTAGTATTAATGGCTAATCAAAAGCAAAAGGTTGGTGATGGCAATTTTTACAATGCCACTGCCTCCCCCCGCTCAGGATGCAATCAGAGCCATTTTCCAGGGTTTATTTATGCTCTGGAAACTGGTGGTTAGCTTCATTATCACTCCCCACTGAGAAATTTACTCTACCACTTCCTTAGATCTGCAGGAGACCCCTTTCAGAGAAAAATGTAAATTTCCCTAAGAAGCAAATACGTCTGAGGTATTAAAAAAACATAACTTTTTGGGAAATATAATACAAGCACAGCAAATACTTTCCCTCTTTAAACCAAGATAGGAAGGATTAGGTTATATTTGGCCTCTGTCCATTATTGGGTATGTGGGAAGCAATATTCTTTAGTCAACTGCGGCTCTGAATGAGGTTTTGATATCTTCAGAATCCTAAGGAGCTTTATTTGCTTTCCATTAATCTTTTGAATACTAAGCTTTCTGCATCTTTAAGGGTTTGGTAAATTCAGTTCTGTAACACACAGCTTTAAGGGACTGAGGGCCATCAGTGGTCCAGGGCAGAAAACCAGGAATCCAAAACTGTTTTTAAAAATGCTAATAAAGACTGGCTTTAGATTGGTTTGGAAGAGAAGGTTGGCATGAAACCCAGGAAAGTGCTATAAAAATAGACATATGGATTGGGGAATATATCCAGTGGCAAAGATTCTGATTCCCTATTGATAAGACTTCAGGGAACCCCACTCTCAATTATTTGTAATAGTAATCAGCCCATTAATAAGTACTTATTAAGTATTTACTCTCTATTAGTCATTGTTCTAGAACCTAGGGATGCCAAATCAAAGAAGAAAAGAGGAAGCGAATGAGCATTTATTATGTTCCTATTAGGTGCCAGGTGCTTTACAAATACTATATCATTTGGTCCTTATTCAACCCTATTAGGTAGGTACTAAAATTATCACTATTTTACAACTGAGGCAGGCAGAGGTTAAGCATCTTGCCCAGGGTCATATACCGAGGAAGTGCTTGAAGCTAGATTTGAACGTTGGGTCTTCCTGACTCCAGGCCTCATACTCTATCCACTGCTTCAGCTAAGTAGGCAGGGGTAAGGAGAAAACACACACAAGGCATGGGGGAAAGTCATTGAAAAGACATAGACATGGAAGATAGAGCCATGTATGGGGAACAAACTTGGCAGGACTGCAGAGAACGGGAGTTGCTATAGTAACAATGAGACTGGAAAGATGGGTTGGGACCCAGGTATGAAGGATTCCAAAGTTTAACATAATTTACTTTCTAATTTTGAGGCAAAAGGGGCCATTGAATTAAGTAGAGGTTAGAGTCAGATCTGTGATTAAGAAAATTCACTTTATCCAATATACAGAAGATAACAGATTAGCCAGGGGTAGGAAAACCCATTCAGAGGTAATTGCAGTAATAAAGGAAAAAACTGATAAGGGCCTGAACTAAGATGGTGACTATGTGAGTAAAGAAAAAGGGAAGGTTAGCAGAGACATAGCAGTAGACTTGGCAAGATTTGACCCATGATTAAATATGAGGTATTGGAGACAGTGAGAAATCAAAAATAACTCTGAGCTTATGGACCTGGGATACTGAAAGAATGATGAAGCCTTCAACAAAACTAGGGGAATTAGGAAAAGGGTTGGTGAAAGATAATGATCCCTGTTCAAGACCAACAGTTACAAAGAGTGGACCTTCAAAACCACCCTTGTTCTTTAACAATGTGTCAAAAAAAAATGTGATAGCATACCTCTCCTGATCCAGCGTAAATCAAACGAGGATCAACCAAAGGTACGAGGGATGTTTAGGCTAGAGAAAGCTTAAAATATAATAGTTGTCTTCAAGTATTTGAAGGGCTAACATGTGGAATGGGAACTAGATCCATTTTAATCTTCATCCAAATGGCAGAAGTCAGACTAATGGATGATTGGCTCATAAATTCTGTTTCCTCTGGTTTCACAACTTGCTGGAAGGTCTGGTGTAATAAGGAGCCTAAAGCTATCCAACAATGAGCATTAACCAAAAGTGGGATGGGATGTCCCAGTACTAAGGAAGTTATTGCTCATTGGAGATCACCCAGCAAAGGTTTAATGGCCAATTGCTGGCTATTTTAAAGAATATTCTTTTTTTTCAGATATGGCTATAACTAGCTGGTTGAAGAAGGCCCTTTCTGATACTAAAATTCTCTGATTCTGGTCTGAGTATTTGATCATCTCAATTTAATTTTTTGGTGTTGGTGATATAAAAATAATTCTCTATAATAAAAGATGAAATTCTTCATCACATTTTTCCAGTTTTCTATTTTTGCATCAATTTTTTATTTCCTTAGGAGGAATCTCTTTTTGAATTGAAGTAATATGTAATCACTGATATACATTTCTTAGAGCCATCTTTTCACAACTTTATTGAAGAGAAGCTTTTCGATCTTGGCCAAACATTCATCTAAACCATTGGAGGCATTTTCAGTTTATGTCCCATTTATTAAAGAAATAATCATCTCTCCCAAGGTCATGAAAAGTTAAGAAAAAAAAACATGAATTTATTAAGAACTTGTTATGTGCCAGCAACTGCGTTAAGCACTGGGGATACATAAACAAAAGAGTAACAGTTTCTGCTCTTGAGAACCTTAAATTCTAATGAGGAAACAAGATACATAGGAGATAGATGAACAGAGAAGGGAATTTTGGTCTATGGTCTAAAAGGGTGATACAACTGATCCACAATGCAGCTCATTGTCATTCTTCTCTTGTGGGAAATAACTTTGTGATGGTAGTTTAAGGACAGAACTTCTTTGCAATTGTGGTCCATCTGATCTTGAGAACACAGTTGCAACACATTTCTACATGTTCAGAGCACATCAACTTCTCAGGTCAACAATGAAAAAAGCTATCTTTTTCTTTATGGAGAATTTTTCATTTGCTTCTGAAATATTCTCAAAACTATTTCCTTTCGACATGGTGAGGTTTGAAGTTATTACCTTATTTTCCCTGAGTAATTCCTCTCCCATATGCAATCACTCTAGAATAATTACTCTTAACTTATTCCATTTATTTTTTCATGATTTTCAATAGTTCTCTCTACAATCATATGATGATATGATATGAGAGAGAATGAACAACTATAATTACCTAATGAAAATGAAGCCTATGTCAATGGAGAACAATGTCCCATGAATACTCTTTTTCTTCAATAACCAAGCATTGATATTAGAAAGATAAAAATCTGAAAAGAGCTGCTTTTTTGTTGAAATGAAGAATACAATTCTTGAATTCATAGATTTCTGAATACTAGAGGGAATTAAACACTGAAAAAACTGGAGAAAAATGGGCAGATATGCCCTACTCATCAAAATGGCAATTATGTAGAGTCTATTCAGAATTTGGGCTGGAATTGTGTTGGAGGGATGGTAGTAAGAGAGAATAACATCAAAACAGTGATTTAGCAATAATGTTTAGGTATTTTTGCAAACTTCTTTATAGCGCTGCATTAATACTTAAGATCACAGATTTTGAACTGAAAAGGCCTTAGACTTTGGAGGTCATTTAGTTCTATGTTCTTATTTTATGGATGAAAAAAATGGGGAACATAGAAGATAAGTAACCTATCTATCCAAGATCAAATACGTCATAAGTGACATAATTGAGATTCAAATTCAGACCCTTTTATTTTAAACTGCTCCACCCAACCTATCTTCTTCCCTGCCATCCTGCAGCTGACTTTTGATACCTGAAATCATATTCTAGAGGGACCCTGAAACTCTGCCCTAGAGCACCTCCTTCCCTGATTGGTGATTAGTATACCTCATTTGACCACTGATATATAGTAAGGCACAGGCATGCTTCACTTTATACCTCAGCCATATTCTTACCTGACACAAAGTATACCCTTGATATCACCCAATGATAGGTATACCCCAATTACAGGAATGCTTATAACAGTGCATTTTAGCTCCAAGGTCAGTATTCTATATCAGAGGCAGTCCTGATAGTGGAAAGAGCTTTGAACTCAGTAGACATGAAACCTAGACCTAACTCTGCAACTAACTCATCATGTAACCTTTGTAGATGTATTTTATTTCTCTAGGCTTTAGTTTCCTCTTCCTCTATAAAATGAAAGGGTTTGACTAGGAAATATCTAAGATCAAAAATTCTATGCATGAAGAAAAGATCAAAAATAGATAAAGCAATGACCAAAAACTGTTAGGAATTAGAAAATTAAGTATTTAGCCACAGCCGAGTTTATTTTTCTTTGTATTTTGTTTTTATGTTTTATTAATGATTTAAATAGGAGATAATGATAGGACTTGTTACTTAATTGATGTATGGTTTTTTGGATAAGGAAACACTATCTATCAATATAGGCAATGTTTCTGCAGTCTTAGTTCCTCGGAGCACTGAAAGTTTAAGTGACTTGCCTAGGGTCATGTAGGCAGTATGTTTCATAGGGACTTGAACCCAGGTTTCCTGATTTCAAAGTTCATTTTCCATCTGCCTCTCAGTAAAATTGTGTTCATTATGTTCATTTGTTTTTAAAAAGTACTTTGTTTTAATTTATTGAAAGCACTATGAGTGGGAAAGAGAAGTCTGTCTGTTTTAACTATGAGGCCAGAACTAAGTCTCCATTAAAGATAGCTCACTCAAATCACAAGGCAAGTACATAGGCTGAAATAAAAAAAAAAGTTTTTTAAATTCACAGCTGATGAGGAATATCAAATGTCATAGTTTTCTTCCATTCTTTCTGGACATAAAAAAGCAATGTCATGGAAAGGTCTGATTCACTAAAAGAAGTATACCATTTATAATTCCTGGAATGTATTGTGCAAGGATGGAGGGATGAGGTTAGGAGAAAGACATCTTTCAGAGTCCTCTTCCAATGCTTCATTATGATATAGTATTGATCTGGATCCATTAACCTTTTGCCAGTGAAGTACAAGTTCTGGCAGGTCCTATCAAGCTGGTAAGGCTGCATGTATAGGTCTACTGATGAATATGTCTATTGTCTCAGAATCAATCCAGGTATATTGTGAGAGCCTCTTACTCAGTTTGGCTAATGGGCGACAAATGGTTCAATCACTAACCTCAGGGAGGGAGCAATCTGCATCTGTGGAACATGTATCTATACCAAAGAAATAGAGTCACCAGCCCCAGATCTGAGTCCTGCTTCACCACTTACACACACATAAGCTGTGTGACCTTGTGCAAATCACTTAACCTATCTCAGCTTGTCTCTTCATCTGTAAAATGAAGATAATGACACCTATACCAGTTACCTCGTAGGGATGTTATAAGAAATATACTTTGTAAATGAAATGCTATAAAATTGTGCCAATATCTTGTTCACCCTCCTGCAGATGTGCTAATGAGCAATTAAATGATTAATAGTGACAGTAGTTTCTCTTGGTCACAAACCTTTTTATTACATTTTTTTAAAAAAATGTTTCATGGGATATCACAAAAAACCAAATCGTATAAATGAATCCCCAAACTAGATTTTATAAAAGTCATAGAGTAACTGAGAGCTGGTAGTGTGCCAGTCCTTGGCTAAAAACAGGTTCATTGAAGAATAGTTCTAGAGGTTATCATCTCTTCATAAAGAGAGGGAGATACTCTGAAATCTACTGAATTTGTAAATATTCTCTAAATTACCATATATAGTATTAAGAAATTAGGTCCTATTTTGTTTTATCTTTACTAAAAGGTTCCTTACTTACAGACAACTTTTTTTAAAAATACCTGGATGTTTAGTTGTTGTTATGGTCTGGATCTGTGATTTCACAAGCGTAAAGTGTCTATGCTGAAGAAATCCTTCCAATTAGGCAGATCAGCACCCCAGCTATAACCTATGGACTTAGAGGATTGCTTAAGTCACTGAAAAGTTACATGACATGTCTGTCATATAACCAATAGGGATCTGGTATGCCTGATCTCTTAGTTACTGTTCCACAGAATTATTGATGGAATATAAGCTCTGTGAGGTCAGTGGCTATTTAATTTTTATCTTTATAGCCCCAGTTCTTGATATGGTACCTAGGACATAGTTTTTGTAATTACTATCATTTACCATTTATTGTTGTTATTACTATTGTGTCCAACTCTGTGAACTCATAGACCAGAACTTGCCAGGCCCTTTGATCCTCTGCTATTTTCCAAAGTCTATCTAAGCTCATGTTCGTTGTTTCCATGACTATCTATCCATCTCATTCTTTGCTGTCCCTTTCTCTTTTTGCTTCAATCTTTCTCAGCATCAAGGTCTTTTCCAATGAGTCTTGCATTCTTATTATGTGCTCAAAGTTTGACGCTTCAGCTTCAGTATTTGTTCTTCCAAAGAATAGTCTGAACTAATTTCTTTAAGTTTTGACTGATTTGATCTCCTTGCTTTCTATGAGGCTCTCAGAAATCTTCTCTTGAAATGGAAAGCATCAATTCTGCAGTGCTCAGCTTTCCTTATAGTCCAACTCTCATAGCCATAAATTACTACTGGAAAAACTGTATCGTTGACTATATGGGCCTTTGTCAGTGAGGCAATGGCTTTGTAGCATGCTGTCCAGATTTGCCATTTGCCTTCCAAGGAGCGAGCATTATTTTTCATTTGTTTGTTTTGTTTTTAATTTCATGGCTGTAGTCACGTCTGAAGTCATCCTTGAGCCCAAGAATATATGGCGTTTTCTTGGCAAAGATACTGGAGTGGTTTACCATTTCCTTCTCCTATGGATCACCTTTTGTCAGAACTCTCCACTATGATTTGTCCTTCTTGGGTAACCCTGTATGACCAAGCTCAGTTTCACTGAGCTACACAAGCCCCTCTGCCATGACAAGGCAGCGCTCTAGGAGGGGTAGCACATAGTAGATGTTTAATAAATGTTTGTTACATGACTGTCTGCTATTTCAAATTCTAAAACATATTTGCTTAATTTTTATACTGTTTCATTGCTAAATGAAAACAATTCATTTCAAAATAAATGCCATTAGATTTTAGGTTTAGGAGAGCTATCATAAGAGTTAGGCAAGTGAATGAACATTTGCCTTAGGCATGCAAAGCTGAGGGGTACAGAAAAATATATGAAACATGCATTTTCTATCCAAGAAAGCCTTTCCATTAGAATAGGAGGCACAGTTTTCTATTCTTTCCTCAGGTGCAAAATTAGTCATGTATTGTGCAAAGCCTTAGGAGTGGCCACATGGTGCTGAGTTTTTCAGAACGGGAAATTTTTAAAGACCACCTACTATCTCCTAGCGGCACTGAAATCTGAATCAGTAAAGGGAGTACCAAAACTGACAAAAATAACAATTCTTGGCTTATTGAAGGGTCTAGTTTTCAGGGAAATCTGTCATTTATCTTTTAATTTGGGAGGAAATAGCCTCAAAGTTCCTAGCCCCTTACGATGAACATGCCAGGGGATCTGAATAGCAGCTGGCATTTTCAGACCAAAGAGTTTTTAGTAACTTAGAAAATTCTTTCTCACACTGGTTCCTGAATCAGAGGACCTGGATAAGTATCTGTTGCCTACCTACCACCTGTGTGACTTTGGGTAAATCATGTAAGAACTCGTGTGTCAGTTTCTTTACCTGTAAAAAAAAGGGGATGTGACTAGGTGCCCTGGAAAGTAACTTCTGGCTCTAAATTTATGATCTACAACCATGGTGCTGAAGAATAGTAAGCCATCTAACCTAGAGTAAGCCTGTAAGAAGAATGACAGAGAAGTTAGAAATTCAGACAAAAACATCTACAAAGAATATACACATTAAATATGTACCTATTAATTGGTCAACCAGAATGGTTAAAGACCTCAACTGCATGTTATATATGAATTATTTGAAAGAACTGGGGATGTTTAACCTGGAGAACAGAATACCTAGGCCAAGACACAACAATTTTCTTCAAGAATGTGAAGGATCATTATGGAAAAGGGATGATATTTAATCTACTTGACCCCAAAGGAGAGAATAGAAGCCAATGTGTAAAAATTGCAAAAAGGAAAACTTGGGATTGATGTCAGAAAAAAAAATCTTCCTAACACATAGAACTGTCCAAGTATAGAATTGATTTCTTTATAATCTAATGCTTCCCCCATACACCAAGAAAAAACTGGGTGACCACTCAGAAATACTGTATACAGGATTCTTCTTCAGGAATGGTTGGACTAGATGATCTCTAAGATTCCTTCCAACTCTGAGAGTCTATGATGCTGTCATCTTCCTGCCAACTCTTTGGGGGAAAGACCAAATCTTATACATCTTTCTATCCTTTAAAAATGTCTGGTGGATACTCATAGAATCACAGAACTCTTTATATAGGGTTGAAAGAGTAATCATATTTCTTATAATCACTATTCTTTTATACCTCTTCTTTTTGTTTGTACCTTCTTCTGATATTATTGCCTGTTAATATAAAATAAGTAAAATAATAATCACCTTTGTTCATCCTATGTCACCTTTTCTTTCTGTTTTTGTCTTTTTTCCAGGTAGACATTCTGGCTGATATGTAGCATAAAGTAGAAAAAAAAATTTAGTGACGTAATTGCAGGAACTAAAGGAAAACTAAGAAATAGGCCCTTTACTATCTGGAGTAGACTAATCTATTCACTGAGCCTTAAATTCAGTCATCCAGTGAATATACTGCTACCAGAAAGGAATCAGGTCTCTGTTGATGAACCTCCATACATCCCTGGCTGAAGGCAAAACAGTCCTTTGGGGACAAATCTAAGAGAATTTGAGGCAGATATTTCAGCTTACTCTGTACTCAGAATGTTGATGGCAAAAGAGGTAAAGGTCACTCTAGGTCAAATAAGCATCCTTGAAAATTATAGCTTAACCATCACAACCCCCATGGTAGAAGAAAGAGGGAGTATTGTAAAGGGCAAAATTAAAATGTTTCCTTATTTCTTGATATTTTCTGAAATGAAAAGCTGAATTGCTTTCTTCCTAGGCAGTAGATGTTCCAAGAAATATGCTATTGACATTCATTTGTCCAACTGGAGTGCCAAGAGCTTTTACATTTCTTAAAACGCCCTTTTACAACAGTAATACAGCTTCAAAATGTCAAATGATTATTTTGTTTCCAACATCTTTGGATTCCCCACCATTAACACCAATACCACCTTTGTCGTGGAGAATTTTGGAAATTCATGGTATAGTTCCAAAGTCTACTACTTTTGTTCAGAGATCAGTTAGTCCTAAGACATCATTAGCAGATAATAAAATCCTAGCCATGAAGAAGAGGTGTTCTTTATGAGGAAAAAAAAAATACACCACAGAAACAATGGAAAATTGTTCAATATGTGAATTTTGAAATCCCTGGCAATTAAATATTTTGAAATCTCCTTTGCAACCAGGCCTAAAATCACAAATATGAAAAAAATGTTCAAGGTACTTCCTTTTGATGTGATTCAAATATGTATGAGTATATTTTTAAATTTATTTAGTGAGCTAAGGTCTTCACATATGTGGTTAGATTCTTTGCCCTTTATACTCTACCTGCTCCTTAGACCACATATGGAGTACTGTGTTCAGTTCTGGATAGCACAATTTAGAAAGACATTAGTAAGGTGGGAGGAGTATCCAGTGGAGGGTAACCAAGATGGTAGAATCTATTTAAGGAAGAAGGATTTCTTTAGAGAAGACTAAGAAGAAAGAGAGTGGTAAAGGGGGAGGTAGGCAAGATTTGTCCAAGTAATGAAGGACAAACCTTGTGGAAGAGGGATTAAGCTTGTTTTATTTGCCCTGGGGGGCAGAACCAGGAACAGATGGTAAAATTTGCAACTTTTCTTTTGTTATAAGGAAAGGTGCTGTAACATTTAAAAACACCCCAAAGCAAAGTGGGCTGCCATAGGCCATAGTGGATCCATCCTCCTTCTTGACAGTCTTTACACAGAGGCTGAATGGCCCCCTATAAAGTAGATTATGATTGTTCATTCTTTTAAATTATGGATCATATTTGATGGCATCTGTGGTCTCATCCATCACTTAAAATTACATTACTCTTGTTTCTTTTGAAAAAGGAATGAGGCTCCCTTCTTTACAGAGATGGAAGACTATGAGTATAGAATACTTTTGGGCATGGTTAATGTGTTGGTTTATTTTGCTGAATTATTTCATTCTCCTACTCTCTCATTCTTTTTATCCTCTGGGTTGACTGGTTGGAAGGAAAGAGAAAGGCAGGAGATTTATTCTGAAATAAAGATGATGTAAAAATAAAATGTATCAATTAGGGTGGTTTTTTATTCCTTTTTAAACTAACAAGAGAAAAAAGGTAAGGGGAAGAAAAGAAGAAAGGGAAGGACAGAAAAAGAGCTAGAAGCAAGAAGAATAATAAACAAACTAGGTTTGCATGCACATATTATCTTCCCTTGTCAAATATTGAGAACCTATTGGACATATCCATCCTTAATATGATTTCTCTTGTGAGGAATATGCTGGAAAGTTACCATAGGAACAGAGGTGTTTTTTAATCATCCTGGAAATACTGCTGCCTAATCATAACCTTAAAAGTTGTCATTTCCCCACAAAGAATGAGTTCCTCTCTGGCATACAACAGTTTTCCGGACGTTACAATTGCCTACTATCTCAGCTTTACCTACTGGAAATAATCCACCAAAGGTTTGATCCTGTTTTACTGTAGGAAAAACAAAATAAAACAAAAACAAACCCCTATTGCCTGTAGGAAAGTTGTGCCTTTATAATTGTTTGGAATCTTAAGGGCAAACCAGGAGTGTCTGAGCTCCCTTGCAACCATTGCAGAAATGAATCCCATTCTCTGGGGTCATAAAATGTCTCTGTTTTGGCTATATGCCCATAGTTTCACTGTTATTTCTCAGGAAGGCTGATGAATGACAATGATTTTCCTGCTTACTCACTCCATCTTTACCTGACCTGGCACTAAGCAGAGAGAGTCATTTTCCCTCTCCCTGTGCTCCACATGTGTTCTATATTAGGGGCAGTCACCTAGGACTTTGAGAGATACTAGAGGAGAAAACTCTTAAAGTTACTATGCCAATATCTTCAGTAATATTTCTTTAGGCTTCCCAGCTCCACATAACCTAATTATGAGGTAGAAGAAGGCAGGTTCCCTTTTACAAAAAAGTGTTTTTTGCATTTGAGACACTAAAAGTTACATTTTTCTAATGTCAATCATCTTGATGTTTCTAGATCTCACAGAATTAGGTGTTGCTAAAATACCATTGCAATTTTTTACTTTTTTAAAGTATTATTTGCCTTTATCTGTGATGTAATCTTAATAATATAGTTATTAAATCATTCCCATGAAACCCATAGGAGTAAAGTGCCAGTAAGACTAACACAAAATGAAATATTGGGGGAGTATATTATACTCTATATGACAAAGAACATAAATTGTCTAGCATTTGGGAAGTTTAATAGGCCAATCTTGACACAAGTCAATTTTGTAATTTAAGTTTGAGATTGGGAGAAAATTAAATACTCCTGCAATATATAAGCAATTAACTAAAGAAGGTTTACCTAATCATAGTGTGGAAAGGATACTCAAAGAGTACCTTTTATTCTAATAGATGTGGTTTGCCCTTGTCTTCATACAGAGACTCATCTGATCCGTAGGTCGTGTGGTAACTTTCAGAGCCATGGGACATCTGTTCAGTTTAAAAGGGACTGACTCCATTTGAGATGGCCTCTTTTATGTCTTTAGGTGATGAGTGGCTACATCACATAGGCCTTACCCCCTAGGTCAATCAAATCTTGGGAACAGCTTCCTTGACTCTTAGGAAAAGATCTAGCCTAAAACGGGGAGGGGAGTACCCTGGTTCCTATTATAGTAGTTGACTGAGTTTAAGGCACATAGAGCTGGGACCACAATGTCTGATTCTGTTATGAATTAGCTATATTTGTGGCCAAGCTGCTTAAATTATTTGAGTGTATTTCCTCACCTCTGTCCAATGGGAGAAATCTATCATACCTACCTCATAGGTACTTTGTTAAATATCCAATGGGAAATGTGAAAGCCCTTCAAAAACTATGCTATGCTTTAAAAAAGAAAAGAAAAGGAAAACTGTAAAGTACTAAGTGAATACACCATATCATTACCATCACTACTGTCCTTTAGTGTAGACTGGACTAGAGTGTGCACAATACAAAGTGAAGGGGATTGATTGTACTTATTTATCTCACAGGATCATAAAACATGGAGTCATAAATCTTGAAGAGATCTCAGAAATCATCTCATTCAACTCTCTCCTTTTACAAATCATGAAACCAAGTGTCTTACCATGATTATTATCATTATCATCACCACTAGCATTTATATAGCATTTTATGGTTTGCAGAAATACTTTGCTTATCTTATTGCAGCTTGCCATTATTAGCCCCATTCTATAGATGAAGAAACTAAAGCTTGGTGAAGTTAAATGAATTGCCTAGGGTTACATAGGCAGTGAGATATTTCTAACTCCAAAGTCAGCACTCTATGAACTACACAAACTGTCTTTCCTAGACACTGAGATCCGGTCAAACTAGCCTTCTCTCTGTTCTACACATGTGACACTTCAACTCCAGTGTCTACATCATTATATTGCTCATTGCCCCATACCTAGACTGCACTTTCTCCAAACTACCTGAAATTAACACCCCCAGAATATTGCCCACTGCCCCACACCTATAATACACTCCCTCCAAACCTGAAATTATTAACACCAGAATTAACTGGCTGAGTTCTCATCCATAGGAGAAAATAATCTCCCTGAGGGCAGGGCCTAGCTTGCTTTTGTACTGTATCTCACACAGCGCAGGCACACTGCAGGTTTTTCATAAATGCTTGTTGATTGACTGCCTTCTTTGGTGACTTTTGTAAAGACAACACGACTGAAGGGAGACAAATAATTAACTATTTTCCCCTACTTACCCACCCATCTTTAGGAAGGGCAGGTATGGAGCTTTATAGAGAATTAATAAAAATAGCTAGCATCTGTGCAATGTTGTACCATCTGCAAGACCTCTTCTATACATTTGAGCTTCACAATGTCACCTGATTGGTAAGGATTAACGGTATTATCATAACCCTCATTTTGCAGATGAGAATAGTGAAGCTCAGAGAGATTATGAAGCTTGCCCCTAGTCACTCACACAGTAAGTGCTAGGTGCAGGATCAGAGCTCAAATATTCCTCTTTTTTTTTTAATTTATTTTTGACATGTTTGGTTTTCAGCATTGATTTTCACAGGCGTTTGAATGACAAATTTTCTCCCCATTTCCTCCCCCCCCACTCCAAGATGGCGTACATTCTGGTTGCCCTGTTCCCCA
>CM053627.1:63434038-63480660 GCA_028646595.1 Phalanger gymnotis
TGGGGCCCTGCTTCCCTCTTCCACTTTGTGGGTTCTGCAGCTCTAGAATTGGTTCAGAGCCAATTTTTTTATAGGTTTTTGGAGGGATTTGGTGGGGAGCTCACGCCAGTTACTGCTTTCTGGTCGCCATCTTGACTCCGCCCCCCAAATATTCCTCTTTTAAGTGTCAGCATGCTATTATATTACACTACCTCTAAAAAATAGAAGCAAATAAAATAGTCTTTTCTGATGTTATCCATAGACTCTACAATATTATAATTATATATTATTTAATTTGAATTTTACAACAAAAGATTTTACCAGGCTTCATTTCTATAAACTCAATACCTACAAATATATCACCTTTCGCACATATACAGAAGTCAGCATGGTGTTGAAGCTAAGGAGATGTGGATTTAAGTTCGTCCCCTTTCCACTTACATAGCCACCCACCTAAGCCCAAATATTCATCATAATCTCACACTGGAATTACTGTAGTAATAGTCTTCTGGCTGGTATCCCTACTTAAGTCAGTCTATCCTCTACTCAGCTGCCAAAATGATATTCCTAAAACACAGGTCTGATCATAGCACCCTCCTCCTACACTATAAACCTCAAAGGCTCCTAGATATCTTCCAGGATCAAATATAAAATCTTCTCTTTGACTTTTAGAACTCTTAACAGACTACCTGGCCTCTTCCCACCTTTCCAATCTCCTTATACTTAAGTGCCTGCCTTGTATTCTACAATCTAGTGACATTGGCCTATTTAGTGTCCCTTACACAAGGCACTGTGCAATGTGCCTTTTGCACTGGCAGCTCCCCAAGCATGCAATGTGATGCTACCTTGTCTCTACTGCCTAGATTTCCTAGCATCCTTAAATACCACCACCTAAAAAAGGCCTCTCCTAGTCCCTCCCATGCTAGCACCTTACCTCAGAGATTACCTTCTGTTTATACCACCTCTTTTTTATGTACACAGTTGCAAGCATGTCATCTACTCTATTAGAATATGTGCTTTTGAGATCAAAGAGTGTGTTTTTGCCTTTCTTTGATTCTCAGTACATAGGGTAATTCTGGGCACATAGTAAATGTGTATGCTTGTTGACTGATTCCTCTCACAAATACAAGGCTCAGTGATTCTGGGAAAGCTACTTAAACTTTCTGTGTTCTACGTCAGGATGGAGGCAGTGGCGTGCGGGATCAAACTCAAACAGAAATGGGACCAACTGAGCCCTTCATAAGGATATTTATGGGCAGTATATTGACTTAGAAAATCACATATTAATATCATTATTATTAAATTCATTTTTGTTAAGTATTTCCTAATTACATTTTAATCTGGTTCAGGTGCACTGAGGAGTGTTGTGGCCCCTGCATGCCACTGGAAGCAGTATGTTTGACACCTCTTCTCTAGCCAGCTTTTTAAGACTAGGTACTTCCCTATGTTAACACAAGGAATCTCTTCTATTGATTGTTCCCTGTACTAATGAAATAACAGGTTCAATCCTTATTCCAGAGTCACTGATTATATTTACATAGGTTTGAGGTTTCCTTTAAATAATCCTATTCGATGGATAACAATGTCTTATCCTTATTTTATAAATTAGTAAACCGAGGTTCAGGTCATTAGTTGTCCACTATGACACAGCTAACATGGTTGTCAGAGCCAAAACTCAAGCCTAATTCTTCTGATTCCAAAGCCAGTGCTTTCTTCCAGCAAACCATACTGTCTTACCAAGAAACAGCAAGATGAAAACTAATGCTAAATAGAACACTGGGCTAAGAATCAGAAAGACAGCTTCACGAGTTCAAATCTGGTCTCAGACACTCACTATCTATGTGACACTGGGAAAGTTACTTAATCCTGTTTGCCTCAGTTTTCTCATCTATAAAATGAGCTGGAGAATGAAATGGAAAGCTAGTCTGCCAAGAAAACTCCAAATGGGGTCACAAAGAGTCAGACATAACTGAAGCAACTCAACAACAACATACATGTAAATAATTCCTTTCCTGAATTCTAAGGATTTTGAGATTTGAGATAAAAAAACTAATATTTGATCAGAAACAGACTTTCCATTCCTTAGGAACTGTGTAGCACCTGCTGTTTGTTCTTTTCCTGAAGCTACACTTGTCCTCAGAATAACTGATGTTTCAAATGAAGGATTAGGTATCAATTAAAGGAGAACCTTCAGACACAAAACCTTCATCTTTTTCGGGTGATGTATATTGTTTGAAATTATAAAGAATCTGTGTTGTCCATGATATTGCCCTTCCAAATAAGTAGCCTTGGAGATGTTTTAAGTAGGGGAAGGATAAAGATGGTAAAGAAAAGTGTCTCAAACTATAGTTTTTGCTTTGCTTCATGGTATTTATGGGGAGGACTCTGAGAAAATATATAATGCATATATTCTTCACTCTGTGTCTCTCAAAAAGAGGAGTTTAGAGTAGTTTTCTAAAAAATAAAATAAAAACCACATTTTTCCTTGATGCCAATTAATTCCTTTTCAAGTTACTATTGATTCAGATCAACTGCCTCTAAGAGTGTGATCACTGTTGGTGAAGGAGTGTGCAATGTGGAACCCGGGGTCCTTTGTGAGAACACATCCATCCATCAGCCTACTGTCAGGAGTGTTTTTAGGGATTGAAAAAGACTCCTTGTCTCCCCTACTCCTGTCTGGAATCCAAGGAACTCTGCTATAGGAGCAGCAGAGCAGGAAAGCAATTAGTGAATCCATCAACATACATTTATGAAGCAATTCTTGTGTGCTCAATACTATGGCAGGTGCCAGGGATACAAAAACAAAAAAGAAATTCTATGCTGACAGTTACTTTCCAAAGGAGAAGACAACATATACAGCATGTGTACCTACAAATATATGTGGAAAAGATATGCATAAGCAGTGCAAAATAAGCACAAGACAAATAAGGAGGATAAGCACTATAAGGTATGAGAATTAGGAAAGATCTAATGAAGGAGGTGGCATCTGAGTTGACCTTTCCAGAAGACTAGGCATTCAAAGAGGTAGAGATAAGGAAAGAGCACATTTCAGGAACAGCCACACTTTGAGCCCTTAAAGGCATAGATATGGGAGACAGATTGTCAAGTGTGAGGAACAGCAAGAAAACCACTTTAGCTGGACCAAGAAATACACGAAGAGGAATAATGTATAATAATCCTGGTTGCAGCCAAACTATGAAGAGAGTTATATGCCAAACCAAGGCGTTCATGATTCTGGAGCAGAGGTTCTTAATCTTTTTGTGTGTTACGGTGTGAAAAATTTTGGCAATCTGGTGAAATTTATAAACTCCTTGGAATATTATTTTTAGATTAATAAATTAAGATTAGAGGAAAAGCAATTGTACTGAAATGCAATTATTTAAATATATTAAACAAAACTATGCTCCCCTTTTCTCTGCCCTTGGCCAGGTCAAGAACTCATGTTGTTGTTCAGTAGTTTCAGTCATGTCTGACTTCATGAGCCCATTTGGAATTTTCTCATCCAAGATACTGGAGTGCTTTGCTATTTCCTTCTCCAGCTCATTTTATAGATGAAGAAACTGGGGCAAACAAGGTTAAGTGACTTGTCCAAGGTCATACAGCTAGTAAGTATCTGAGGCCAGATTGAACTCACAAAGATGAGTCTTTTTGTATTCTATCCACTGAGCCACCTTGCTGCCCTCAAGAGCCCATACTCTAGAGGTAATAGGGATTCACTGAGCAGGTGAGTGGCATTATCAGACCTGTGCTTTGGAAAATAATTTTGGCAGTTATGTAAAGGATGGATTGGAGAGGGGGGAAGCTTGAGAAAAGGAATCCAAACAGAAGCTATTGCAATAATCTTGTTAGAATGTTAACAGGTTTAAACAAGGGCGTTGGCCATGTTAGTGGAGAGAAGTGGACAGGGACAGGAACTACTGGGAAGGTAGTCATTTTCTTGTATTTTCAGCTCTTTTTGCAAATGTATTTTTTTTGCAAATGTATTTTTACAAATAGCTTGTATACATAATAATTGAAAATCCCTTTATTATCAGTCAGGTACTCCAGACCTCTAACTCCAAGGGTATAGTTTCATTCTTAACCATAGGCACAACAGGAAGTCAGGAATTGCAAACACTCTCATGATTAGCATTGCTCACAGGCATTCACCAGAACCAATGAGATGCCATCTTAAATGCACATGTAGGGTTCTGCTATTAATTGAGGCAAAGTGAGGACTCTATGGAAGCAAAGGGCCAGTAAACTGGAGGAAATAGGTACAACATGGCTCTATTTCACTTATTTTAAACTAAACAATGTGGAAGACAAATGTTAAATTTTAAAAACTGACAATGCATATTCAATGTGAGCTCCTTTGTGTGTCTGCCCATTTGAATCTATTATCTCTCTATAATATCTGAACAGCATGCAGGGCTTTCCTAAGGTAAAATTAGTGATACTGGAGTTTATCTGAAGCATAAAGCCAATAGCCTGTATAATTTCTTACATTGTGCAACACAGTGTGATTTTGGCCTAGGTAAAAGATGATAACTCCACATGAAAATTGATGAAACATGAAAAGGATGGTGAGTGATTGGAGCAAGTAGGACAATAGTTCCCAAGTCTTTTTTTTTCTCATAGCATAATATTCTTTGCAATGAGGAATCTTTAAGTTGGTAGTAAAGATGGTTTCCAGGGAAAATAGGCCTCTATGCCCATGTTGTAGAAGAAGTATCATTTTGCCTGTAGGAATAGGACTGCTATAGTGATCTTCCTCACACTAAGCCCAGAAAAGCAAGCAGCAAATTGCAGCTGGAGACAGGAGACAGAGAATGTGGATATTTCTGAGTGTGAGGAGAAAGAAAGCAGAAGGATGGCATTAGCGTCAGTGGAGGTGAGATGACACGTCAAAATTGATAAATGTTGCAGCATTTTTTTCTGATTAGGTTCTAATTTTCTATATAAATGAGGAACTGGTTCAAATTTATAAGAATAAGAGCCATTCCCTAAATTAAAAGTGAGTAAAAGATATGAGCAGGCAATTCTCAAGGGAAGAAATACAAGCTTTCAATAGCTATATGAAAAAAATGCTCTAAATTGCTATTAATGGGGCAGGAGGGAGCAACTTAAAGTAATTCCGAAGTTCTATCTCACACCTATTAGATTGGCAAAGTTGAGAAAAAAAGGAAAATTACAAATGATGTAGAGACTACCACATTCAAGGCAGCTAGGTGGCATAGTAGATAGAACACTGGGCCTAAAGTCAGGAAGACCTGAGTTCAAACCAGGCCTCAGATCCTTATTAGCTGTGTGACCCTAGGCAAATCACTTAACCCTGTTTGCCTCACTTTACTTACCTATGAAATGAGCTGGAGAAGGAAACAGCAAACCACTCAGTATCTTTGCCAAGAAAACCCCAAATGGGATCGTGAAGGGTCAGTCAAAATTGAAATGATTGAACTGCAACAGAGGCTACAGGAAAATAGGCACAATAATTCACAGTTGGTGGAATTGTGAATTGGTTCAGTTTTTCTGGGGAAAAAGAAATGGAGCTATTAAAGTTACTAAATAGTACATTCACTTTGACTCAGAAACATCACCTATAATCCCAGAGATCAAAGAAAGAGGAAAAAGATATATATGTAAATATATCTGTATATATGTATGCATATGCATTGTATATATGTGTAGATGTATACACATATGCACACATATGTATATATACATACACAAATACACATATACACACTATGTATATATACATATATATTCTCTTTTTTCTCTGCCTATATCTGTATCTATCTATATCTATATCTATATCTATATCTATATCTATATCTATATCTATATCTATATCTATATCTATATCTATATCTATATCTATATCTATATCTATATCTATATATCCCTTGTGTCAAAGAACCAGACATCAATGAGGAACTCATCAGTTGGGGAATGGCTGAACAACTTATGGTACATGAATGCAATAGAATGCTATTGTCTATAAGAAATGAAGAAAGAAGTGACTTTATAGAAATCTGGGAAGAGTTTTATGAACTGATGCAAAATGAGTATGCAGAAGCAGAACAATTTATGCAATAACAACATCATCAAAGAGATGAACAACTTTCAATCAATGCAATTAATCAATGCAATGACCAGCAATGATTCTATTGGACTGATGACAAGCACGCTACCTATACCCTAACAGAGAGGCGATGAACTTGGTTGCAGAATGAGACTGTTTTTTAAACCTGGACATTGCAGACTCATTTTTTTTCTGCATTATGATCCCTATTTGTTATATGGGTTTTATTTTTTGTATCTTTTTCCCCTAGTGTAGTGGTGGTGATTATAATGGGGGAGGGGAATAGATAGGAGTGAGAGAAAATAGATTTTTAATAGGAACAAATTAAAGGTTTGCAAAATTTTGAAGTTCAGGAGGACCTATTTTTTTTTTCTTTGTGGTTCATAGCATTAATTTTAATCTCAAAAGGAGCCAGACTTGTAGTGGAAATATAAGGTTAGAGTTTATAATTTATCTGAGCATACTTAGCAAATTCAAGAACACTATTGTTCCACAACACATTTCTTGAAAACCATTTAAGTAGGGTTTGAGTAGGTAATTTCATGGAGCCATAATTTTAGAGATGGGATCCAGTGCAACATATATTTAAGGATTTTCTATGTATAAAGCAATGTGCTGGGTATACCAAGATAAAATGACCTTAAATGACTTTGACTTTAAGAAGCTTTCCTTCTACTAGAGGAAAGGACATTAAAGGTAATTGAGACATTGCAGGACAGTGAAGATAGCACTAGATGTAGAGTCAGAAAACCTAGGTTCAATTCCTTCCTATTGTTATTCTTATTTTTGTGACCTTGATTCAATCTCCCTGACTTTCAGCTTGCTCATCTATAAAATGAGAGGGTTATTCTAGATAACTTATATCATCTGTTATTCTAATCCAACATCTAAATTTTATAGTAGAGTAAACTGAGGCCCAAGAATGTTCAGTGACTTATCCAAGGTTAATAATATTATATCATAGGTGGAAAAGATGGGAGTTAGAATTATGTGTAAAGAGCATTAATTAAGCAAGTATGGTTGAACCATAAAGTGTTTGGAAGGGAGTAATGTATAAGAAGAGTAGAAAGTTTATGAAGAAGAGATCTAAATACCAGTCAGAGGAAATTATAGTTGATTGTAAAGGTAATAGGAAGCTGAAGGAATTTATTAGGTACCGTGGAGACATGGTAAGACCTTCAGTATGGGAAAAATCCATTGGAAGCTGAGTTGGTGTGAGGAGGAACTTGAAGTAGAGAGAGCAAATAAGAAGTGATTTCAATAGGACTATCTTGTAAAAGAGGGATTGGACTTATTCTCTTTGCACCAGCCATCTTTCATGCCTGGAATGTACTGCTTTGCTTTCATCTCTTAGAAGCCTTACTTTCCATCCAAATTTGACTTGAATGCCACGTCATACCTCAGGCCTTACCTCTCTATCAAGAGGCAGCAATCTGATGCAGGGGATAGTGTAATGATCCTAGAGTCAAGAAGGCCTGAGTTCAAATCCAATTCCAGATACTTACTAATTATGTGACCCTCAGCAAGTCACTTACCTCTATTTGCTTTAGTTTTCTCCTATGAAAAATGGGATAATAACAGTACTCATAACCTAGGGCTGATGTGAGAATCAGATGAGACAATATTCATAATGTGCTCTTCACAGTGCTTGGCATGTGATGGCTGTTTAATAATAGATGGTTCCCTTCTTTCCTTTTGCAACTGCTTGTACCTCCTCCTAAGAAGGGCCTTACATTTATTTTCTATACCCTCGTTATCTCTCCCAATAGAATCTAAATTCTTTGAAGGCAGAAACTCTTTCCATTTTTGACTTTGTATCTCCAGTATCTAAGTGCCTTGCGCATAGTAGGCACCAGATAAATGTTGGTTGATCGGTGATTGCCATATGACTCAGATAATTAATTTGGCAGAATAATTCAATTTGCTCTTTAACTGTCCCCTGTTTCTCTCTCAGATTGGCAAATGGAGCAATAGCTAAGTGGTTCCTGCTTTTCTGAGAGAAAGATAAAAAGAGGAGTTAAATATTTAGGTGTGAGTACAGAACAAACAGATGGTCTTGTTGACAGCAGAATGCCTCTCTGTTGCTATCAACTGCTCTTTGCTAAGCCCGGATTCTAGATAGTCAGTGTGATTCATCAACTCCTACAACTTTCTTTTCCTTACAATTAGAAATGTGGCTATGGAGAAACTTGCCATGGTCTTTCAGATTATATATGAATGAATGGGTAAAAGCCAACACTAAGGAATTTAAGAAAATGATGCTCATCTGTGATCTCACTGATGTGGGTATTCCGTTCAATGATATAGATTGCAACCCCTCTCTGTCTGCCCACCCTATGTGACTCTGGATCTATGTAACAACTAACAGGAAAAGGCAATACCAATATTCTGAATATTTAATCCATTGCTCTTTCATATCAATTCATAGAGAAAAATCAAGACATGGACTATGTTCAAGCTTGACAGAACCTTCGATAGTGAAACATCCAGTGGAAAACCCTTCCTTTTATAAGCAAAATGAGAACTTAGGAGCACAAATTAATTACCCAAGGTCCTAATGCCAGTGTATGGCAAGCCCAGAATTAGAACCCAAGAATCCTGCCTCTACTTCCAGTATTCTGCACTCTCCTCCAAATCATTCTGGCTCCCAGTCACACTAAGGATGCCAACTCACCTTTATCATGAAGAATTACAGTTTTCAGGAGTGATATAAAAGGATGGGCTTTGGAATCAGACTCTTAGAGTCTGCCCCAACAAACAAAATACCTCATTAAACCTTGGACAGAGCTATCATACCTCTGACAAAGAACAAACAAAGCCCTTTAGGCAAAAGGGGTTGAAATGCTATGGAGCTTAAGTTACACAGAAATAGTCAAACTCAGAATTCACCTTAGGCTTTAGTTTTAAAGGATAATTTCCCTTGTATTTGTGTCAACTGACAAAGCCTTGAGGAAGCAACTAAAATGAGGCTAGAAGGCTATGATTCACACATTAGGAATGTAATTAATCATGTGTAAATAATGGTAGAAAGAGTTTAGAAATCTAGACCGGTAATCACCCTCCCCCCAAAAAAGACCATAACTTTTTAAATGTGTAGGAGAATAGAATAAATCATACACACATATGTCTTGAGATTGGGGTTTTTGTTTATTTGTTTTCTTTTTACAAATTACTTTATACAAATTATCTTATTTGAGCCTTACAACATGCATGTTAGGCAGATGTCATTACTATCCCCATTTCATGGATGAGAAAATGAAGGTTCAGAAAGCTAATGTGACCAGACATCTAGAAAGTACTGGAGGAAGAACCAGAACTCCAGTCTTGCCTCTTGAAGAAGGATATGGGACATAACCTAAACAGGGGTGGGGAACCCACAGCTTTGAGGCCACATGTGGCCCTCTAGGTCCTTAAGTGCAGCCCTTTGACTGCATCCAAACTTCACAGTTTCTTCTGTGAAGTCAAAGAGCCACACTTGAGGACCTAAAGGGACAAATGTGGCCTCAAGGCTGCGGGTTCCTCAACCCTGAGTCCTAAACCATATCACTCTGACCAAAACGAAAAAAGAAATAGTCAGAATCTTCTGAGGAGCTATGTCCAATCAAAATGATTTAGTACATCAATATTGACTTAAATTATGAGGAGGTTTTAATGAATGGATGAGTATTTCCATGAAAAAAAGATCCGTAAAAGAAAAGCGTTTCATTAAATCTCCTAAATACTTACACCCCATGTAATCTATTAAAATTTTATCTATTTGACGCTAAATTGACACATAAACGTGAATTAGGCTTATTAGTTACTAATTAGTAGCATTAGGAAGACGACTCTTTATTCCTAGAATTTGATCAAAATAAATATGTATAAAGAATAGTGTACATGCACACACACACACACACACACACACACACATCATACATAACAGGCCCAGAACTGATTTTACCAACTTGCCATCTGCCAACCCATTACCATCATCATCTCCCATCGATGCAGTACCCCAGGCAATGGCACTTGTGCTACATAAATAATAAAAATAAATCAAACGAACATTCCATTTTTTTTCTGTTCCTTCATGCATTATTACAGTTAGGACATGTAATTATCCCCAAAGCTATCTTAGCCTCTATAATAACCAACTCTTCAGTACATCCAGAATCTGTGATTTCATTAGTAGGAATCCTGCTGCTCTCTCTACTTACGAGCTCCCCAACCCTCTTACAACTTGGTAAATGATCTTTCAGAGTTGATGTGGGGAAGAACTTCCTTAGTCTACATCTAACATAGTGATGAGCCTCTCTGAACTTCACTGAGCTGGTCCTTGAAAAATAAATACACATTTTATTGTCACCAAGTGCATATTCAAAAGGTTTTATTCCAATTTGGACATCTTAGGTGTAGCTGTTAGAAACTAGATTTATCTAAACTATAATGACTGATTATTAAAAAAAAAAACTAGATGCTTGTTGATTGATCATTCTTTCAATCAATACTGTCACTATTCTGGGGAAAACAAAAACAAAACAAAATCAAAAAAAAAAAAACATGACAACCCACTGTCCTATTTATTGCTCCACTCAGAATCTCCCTGTAATGATTTCCAAGACCAAATTTTCCTCTCCTGTCCCTTTGGTGTATTGTCTCCTTCTATTAGAACATAAGCTCCATAAGGACAGGGCAGTTTCACTTTTGTATTTATTTCTTTAGTGCCTAGAACCAGGTCTCAAATATACTATATATTTAATAAATACTTATTGAATTTAATTGAATGCCCAGCCCACTATATCACTCCCTTTTGATCTTGTTAACAACAAAATAAAGATACTGATTAGTTACCTTTAGACATTGATTTACTAAGTAATGGATCCCAATTGTATAACAAACCAAGACAACTTTCAACAACCAAGAACCTTGACCACTGGTTAATATATCTTTGGAGGAAGTGAAAAATAAAAACAAAACAAAACAAAAACAAAACAGGATGAAGTGATTATGACGCCAGGTTTCTTACTGGTGGATGATATTGGGAGACAATTAGGTGAGGTGTAGAGAAGTACTTTGTGGTCAGGTGACAGTGGGGAGGAGGAATAAAGTTGTTAACTTAAAATCAAGTTATCAGGTTACAGCTAAAACTTAGCTTCGCTAAATGGTGGTTAGAAAACAAAATGGAGTCACATGTTATTTTCAACATCACAACCTCACGTTTGCTCCTTCTCTCAAGGTTTCTCAAATTGCTATTGATTCATTTTACATAAAGAATCTATGTCAATGAAATGGGTACAGGTACAGAGGTACAGGTAGATTCACGTACTCTCAGGATGTACTTAACCTTATTAGAATTTCATAGACAGTTGTCAATCGTGGTTAAATCAGACTCTGCAATATATTTCAAGTATCAGCAAAATGAAAATAATAGGCCTAGCTCAAATTCAGGTGAACACCATTTCTTGTACAACCATTAAAATTAAAAACTCAGTATTTTCTTCAGTATTTTCTTTAATATAGTCAATTAATATAGAGGTCCAGGTGAAACAGCCCCTGCCAGAGGACTGACTGGTAATATACACTAAAGAACATATGTGGATAACGGGGTTCAACTTGGGAGTTTAGCGCATTCAAACCATATCACTTAAAAATTTGACAATTAAATAGGCTGCTATCAGTCATAATGTAAGTCATAATGCATGGTAGTCTGTAAATTAAAATTTAAAACATTGAATGGGGGACTTAGGGAGTTATTTGATGTATTTAAAATAAGCTTACTTGTTTCTAAGTGTGAAACTTATTATCAGCCATACTTAGTCCCAAAGGATATCAAAATTTCTTGGGAAATACAGGTTCATAAGAATAAATTTTGTTGATATTTTAACATTACATCTTCTAAATTTCTTTCAGAATCTTTCATTTGGGGCCATGCTTGTTCTTTTTAATTTTGAAACACCGATTAGACTTTCAATTATTTTGTTCTTGTAGTATTATTGCATTCATTATATATGCAATTTTCCTGACTCAGCTTACTTCATTCTGCATCAGTTCATGTGGGTTTTTCCATGCTTCTCTTCATTCATCAAAGGTTTTCTTTTTCCACAGTATGTAAAATATGCCTCTGAAATAGGTATAAATAAATATCTTTCCATTCAATTAAATTTAACAATGATTTATTTAATTTTTAGTATGTGAATGTCACTGTGCACATTATCATTTGAAAAGAAGAGATAAAATCATAGCAATTAGTTTCATGGTACAATGAATTAATGAATTAAAATTCATTTATTAAAAACTTGTACTGCGTTAAACAATAAGGATAGACGTAAAAAGTGAGACACTGCTCCCAAGAAGTTTACATTTTATTTAGAGAAAACAATACAGTAATCCTGCACTGCATTCATATACCACAATTTGTTTGGCAACTCACCACTTGATGACTTACTTTGATTCTGGTTCTTTGCTACCACAAAAAGTACTGTCGTAAAGATTTGATTTTATAGAAGACCTTTCTTCTTATCAATGACTTCCTTGGGGATGTACCTCATAGTGGAATTTCTGTGATAAAAGATGTGGATGTTATAGTCACTTTGTCTACATAATTCCAAGTTGCTTTCCAAAATGGTTGTACCAATGCATAGCTCCTTCAAAAATACATTGTAATGTACTATCTTCCCACAACTCTTCCAACCCTGACTATTCCTAAATTTTTCATATTTCTGAATTTGTTGAGTGTGAGATAAGACATCAGAGGAATTCTGAATCTCATCCCCCTTATTGGTAGTCATTCGAAGCATTCATCAATATGATTATTAATAATTTACAATTATTCTTTTGAGTACTTTTTGTTCATATTCTTCGAACATTTCTTTTTGGCAAATGATTATTGGGCAAAGGTACATGGAGGTTTTTATGTATATTAGATGCCAAATTCTTATCTGAGAAGTTTGAAATTAAGTTTTTTCCCATTTATCTACTTCCTTTCTTAGATATCAAGTTATTAAATTTGTTTGTGTAGAAGCCTTTTGATACCATCCCCTCAAAATCATTATTTTGAAAAAATCTTTTGGAATGCCATCTGTTTCTTGCATAGTAAAGAATAACTCTTCTACTTATAGCTATGAAAAAATATATATAACTGCTTCTCCTAAATTTTGATCATCTGATCTTTGAAGGAAACATCGAACTAGAATGTGTGGTGGAATGTGGTGTAAGAGGTAGGTCTAATTCTATGTTCGGATAAACTCTTTTCCACTTTTCCAAATATTTTTTACCAAATAGAGTTCTTTGCTAAGTAATTTATGTTTTGGTGTTTATTGAACATTGGGTTATTGAGTTCCATTGCTTCTTAGCCTGCCTTGTCGAGCCTGTTACACCGATCTGCTTCTATCTTTTAAACAAAACCAAATGTCATTGATAACCACTGATTTAGACTATAGCTTGAGATTTGGAAATGGTCTTCCCCCTTGGTTACAACCTTTTAAAAATTGTCTCCCTTCATACTCTAGATCTTATATTTCTTCAAATGATTTTTATTATTTTATTGAGTTGTGTATGATATCCCTTTGATAATTTAAGGGTGTAGTATTAAAACTGTAAATTAACTTCGGCAGTGTTGTTATTTTTTGTGATATTGGTATGAGAGTTATTGCATGAGGACTGAATATTCCTCCAGCTCTTTAAATTGTCCTATATTGCTTTATATGAAAGCAACTCTGCAACTGAATTTATACAAGTATTTTGTGGCTATTATAGACTGATCCCCAAATATTTGATGAACTTTGTAGCTAATTTGAAAGGAATTTCCTTTTCTATTATTGTCTCTTGAATTTTGTTATTATTAAATAGAAATGCTGTTGCTTATCTGTGAGGAGTTAATTTTTAGCCTGCAATGTTGCTTGGGCTATTGCCTCAATTAATATCTTTGCTGATTTTTTTTTTAGGATTTTCTGAGTAAAACATGATGTTATCAACAAATAGGGATGATTCTCCCTACTCATTAACTGTCTTGAATCCTGTAATTTCTTTCTCTTGCCTAATTGATGTTGTCAGCACTTCTAAAGCAACATCAAACAGTAGAAGAGAGAGTGGATATTCTTGCTTTATTGTTGTATTTCCTGAGAATGCTTCTAATGTATGTCCATTGCATACAGTGCTTATTTTGGAGTTTAGATAACTATTAACTGGTGTTTTTATGTCTATACTTTGTATTTCTTCTGGCTTTTGTTTTGATTTTTACTTTGGTCATTTGTTTTTTGTTGATTTTATATTTTGCCTTTTTTTCTTTTTTTTTAATTAGGAAAATTTTTATCAGTTTTATTAGTCTTTTCAATTAGCCAGCTTTTAGTTCAGTTTATCGTCTGTTTGGTTTACTATTTATGTATTTCTCCTCTAATTTCAAATATCTCTCATTTGGGGTTTGTTGAGTTTTTTATTATTTTGGTTTTATATTTGATAAATGAATATTCATGTCATAATATTTTCATTTTATATTTTATAAATGTGTGGTCTTAGGAACATGATTATTAGCTGAGCCTCAGAAACTTTGGCATGTTTATTCATCAATATACCTTTCACAAAATCATAGTTTCCGTGGTTTCTTCTTTGAACAAGTCATTGGTTAGGATTTCATTCTTGCCTCCTTTTGTATCTATGTTTTTTGTTTGTACTCCCTGGGCTGATCATTATTTTTTTTATTGCATTACGTGTCTGTGAACAGTGTTTATGATTGCTGCCTTTTTAGATGTATTTTCAATATCTTTTTTTTCCCTAATGGTCAATTTTTGTAAAAAATGTATGTGGTGCTGAGAAATACATACATTCTTTAGTAATCCCATTTAGAAAAATGCCAAAAGTCTTTTAGCCCTAGTTTCCTTCATAACTTGTTTAATCTTACATTTCTTCTCGTTTCTCTGAATTAGCCTTGTCAAAAATGAAATATTAAATTGTCCTACTCTTATTGGAATAATGCCTATGTCTTTCTATAATTTTGTTAATTTTCCTTTTATGAATTAAGCTACAAAGCCATTTGGAGCATATAAGTTTAATTTTGATACTGGTTTGTTGTTTATAATAACATAACTTCCTTGTTTATTTTTATGCTATGTATTATTGTTTTGATTTTCTCTGATCAGATAATTGCAACTTAATTTTTAAAAATTAACCTGTGTAGCATTTTTGATAAATACTAAATTTCTGACAGCTCTCTATGTTTATGTGTGTCTGTTTTTCAGTGTGTTTTAAGAAACACATATGTAGCAGAAGTTTGTGGGATTTTGTTTCTTATCTAATATGTCATTTTCATTTTGTTGGATTATTTAATCCAATTTCATCTGTAATTATTAGAGGTTTAATAATTTCTCTGTTGTGTTTTTTTTTTTTTACAAATTAAGATACTTTTGGTTAATCTTCATCTATAAAGGCAATACTTTGGGTTTTTTTGAGTTATTTTTTGCTTAGTCTAGTTTAAAGCACCCCCTTTCTCATTGTCTCTCTTTCCCTCACTGTCAGGCTGCCTTCTGATGTTTGTCATTCCTTTTCTTTAGGTTTCGAGTACTGTTAACATATTGATTTTTTCCATATTCATTTTTATTCAATTATTAATTCTTCCCCTCCCCATTTTCTGTATCTTTTAAATATAAGATTTGTTTCTCTCATTTTTATCATTATCATTTTCTTTCTTTGATTTATGATCCTAATTCTTATGTATTCCTCCTCTAGTCTTTGTATTTCTCAGGAAATTAAATATTGTATGGTACTTCTTTTGAGTTCTTTTTTCTAAACAATTACACCTCTTTCTCTGCTGTGCTGCATCCTTAGAAATATCATTTCTGCAAGAGATAGGGAGAAGTATCACCCCATGTTATAAATTGTCTTGGGTCCTTGATTCTATGGTTCCTCATCAACCTTTGCTTCCTCCATGATCATTTTCCCCCATTTAACAAGAAATATCCTTTCTAGGTCCATGCCCTCCCATCTTTCTTGTGTCAGTTACCCAAAAGAAACTAGGATTCTTTTTTGCTGAGGCAAGATGGACACCATGGAGGTGTCCTTTCTCAGAGGTAGTGATCTCATGAAGCATGCATACCTTTTGATAACATCTATTGAGGTACCCATCTCCCATTATGAAACACTCTCTTCCCCACCATTTCAATGTTCTTAAATGAGACCCTCTCCCACCACTGAATTTAGATTACCCTATTTTCTCAAATTTCAGCATTTAGCTTTGAAACCTCACCTATGTTTGTGTCTCACTGTTCTTTGGGAGAAACTACAACATTAATCCCTTCATTACTTCTTCCTCTCCTCTTTGTTTTTGTGTATTCTCACATTCTGAAATTTAGTAACAGTAAAAAAAAGATTTATCTAAAAGCAAAGCATTATGAGATTTAGTCCATGCTGGTGGTGTTCCTCATACATCACTTCTCTTTATGTTATGTTTTCACTTTTGTCTCCTTCTAGACTTCTAGAAAGAAATTTCTTAACTGTACCTCTATTAATAAGTTGCTGTTGATTTTGCTTTTGTTTTTGCTGTTAAGCCCATAGATGTCTATTTATTTCTATTTTTCCCCTTTTTCTATTCTGGAGTAATTTATTTCTATATTTGTTCCTTCCTTGTTTATTGTTTTCATATGCCTCTCTTGTGCTACCATTTTCTGGAAGGCTTGCAAGGCAACTAATCTGCTCATTTTTAGTTTTTTTTTTTATTTAAGAATTCTTCAAATTTCTCTCTTTTAAATACCTATGCTTTTTCGTTGATTATTATGATTAGATGGGCATAGGATGTCATTTTGATCACCTTTGATCTTGGGTACACTTTATTCCTTCCATTCTGTAGTTTCTGGATATTGCAAAATACCCTTGCGTTCTTCAAATTTCTCTCTTCCTGGGTATCTGCAGAATTCGCTGTCACTGGAAATGTTAAATTTAAATACCATATATATTGCATTTTGCAGTATGAGAATTATTTTCTTGTTTTGTTTGTTTTCCTTGGCGCAATCTGTGAATTCTTTCAATTGATATTTTGTTTCATGTATTCAGAAGTTCTGGACAATTTTCTTGTATCATTTCTTGCTTTAATGATACTCAGATTTTTTTTACTTGTTTTCTTCTGGGAGACTTATGATACTAATGTCATCTCTATACTCCTGCCTGCAAGATCATTTTATTTTGCTTGTATTATAGACGTTGTAATCAATTAATATTATTGCATTGTTTCTCTTCTTCCAGCTGTTCTTCTACTTCAGTGTATTTGTATTCTCAATGAGTTGTTATCGCCTTCACTTCTTTGGAGAGACTTGCCACTATGGATTCAGCTCTTTCTAATCTTCCAATTATTTCTACTGTGCAGGCCATAAATTGTGCTTTTAGGATTCTAATTTCTCTCTTGAAGCATTTGGGGATATCTCGTTATGGTTTCCTCTGGGAAATCCACAAGGTCTTCCACCTTATCAGGTGGTGTTTTAATTTCTTTTCTTGCAATATTTATTTAGTGAATTTCAGACTCATTTGCATGTCTTGGTGGTCATGCTCCCTTTTATTATTAACATCTTCCCTGTTAATATATCTACTTGTGCATAAGGATTTTTAAGTGTTTTCTGCTGGGATACTTGGTAAGTTCAATCACTTCTGATTCTTTCTGCCTTGGTGGCAAATGCCCCAAGGGCTGTTCAAAAGGTGTCCCCCAAATTGAGAAATTCACTTTCCACCAACTTCAGTCCCTGCCCCAAGTGACTTCTGAGAAGGAGGAAATTCTAGTGAAGATGGCACTTTGAGGTGGTTCCTCTGTTCTTTAGGTCAGTGAATAAGAACTATTGAAGCACACCGTTGTCCAGTCAAAGCATACTTTCACTTTCCTATACCTTCCCATCCTCTCCCAGGTGAATGGGCAAAACTGAATTCTTCTATTTGTCACCACAGAACTGTGTTGTGAATGTAGGGGAAGGTTGTATTGGCATAGACTGTAACAGCAGCTACACAATTGTTGACTAGAATCCAGAACACAAGTAGATGGATCAGGTTGTACTGCGTTGCCAGTTAGTTGGGCTGGTGAGGGAGAAGGTGCTGATTGGGGATTAGGGATTACCCTTTTCTGCTATTAATCCAGCAGTGTCACTTTATTTAGCTTCTTAGGGCTTTGGCCTGTGGAGACAGTTACAATTACTAGACCTCTTGCACATAATTCTTATCTTGGAGAGTTTTGAGAATGTGTGAGAGCTAGAGAAAACATCTAGCCCTCCATCTTTTGGTCATGGAACCTATTTAGTGGTATCCATTGGTATCCATTTTAAAATTTATTAGGGATTTGCTAATATATATTCATTGGTCCAAGATCTTCTCTGATCCTTAGCTCTGTGTTCTTCTATAGTCAACCAGAATTTATGTAATGTTTACTATGTCAGGTACCACACTAAGCACTGGAGATACAGAGAAAGACAAAAAACAACAAATGAAATAAAAACAGTCCCTTCTTTCTCTTCTCAACTCTGCCTACTACCTTCCCTGGACTCCAACTAAAATCCTATCTTTTACAGGAAGCCTTCCCCAACCCTTCTAGTGCCTTCCTCTGTTAATTATTTCCATTTCATCTTGAATATAGCTTGCTTTGGGCACCTAGGTGGTGCAGTGGATGGAGTGCCAGGCTTGGATTCAGGAGGATCTGACTTCAAATCCAAACTCAGACACTTATTAGCTATGTGACCCTGGGCAAGTCACGCAACCCTCAGTTTCTTCATCTATAAAATGAAGTGAAGAAGGAAATAGCAAACTACTCTAGTATCTTTGCCAAGAAAAGTCCAAATGGGATCACAAAAAGTCAGACACTACTGAAATAAAAATGAAATAGCTTACGTTATATATATATATATACATATATATATGTATATGTATGTATTTGTTTACGTGTTGTCTCCTGCATTAGACTATAAGCTCCATGAGGACAGGGACTGTCTTTTACCGCTTTTGCATCCCCAGCACTTAGCAGAGTGCTTGGCACATAGCAGTCACTTAATAAATACTTAATGATTGTTCTCAAGTTGCTCACAGACTAATGGAGAAGACAACATTCAAGCAACTATCTACAAATGAGATTTATATAAAGGTAAATCAGAGATAATCTGAGAGAGAAGGCCTTGAGAGGGATTGGGAAAGATTGCTTATAGAAGAAAGAACTTTAGCTGAGATTTGCAGTAAACCAGGAAACCAGGAGGTTGAGATGAGAATTGTTAGCATAGGAGACAGACAGTGAAAACGCTTAGAGTCTGGTGTGTGGAACATCAAGGAGGGCAGTATCACCCAATCACAGAATACGTGTATGTCAGTAAGATAGAAGAAGACTGGAAAAGTCAGAAGAGGCCATGTTGTGAAGGGCTTTAAAAGCCAAACAGAGAATAGCACGTTTAAACCTAGAGTGAAGGGAGCCACTGGTGTTTATTGAATGGTGAGGTGGGGTAGAGGAGGGAGTGGTGTTATTTGGTCAGACTTCTGTTTTAGAAAAATGACTTTGGTAACTGTGTGGAAGATGGATTGGATTGGGGCAAAGAGAACAACTAGAAGGTTACTGAAATAGTCTAGATGTGAGATGATGGTGGACTGCGCAGTAGTAGTGGCACTGTGAATACAGGAGATGTTACATAGGCAGAAATAGCAGGACTATATACAGAAGTTAGGAAGAGGGGAGACTTTGAGGGGAATGTATTTTATGGACCAACTGCATTCACAAGGCATCTCTGAGATCTACTCTATACTCCAAAGATTTAGGCGTCTCTTAATGTAGCCAGGCAAATGGGTCTTGATATGCAGTAAATTATAAGATGATAACTATGGAATTAACTCTTAAAAGCCTTAATTCTAGTTCTCATTTCTAGCAAAAAAAAAAAAAAGAAAATGTAAACATAAAGTACTCACTGGTTTAAATCACTAACTTTTAAATATTTACAGCCATCTTGTGTTACTTCTTAAATCCTTTATTCTCAAATACCAGCAAATAAATTAAAAAAGTAGAATGGAACTTGCCAGAGGGTAGAGGAATGTGGGAAAGAAGTGAAATAGACATTAATGGAAATGGTTTCTCCAATTTTGTGCAAATTGTTTTTCGAGTAAAGATTAAATCATTTTGCTATTCAGGTAAAATCAAATTTGTGACACTCATTTAAATGAAAGCACCGCATTTGCCTCCTGTAGGTGGAGAGGGCATTTACATAATGGAAAGGCTGCAACATACAGACCATTGGAAGTTCAGTGTCAGCCTAGGGCACTTCTTTTGATATATGCGATATGTCTCCTTGTTGATTATCTGAGTCCTAAAATACGGATTTCAAAAACAGTAATCATTTGGATAATTGCTGAATCACTAACTGCCTTATACTTTCAGTCTAAAGTGTATCATCTATTTTAAAATTCTGCTATATTTGCATTCTTTTCATTTTTTTACTTGGTTTTGCCTGCTGTCATGGATAAATGTTGACCCTGGAAGACCAACCCAGAAACACCTAGTTTCAAATTCCAACTTTGAGACTAATCTTTTGATTATAGGCTACTCAACCTTATGATCACTTAATTATACAGAACTTCATTTTTTCTATCTGTAAAATAGAAACATAATACTTAAGAATATTGACCTTTATGGATTTGTGGTGACGTTCAAGTGAGGAAATATATGCCAAGAATTGCAAAACCTAATTCACTATGTGAATATTTGTCATCATAGCTATTAGTGATAATAATTTCCATGTTATTCAATGGAATTTGGGTAAAATTGGTCCTGGGGCAAGTAACTAGCCTGCTATTATTTTTTATACTTAATTTTCTATTGACTATTGCACAAATGCATAAAATAACTACTCTTTATATCTGAGGTGAAGTATGGGAGTGTAAGCTCATTTTCTCTAGGTTTGCTGAAAACAACTTTGGAACAATTATATTAGTAGACATGATCACAAAAATATTCTGTACCTCGTTTTGTTCCCATATGATTTTTTTCTTCTACTTTGTCTCTGTATTTTGAAAGTTTTTCATTTTATGGGATTTAAGAGATTTTGAATGTTTGATATAAAGCATCTCTTCAAAATGTGTCCTTTAGTTTCTATGGATCAATGTTTTCTCTAAATGATTGGGATCATCAGTTCTTTCTCTAATACTGTTCTGGTTCCAGTTAGTTTCTTAAAATCTCAAGAATATTTGGAAATCTGAATTTGTTGCATTGGGATTTGGAATCTTTTAGTCCATGAAAGACAGCACACTTCAGATGTCTAAATATAGCTACCAGTTTATTTATTGATAGATATTCATTTAGTAGATGCCAAATTTCTGTAGCTTCCCATCATATGTTGCATAGTTTCTACATTTCCTTGAATGATAAGAATTGGTCACATAATTTCTTCCAAGTGATCCTTACACTCACCTTTCCTAAACCCATTCTTTGCCCTCATATGAAGTCTGTCCCATCCATCCCTCAGTAATTGCGCAGACCATTAACCCTACTCAGATTCTATTCCCCCCATTCAATTCAGCTCAGCTCAATTCCACACTGCCCTGCTTTTGCATCATTGTTCCCTTATCCTATGACCATATATATATATATATATATATATATATATATATATATATATATATATGACCATATATATGACTATAACATATATATATATATATGACTATAACTTGCCAAATCTCATGCTCAGATCATTTACCTCCTCTGCTCCTATTCATGTATAATTGAATAGAAATGCAATGTCTCACAACCAAACTTATGAGATCTACTGCAAATGTATTTTAAATTTAATTGTAACTGGGCCTTCATTGGAGCAAGGCAATCTTTTTGTTCTCTCTAAGTAATTCCCTATCCCACTTTGAATAAAGGCCAGTCCAAATGTTCTCTTCTCTTCTCAAGCCTTCTGCATTCACCACTCCCATGCTCTCAGTCAAGGGCCTTGCTTTTTACTTAACTGTGATAATTAAATCAATTCATTATGAGCACCTTCTTCCCTTCTCTTCATCTCAAAACCCTTTGACATCATCACCTACTCTCCCTTTCTTCATTCAACTTTCTGATAATGAATTGCCAATTTTTATCGTCAAGGACAATGCCAATAGACTCTTATTCTTCCTTCTTTGGCAGCAGATGAATATTCAGTCTTCCCATTCTAATTTTCCTTCCCTATGAATTGGTTTTCTTTCCAAGTCACCCTCAAACATGCCCAAGTCTCTGCTGTCCTAAAAACAAAACAAAACAAAAACAAACAAGCAAAGAATCCTGTACCAGACCCTGCCATGTCCCAAGCTATTATCCTAGATCTCTCTTCCCTTTCTCATCCAAAATCCCAAAGGAAGCTTCTTATGCCCATTGTCTCTATTTCCTTTCATCTCTCTTCTTTTGCAACCATTTGCAATCTGACCTCTAACCTGATGCAACTGAATCATGCAATTGAGACTTCTATTTCAATATTACCAGTGATCTATTTATTGCCCAATCTGATGGTCTTTCTCAAGAGTCCTCCTTCTTGACCTCCTAGCAGCATTTTATACTTTTGAGTGCCCCTGTTTTGGATACTCTCTCTTCTCTAGATTTTCATACTACTTTCAACTATTTCTTCTCCTTCCTGTCTGACCACTCCTTCTCAGTCTCCTTTTCTGGATCATCATTTGGTTAATGCCACCTAACTGTGGTTGTACCCCACAGGTCTGTTCTGGACCTTCTTTTCTTTATCTATACTTTCTTAGCTCATCAGCTTATGTGGGTTCAATTATCATCTTTATGCAGAGGAAACCAAAACTACATGTGCAGTCTTTGTTTCCATCCTGAGTTCTAGTCCCAAATCATGAACAGTGTATTAGACATTTCACAGGCGTCCTAGAATTAGAAGCAATTTCCAAAGTACTTCCAGACTATCTTTCACATTCATAATATTCTGGAAAAGAAAAGACCAACCATTTCTACCAAATGTCACAGGGCAGGGAAGACACTCTAAATGAAGTAGCAAGGTCCCCTGAGGGAAAGACAGGTGGCAACATAGGCTGGTCAGTTCATGCCACTACCAACACATTGACTACCACCTTCCCTCAGCCCTTAATGGATGCAGTCCAAGATCTCCCTGCCTTTGGGTTATGGGTCCTACATTTAATTAATAGAGATTTTGTTTGGATAATTCCTAAATATGTCCATTTTAACGTTCCAAAAGTATAAATAAAGGAAGGTATTACATAAGTTTTAATTAAGCTTTGATATGAAAATGCCAGTCTTCTGAATATATACAGTCACATTGGGATTCTTGACAGTTCAGTGTCTATCATCATCATCCTCGTCATCATCGTCCTCATCATCATTGTTGTTGTTATGACCAAATAATTTTTTTCAAATGTATTTTACCATGAACTTTTTTTAGCTAGTATATGACCTTGTTTAATGATTTTTGTTAGTCAGGAGAGAATTTAAAATAGGGTGACTTTGGGAACTAAGTCAAAAGAGACTTGTGACCCCACTTTTACTCAACTGTTTTGTAGAACCTGTATGAGTTACTTGAACTAGTCTTGAAAATCACTAAGTTATCATGCTTATTTGAGAAATTAGCATGGCAGATGGGAGTAGGGGGCAGTCCCACATGCCTGCTCATTTCTTTGCTCTTTTTTAGGTCAAGCTTTGAAGTAGATTTGTGTGTTCCCTTTTCCACCCACTAGCAACTCCATGAATGTTGAATAAATGTTTGTTTAAATGAATTAGAGTTTTACTAAGAGATTGCCAGCAGCAACCACAGAAGCAGAAGCATCCAGAATTGCTAATGTCCAGTATGCTATGTGTACAGTGAGATGAAGGCTAGATACATACATTTGAGAATCACTTGGCTAAAGGTTGTGATTGAATTCATCAGACTGTATGATATCACCAAAGAACAGAATGTAAAGAGAAGAAAAATGAGGGGCATTAGCCCCTTGATTCTTTAGCTCTTAAAAAATATACAAAGAGAAGTCTCAACTAGAAGTTGGAATCATGGTAGTAGCTAACATTCATATAATGCCTCAAAGTTTGCAAAGCATTTTTTTCATATATTGTTTCATTTAATCCTCAGTCTTGCGAAATAATTGTTATTATTCATTTCCATTCTAAAGATGAGGAAACTGAGGGTGGGAGGGAGGTTGCAACTTTTCTGAGGTCACACAGTATAGCTGTGATGTAAGATTCAACTCTAGGTCTTCTTGACTCCCAAGTTCAGGTTTCTATTATACCATTCCTTGCACTCAAGAAACTTATAATCAATCTAGCAGGCACCTAGTCTATTTTCATGCCTTCAGAAAAGACCAACCTAACCATTCCATTTAAAGGAGTCTCTCTACTATTTCTAAAGATCATCTAGGGAAGAGATCATTAGGAGCTCCCTTGGTAACTCATTCCAACATTCAACAAAATTCACTGTCAACAGCATGATAAATTGTTATGCACTTGTGCCAGAGGAACCTTCCTAATGTAAAGGGTCTGGGCAAACTTAGGGAACTCTACATTACTGTAAATAACTTCTAAATGTTTTGTATCATTTCTGGATCATTTGAATGCCTTCCAAAGCTAGGGATTCAGTATTGCACATTGTACTAATGGTAATCATAACTTGCTTACAATCACAGACTGTGAAATTTCAAAATGGGAAGAGTAGAATTTATAAATTAATGTAAACAGGGGTGACTTGCATCTGAGTCCAAAGAATGTAGTAGATCCAGTAAGCAAATCTGGTAAGCACATGTCAGTGTCCTCCAGTGCTGCTTTAGGTGTGGTTCTAGTATGGTCATGATTTGTTCTTTCACATTCTTGCCACCCTTCTCATCCCCTTGTATATGCTGCATTGTTTATACCTAGACATTTTCCCCTTTTGGAACTCTCAGAAATTATTTCTGGTTCCTAATACTCCGTCACTTTCCTCCATTGCCCATTATAGGTGGCATCGGTTGCTGTCCTTCATTCTCGAAGAGGACCAAAATGACATCATTATGTTAAAGTCAAATTATACTGTGTCCTACTGTGGCTGATCAGACCAATACAAGCTCAGAATGCTCTGCCACAGGTCAAGTACAAATAGTTCATATGAACATTTGGGGTGGATTATCTAAATTTGCATATCTTGCAATTCTTTTGAACTACTTCAATTCTGCTTTGCTCATAGAGCACAGCACCTTTTCTGATTAGGGTACATCATGCTGGATGGTCCTGTGCCAGTGTCTCCCAGGTCATGCAGATTGAAATCACATCATTACCCACCCATCTACTATTCTCCATACCCCATACTCCTACAGTTCTATGCAGCAGAATACTTTGGAAAGATAATGGATTTAAAATCAGGAAGTCTGGGTTTGGCTATAAGCTTTACCACTGCCAGCCTGCTTCACTTTAGTCAAACAATTTAACCTAGGTTGTTCTTGACTTCACTTTCTATAAAATGGTGTTGCACTAAAGATTTAATAGTTCCCTTCAATCTCTGAATCTAGATCCCCATTTCCTATTCTAGCTACTCACCTCAGCTCCCATTTCAGCTTATTTCCTCAGGCCCAGCATATATTTATTTTCTCCTTAATCCTTTTTCTTGTTCTCTATAGTTCTACTATCCTTCAGCAAATGGAACTAATCACTTTTCCCAGGGAACCAGTTCTCTAAAAATTGGCCCATTTGTTAAGAACCTGTTTAATGTTTATAGCTCAAAAAACACTACTCCACCATTTTTGAGCTTTCTTTTTATTTCTAAATAATCATGATTAGAGTCTATTTGGAACTTAGAAATAATTTCTCTTTGGATTTTAAATTATTCTTCATCCTCCAAAATATTTGCTTACAATGGTTCATTATTTTTTCTTCCTTTTCTTCCCCAGAGTCAAGGAAAGTCTTCCCTATTCACATCAACACTTTATATGGGGTCCAGTAGTTTATAAGGATCACCTCACTCTCTCCCCCATTGCATTTTGTTCCCCAAGAGCAACTGTGCCAAGTCATTCAAATTATCTGTGACTTCTTCCCCAAACAGGGAAAAGGGAGTAAGTCCATTGCCAACTTCTCCTTAAGCAGTCATAGGCACTTACATAGAAAGGAGGGAAAAAAAGGCTTGTGGTTCCTCCTATGGCAGTATAAGGGTGTGGGCCAATTGAGTCATTGAATCAATTAACCCCCAGGATGTAAACGATGAGATTCTATGCACTGCTATGTCATATGCTATGTCAGTGAAGAACATTTCTAGATTAAATCAATCAATTTCAGGCTTAAAAATGAGTACAGTGAAAGTCTTTGATTAATGTACTTATCCTTGAAAGACACTGGGTGAACCGCGGATATCACATGGGAAATATGTTCAGATTGATTGAGGAAATCTGGTCATGGCCTGTGGGTTGTCCAAAAAATATGCAAGCCAGTTTGAAACCAAGAAGATTTGAATATATGGAAATAGTGGTAGAAATCTACTAGCAAAACTTCTGAGAGGGAAACATTGAAGCAGGAGGGTGGAGGTGGTGGGGGGGAAGAAACTTAGCCTTAATCCCAGTACCCTCATTCCACCCTTTCCATCAGAGGAGGACCTTGTGAACTTTGGAGGATCAAAGAATTTGGACTTTTCATTAGTATCATTGCAATATCCCTGACATAGTGGAGGCTGGCATCAGTGTCTGCATTGGCAACCACTGATATACTGACTGCATGTGATGAGAGAAGTGAGATTCAAGTATTTACTAGAAGTCCAGCAGAAAAGCTTTGAGAAAATCATGAGGACGCCAGGATTTACAAGAGCTATGAGTTATCACTTTGCCACATATGCTCTCTAAGCTTGGGCCCCCCTTCTCCTGGTGTCTGTATGTATGGGTAGATGAGTATGTCACAGACTTTTGAGGGAATATTTTGTACCAACTGCACTTGTTATACTACCTTAGTAAAATTGTCTTTCTAAAAACTGATTGAGTTTGGTTGACTCATATTAACTGAGAATCATGGAGGAAACACACAAATGGGGTGCTCCTGAACTGTGGAAAGACATCCCTCTAACCCTTCAGGGCTACTCCTAGAAAATTGAGTGGAGATATAACAGTTAAGTTCTGGGTACCTACCTAGCTAGCCCATGTGAGTGGGAATTTGGAGAATAGCTTCAGAAAATGCCCTATAGTAGAAAAAGCATTAGCTATAAATCAGAAAAAGCATTAGATGTAAATCAGAAAGCTTAGATATGAATCTTTACTATCTGTATGGCATTGGTCAAGTCAATTAACCTCTCTGATTTGCTTTCTGAAACTCACCTATAAAATGAAAACAATAATATTTGTAACACGTCTCACAGTGTTATTGTGAAGAAAATGCTATGCAAACCTTAAAATGCTATATAGATGTGAGCTGCTGGGTTTTTGTTGTTATTTCTAAGCTCCGGCCCTTTTATTTCTAGAATGAGGATAAAGGTATTGATAATATGACCTAAATGATAGGGTTGTTTTTGAGGAACAAATGATATATGTAAATGACATTATAATATTAAGGCAACATAAAGTGTAAGCTATTATCATTAATAAGAGCTAATGAAATCTAATTGCAATAGATGAGTTTGAAAATGAAATAATCCCTTGAAATTGTTCTTAAGAGGTTTCTCTAATTAAAACAGACTGTTTTCTAGTTGTCTCAGTTTTCTTATTTCATCACCATAAAATTAAGCAATGAGGTTAAGTCACCTCTATGAACCCATTTCCCTTATTCTGGGCTGTTCACTTCATTAAAATGTCCAAGGTCAGAGAAAGTAATAATTCACTAGAAATACAAAGAAAACCAGTATGGTATCAGTACACATAGGACTTCCATTTTATCCCTCCTCCCCACCAAAATAACTTAAATAACAGGCTCACAAACTTAGAGCTCTATGTATCCTTAGAGGTCATCTAATCCAACTTCACCATTTTACCCAGGAGTAAATTCAGAAAATGAAGTGATTTGGAAACCCAATTCCTATGACCCTATATCTGGTATACTTTCCAATAAATGTTTCGATAAAAGAAAGACTCAAGTATTTCATGTTCATTGTCTTTCTTCTTCCTTAAACAGTAAGCTCAGGACAGAAAGAAATAATTTACTTTGTGCCATTAAAGGCCATCACCATTATCATACCAAGAGGGAGCCTTTCATAAATTGAGGATGAGAGGAAGTCCCACTTAACCAAGGTAGCAATAGGTTACTTAAAATCTCCCATAGAAACAATAAAAAAATCAGAGTAAGAGGAAGAGGGTTGGTGGCATGTAGTGTTGTATATGAGGTAAAGAAAGTACTTGGTTTGAATTATGGCTCTTAGACTGCTCAGTTGTGTGATCTTGTGTAAACCGCTTAACCTCTAAGTTTCCTCATCAGTAAAGGAGGCATAATGATATTGATAATGCCTACCTTGGAGGATTGTTGTAAGGATTAAATGAGTCTCAACTGCCTTATAAGCCTTAAAACATTATATAAATGTTTTAACTACTACTAAGGCAAGGAATACTTTTTTAATGTCCCCAATATATGCAGAGTAGGTATTCAACAAATGTGTGTTAATTAAGCAATTATTCATGCCTTACCTATTATATAAAACTTAGACCACTCCTATTTTCTGTGTATATGTTCTTTAAAATTTCAGGAACTTAAGTGAATAGGAGGGGGAAAGTTATAGTTTCAACGATGCCAATCTGAAACATAGTCCCACATTTTAAACATCAATATTCTTCAAACAGTTCTGTATAGAAGTGAGTCATGAAATAAAACTCTGTGAAGAATTAAGGTTTCCCTTGGAGAAGTGCGTGATGGGTATGAATATGTTCAACTTATCTCCAAAAAAAAGGACCATGTAGATGTGTCATAAAAGATAGCATCAGAGAGATGCCTGCCTGAAAAAGAAGGTGAAAAAAAAAGTAAGGAAGAACTCATGGATAGTCCTTGAGTGCCATTACTAACTGTGCAGTTTAAAGCATTCCACACACATGTCTTATAGCATAGGTTGGACTTTTTGGAGGATTTACAAAGGACTAAGGTCAAGCAGAATGAGAAGGCATAGATAGGTTCTAGAGTCTAGAACATACAAATGCTTCATAAATGCTTGTCAATTCATTCCATATCACAGGCCCATCAAAGAAAGGAAGTACATTTCCCCTTAATATTTTAAATGTCTCCTATTTATAAACACCAAAGTTTTACCAAGGAATTTTTCACAACACCTCATGATGCCAGTGTTCCAAATATTTTTATTGATAAGAAAACTGAGGTTTCCAAAAATGAAATGACTTGACCATAGTCATACAGCAAGAGATTGTTCTAAGACTTAAACAAATCTTCTGATTGAATGGATGTCAATCAGCCTTGCTTCTCTATGATATATGCATCTATGCATATATGTTTGTATGTATATGTACATTTAAGATTTTGACTGCTTTTTCAAAGTGGATCAGAGTAGCCTATGCTATGGACCTGGTATTGGACATCATCTTTTGTGAAATAGAATTCACCTGTATTCTTGAAGAAGAAAGTACAGCTCAAGAAGTAGCCATGTAAGGCTATGAAATTTCTCTTCCTAATTTTTCTCTGGGTTAGTCTGGTATGTATGTTTGTGAGTGTCTATATTACAAAGTATAAAGAGCTCTATAATTATTACAAGCTGTATCTCTGTACATTTGCCTCCAAGAATAATCCTTTTGAACATGCATATAAATAGATAAAAGACTTGGGAAGTTTCCAGTTTGCCATTCATCATTAACTATCTTGCTGTGCAGGGTAGAAGTTCATAAATTACCTATACAATTTCATTTTGATTTGCTTTCCTAATTTCTATTGTGTTTTTTCTTTCACTATTTTAGAGCACTGTTATTTTCAGTAGTTGAGCATTTTGGGAAGTTTTTGTTTGTTTAATATACCAGAAGATAGTGAAATGATGGAGGGGACCATGTTTGTGCCCCACTGGTGCTATGTGAAAGAGTATTTTGAGTACCCAATGCTTGGGTACTTAAACACAAAAGTGAGTGAGTGTAACCTCACTATATGTTGCCAAGTGGTGGGTAGAGCTGAGCTTGGTGAGAGAAGAAGCCATATGGACATGACTCTTCTTTTCATTTATGCCTTGAAATTGGTAAACTTGGAGAAATGGGAATAGATGGAAAATAGGAAAGTAAAATAGATTGGTTTAAAAAGGGGGGGTGGTTAAAGTGGTTTGTGTTTTCTCACGAAAGCATAATAAAATTTGGCGAAAGAAGGATGAGAATACTGGTAAAGTCCTGGGCTCACTACTGAGGAAAAGATGAATCCAGAGACTCCATATGAAAGGAGAGTCAGGATTGTAAAGCAGAAAGAGTAGTTGGATTAGTATTGTAGACTTTGGTTCAAATCCCATCTCTCCTATTTACCAGTTATGTGACTTTCAAGAAATAACTTGTTAGTATTTGTATACCTAGGGCCTGACACACAGTAGGTGCACATAAAGGCTTGTGGATTGGTTGGTTGGGAGTAGATTTCCATAAAATCCAGTTGTGTTTGAGCTTCAGTTTCCTTATCTGTAAAACTGAGATAATGAAATTAGTACTGATACTATATCACTGAGTTGTTTTAAGAAAAACAGTCTGTAAATGTGAGTAATAGTAGTATAAAGGTTGTTCTTACACACAGGCTACTTATTAACAATCAGATAGAAGTACTATGGTACTTCAAAATGCTATTGCTTTCTTCTCAGCAGCTAGTTGGCATAGTGTTTAGAGTCCATAGCCTGGAGTCAGGAAGACTTGAATTCAAATTCAGTCTCAGACACATATCAACTTATCATTCTGGGCAAATCATTTAACCTCTTGTTTGTCTCGGTTTCCTCATCTGAAAAACAAGAAATGATAGTATCTACCTCCCAGTGTTATTGTGAGGATCCAATGAGATAATATTTGTAAAAGAAAAAAATGCTTACTACAACACCAAGCATGCAGTAGGTACTATATAAATGCCACAAAAAATGATAAGTTATGTCATTGAATACTGTTTTAAATATTGCCAAAATCAATTTCGAGAGTGAATGTCCTGTCTTTAGTATTCCTTTAGTAAATTGTACACTAACCACATTTCTACTTTTTTTTTTGTAGACTCTAAAGCTAGATTTTAAGTAAATAATTACTGGAAGCAATTGGTGGGAGTGGGGAGTGAGTATGACAACTTGAAGAATGTTTAAAAAACAAATGGAGCCTTCCTCTATCTATAGAATCAAGGCTAACCCCCATCTGACACATATACATGAATCCAGAACAGAAGGGTTCCTTACTTGGGAAAGAGGTAGCTCAGTGCCCCCACTCTCTCTGCCCTAAGTAGCAAGTCTAATATTAGACATATCAATCGATCAATCAACATTAATTAAGTTTCTACTATGTCTAGGTACTATGCTACTGGGGATACAAATATGAAAAAGATAGTCCCTCCCTTCAAGGAGTTTACAGTCTAATGAGAAAGAAGCTGAAAAGGAGGGAAGGTGGTAGGGTGAGGGTTGGTGGCTGGGAAAGGTACCCAAAGAGGGGGCATAGTGGCAAAGCCAGCTAGAGGAGTCCCAAGATGGTGCAGCCAGGTGACAAATGAAATGTCTGAGGTGGAGGCCCAAGGCTGATGAGCTCCTACAGGAAGGTGAGGTTATCCCAGCAATGAGTTTCCTGGGACATAGAGAAGTCAGTCAAAGTTTCAAGATAGTACAGACAAATGAGAAATGAGGACCACATAAGATTAGTCTACCCCATCCCCTGCTATGTGACCATACACACACACATACACGCACACATACACACACACACATCACTAGTTAAGAAAGGATCCTTATACATTCTATAAATTGGCTATATTGCACAAAGGCCGAAGCTACTTTATTCACAAGAGAAAAATATAGTCACAAATAATGCTGCAAAGTAACAGAGAAGAGGGCCCAAAATAATTGTGGGAAGCCTACTTACATTCTGAAGTCTGTGTATTCTTAGTAGCATACCTATTCATATGGCATTAGACTTTTAAGATCTCTGCTATTACCTAACCCATATGGCCACCCAGCTGCCTGCATTTTATGGCTCTGGAGTCATTAAAATGTGTGTGCTCTCAAAAAAAAATCGCTCACTATCACTGCTGTGCTCATTAACTCAGTAACATATGTATTTTCAGCATTGTGTCCATCAAGATTATAGACCAAGAGACACATTTAATAGTTTGAGTGATTCCAAGCAAAAATAGTAGAGACGGAATCAAGCTCTTGTGGTCTTGAAATTAATAGATCCTTCCTTCCTGAAAATAAAGTCAGAGGTTTTAACAAAAATAACCTCTTTGCCTCATGCTGATTAATTGGGTTATGCCAGGTTGAGCTTTTTTTCGCAGAATAATTATAATTCATCATTATCGTACACTGAGAGCTGTGGTTATGACTAGATTAAGGTTAAATTAGAATATGGAAAGCTTTTAGGGAAGCAGGGATGAACAGCTCATGCTGACACTTGCCATACAAAGAAGAGTGGAAATAAGCTTAATTCACCATTTTTAAAAATTGTGCTGTTCAAAGAAAATACAGTGCTTGCTTCAAGCAGATTTTTATCTATTGCAACTGAGAAAATGGCAGCCCTTGGTGGAAAGAGTTATGGACTCCACAAGTGAGAACTCTCTTCTCTTTTTTTGAATAGATGAGCCTTCCAGCCAACCTCGTCTTCTTATCTGTTCTGACTACATGAGGAACATCTAAGTTTCACCCAGTCCAACTGGACTTACTGACCGAGCCAACTTACAGAGGTCAATTTTTAAACAGCTCTATCTCCACAAGTATTCAAAAAAGCATGACATTGAGAAGCAAAGTATTTATTATGCCACATGGTTATTCGTGACTTAAACATTATTTATTAGTTCAAACTTTTTTTTTACCATAGGAACAAATATGGAAATGGAAAGCAATGGAAAATATGATTCTTTATATACATTTCTAAATTTTGAATATACACGCATATTTGTGATGCTTTGGGAAGAAACTTATGTGGTTTATAAAGTTAGGTCCTACTATATTTTAAGATAATTTCACAAAGATATTCTACTATGGTAATCAGGACCATCTGACACTACATATCGAGGTTGGTGGATTCTCACAAGGAGACTTTAGGTTTTATTTATTTCCTAACAGGATGAAATGAAATAGATATTACTGCTACTTGAGGTCAGAGAAATGTCTTTAATCAAGTTGTTTATTGTTTTTTTTTCTTCAGTTATGTAAATTATCCTTTGCATTTGCTGAAAGCCTAAACCACAGCATTCTCTACTGTTGGGTATAGGATACTATAGATAGAAATAAAAAAATGTCCCTCCACTAAAGTTGTATATTGTTATTCTATAGAGATGACATGGGGTTCTCATAGGCTAGTTAAGTGAAAAGTAACATCTGATATAATTTGACTTTCAGTTTGGATCCAGTGAGGGACTTTCTCTACATACTCCAATTTATGAATGATTTCTTTGATGTGGGCACATCAGCCAACAATATACATTATAATGTATACAGTATACAGTATAATACAGTATAATACAATATACATTATAAACAATATACATTAAAATCCATCCGTACCTTCTGGAAGAAGCCTGCAGCTCTTGTCTAAATCTTCCCATAAATCCTTCTAAGCAAGTGTTCTTAACCTGGGACTATGAACTTGGTTAAAAAATATTTTGATAAATATGTCTCAATATAACTGGTTTCTTTTGTGACCCTCTGTATTTTATTTTATGCATTTAAAAACATTCTGAGGGGTCCATAGGTTCACCAAACTACCAAGGAGTCTACGACACAAATAACTTAAGAACTTCTGCCCCTACAGGGCATCCTCAATACCTTGAAGGCCTTATTCTCAGTTTCTTAACATTAGGTAGGTATACCTTCCACCCGTGCAGATTGAGGGCCTTCTAGGATTTAATTAATGGTCTTTGGGAGTTGCTATGGCAGAAAAATTCATGACCCCATGGCCACTCTGGTCTCTCTGTATTTAACTAAGCTTATTGTCAGACAACAGACACACAGTCTATGCCCAGGCTCAGATTCAAAGCCTTTTTGTTAGATAGTCCTCCCAGAGTTTTCATTCCATTAGACTAGCCTTGAGTACTCAAGGTCACATACCACCATGCAATGATGAGGCCTTGGAATAGGATTTTAGTAGTGGAATCTATCTCTCAAATATATACATATATGCATATATATACAAATATACATATATACATATATCATACATACAGGTATATGTTTGTGGATATATATCATACATATATGTGTTTAGATACATATATATTTATATACACACATATATTATTGTGTATTCATGTTTTAATCCTGTCTGACTCTTCTTAACCCTTTTTAAGATTTTCCTGGCAAAGATACTAGAGTAGTTTGCCATTTCCTTCTCCAGCTCATTTTACAGAAGTGGAAACTGAGGCAAATATGGTTAAGTGACTTGCCTAGGGTCACACAACTACTAAGTGTCTGAAACCATATTTGAACTCAGGTTTACATTAGCCTTGGCACACGTGCATCCTGTGGACCTAGATCTGTATCAATTAGATCAGTTTTCATCAGCAGTTTATATGTGTGTATATGTGTTTATATATACATACATATATACGTGGATGGGTATGTTAACATATATTATTCGAATATAATATACTTTATGTACATATGTACAAATAATATCACGAAAGATTTAAAATATTTAGAATACATATTTATGTATAGCTGCATACATGTGTATGTATATACATATATATAAAACACATACACATACGTATTTATTTATTTCTGTATTTGTGTTTATGTGTGTATGTATTTCTCTCTACACAAAACAAAATGCCAACCTAAAGAGTCAGGAAAACCTGGGTCTAAGTCTTGCCTCTGATAGATACTGTGTAACTCTAGGCAGGGTTCTTAACTTCTCTAAGACCCTAGGTCACGGAGGGCTTGCCGATATGCATTTATAAAGGGAGTTTTCTCACCAGGGAGCTCCCGACTGAAATTGTGTCCTATTCCTTTTAGAAAATAAGCCAAAGTCACTTTTCAAGTTGGCCAAAAATAACAGAAAAAGAGACTTAAATGCTATCTCTTACTTATATTACTTCCTACCTTTAGTGACAATTGCCCCGTAAATAAGTGATGTTATGATCAGTTAGCCACTGCAGCCAGGAAAGAAAGAAACAATACATTCACAAAGAGCTTGTGTATCCTAGTGACGTTTATTGAAGGATGTTTGTTATAACCAATAGAAGTCTAGGGAGGGTTGGAGATTAAACTGGATACTGCTCAGGTCTGTGTTTTCAGTTGGTCTCTACCGGCCATCCAAGGAGTACAGAGGCCTGAACTCTCAGATTACTGAGGGCAGAGAGACAAAAGGAAGCATCTCTCTGAATGGTTACTGGGGCATTACAGTACCACAGAATACATGGCAGAAACTATAGTGTTTCTCCACCATGCTGAGGTGGCACAGAGGACTGATGTCTCAAGTCAGTTACTGGGGATTGGGTGGTAGTTTCTGGTGGTATCAGGAGGCCTTACAACATATAATATGGAATGTTAGCACCACTGAAGAATAATAGAGGAAAGAGAAGAGTTTGCACTGAATCCTACAGGCAATAAGGCATTACTGTTTGAGTATAGGGTGACATGCTTAGAACCATACTTTAGGAAAATTTCTTTGTCAGCTGTGGAGGTTATATTGGAGTGGACAGACTCTTGGGGCAGGAACCAACTAAGAGGTTATTGCAATAAGAGAGAGGTTATGAGACACTAGATGAAAGTTATCACCTTAGAGGAAGAATCAACAAGCCTTGATAACTGACTGGTTGTATAGTATTAAGTTTGACTTTTAGGATAATTCTAACCTTGCAAATGTAGATGACTTAGAAGGATGATACTGTCTTTAGTGGAAATAGGAATGTTTCAGTTTTCTAGTTCTCAAAGATTTCTGGTGATGATTGGCTAGATGGGATGAAGAGGATAAGATCCTAGAGCTAATCTTTCTTATCTCTGCTTAGGATGCAGAAATCTGTCATCTATATGAACTAAGATGCTAAAACAAACGAAAACCCATACACTAGCCTTTTAACAACTTTGGAACTTTGGAAAAAGGGAGAAATCTTAGTAGTAGTTTAGGAATATGTCAAAATAGTGAAATTCCAATAAAATGCATCGATAAACTGGAAAACAAATAGTAAAACTTCTGATGAACTTTCTTTATCTTCTAAATAGCTTTTGCCTTTCCTAAGACTTGCTTAGACACAGGTTCCTGAGACCTGGTTCTCTTGGGAGAGAACATTAGAGCCTTTGATCAGATGAACTTATAACTTTTCCTTGGGACTCTACTTATGTATACTGACCTAGATGAAGGTAAGAGACAAGGGAGAGAGATTTTTAAAAGATTCTTACATGAGGGAGATAAGCTCTTCAATTTATGAATATAGTTAAGTACTGGTGTACATATTCATTCTATAAAAAGCAATATTAGTTCATTTAGGAAGGCTGGAATTTGTAGTTACAATATTCTAAATACTAAAAATATCCTTATACATACATTAAGTATAGTGCTATAAGACTTTGGACTTCATTGCAGCAAAGTTGATGGGGTTTTTAGGGGGTTTTGTCAGCTTTTTGGGGGGCTGGGAATAATATTGGTCCTAATATACCTGTGTCAATTAAATCAAGTATGGATAAATGTGGAAATAAATGATTTCCCTGAATACAAATCTGAAACTCATTCATAACTTAGACATAAAGAGTTAGGGAGAGATTAAATGATTTGTCCATGGTCAAACTAATATTTTTCAGATATAGGTTGTGAATCCAAGTATTCTAAACTCTAAGGACAGCCCTCTTTTTACTATACCATGCTTCCCCATCCCACACACATAGTACATGTGTTCACTCATTCAGCTGATACTTCTTGCTACTGTCAAGTCAATGTGCATGCTTCTATCACCTAATGATTTTTAATTTGTTATTTTTAATCAAAAACCAGAAAGAGGCCATCTGACGTGTTTATAGTATTGGATATGGAAGGATTTGGATTCATATCTCTTAGTCTGTAAACTATAGGCTATAATACTATAAAATATGGTAAAATATTAAAATTATATGTAAATTTAAACTAAATATGTCCTTATTAAGGAAATTCTAAAAAGCTTTATGGTATTATAACAACAATGTTACTACAGCTGCTGTGGAGATATAAGACCAACAACACCAGCACACAGGAGGGCTGCTAGCACAGGTTCTTTGTTCTGCTTTTCTAAGGAAAGCAACTTCAAAGGGTTTGCAATCTTACTTTAGTTAAACACACATATATCATTCACTTAGTTCAGAGGCAAAAGCCAGCACACTGAACTTCAGAGAGTACACAAACAGAAGTTTCAAGCATACATTATATAAACAGAGCAAATAAACACCAACCAGTAGACAGACTTCTAATTATCTAACTATAGCAATAGTTACCAGACAGACAAGCTTCAATATCCATGTTTTCAAATCTGGGGGGCTCCATGATGCTATCCAGAGTCTCATCTGTTCAAATCACACTACACTCATCCAGTGAGTAAGAGGCCCAAAACAAAACGCCAACCTCAGATCATATATACTCTTCTCAGGGTCAGAGGGCGTCAAAACCATGCAACTCAAACCCATGTGACCTAGGCTTTCTTGTTTCTTAGGCAGATCATCAAAGACTCTTGATTCAATAAAAGACTCGAAATTGAAACAAAGGCAAGACTCTTCAAAAGCATTTGATTATCTCAGTGCTAAGAAGCACTCAAACAAAAAACAGCAAAAAGTCCCACTTTGCTTGTCATTACATTTGAAAGGCAAGACTCAAATGTACTTGATTACCTTAGCACTCCAAAAGAGAAAACAGTAAAAAACAGCCTCACCCTTCTTACTATTATAGGTATGAATTGTATATTGTGTGTTTTCTTTCAAAAAACCTTCACACATACACACACACTTTTCCCCATTTCCAAATTTGTTATTATATTCTACGTAGTTGAGCTTACCATACAAGTGATCTCCTGATAAGTGAGTGAAAGGTTCTGTGCTCAGTAAGTATTTATGTAGTTATATAATCTAGTCCATCACAGGATGTTAAAGTCAGGAAACCAATAAACCTAGAGTTATGTTTGTGGTGGCCACAAATCACCTAAGGGCAGATAGTTTCATATTGATCACTGACAGCAATAGCTAAGAGAGGCAAATATCCTCAGTCTTGTGTCACCAATGCTTTTGTCTGGAGGAGTTATTTGTGATTTTTCCTTTAATACTCAGGGTCCTCTGGGCTAAGGAAGGGTTCAGTGCTGAATGACTGTTGAAGGTATGATGATTGGTCATAATTAGGTACAGATAAATGGTGGCAGAGGGTCATTTAAAGTATAGGTGGCATATATGCATATTACAATTTTCTGGAGCCCTCAGCAACTTTTACTGGCATTTAAAGTGGACCCATGTGGAAGTAATAACAATGCTAATAATACCTGGCTTTTATATATCACTTTAAGGTTTCTTAAGCACTTTATATACATTAGTTCATTTGAGTTTTATTATAGTACAGTATGAGGGAATCACTAATGGCATTACTATCTCCATTTTACAAATAAGAAAACTGAGACTCAAAAATGGCAAGTGATGTGCCCAGGATAACATGACTAGTAAGCTCCTGAGTTGTGTTTCAAATAAACCAACTTCTTTTTTACTCCTAGACAATCGATTTATCCACCATGATGAACTTTTGAGCATTTCTCAAGTTCAACCACATTGGGACAAAAAAAGACTGGGGACCAGAGAAAAATGTGTTGGGAGGGTAGAATTCTCCCAACTTAATTTTGCTATTCAAAATTCCAGTGACCTTTGAGGAAGATAAAGTGGGGGCTAACAATCCACAATTGACTGATCTGGGTTCTACTGCTGACTGGTCAATCACAATCAATTTCTATTCTAAACAAGAGTCAATGACTCTATTATGGCTGAATAATCATGTTCAATTTGGCACTGTATCAAAACAGATACGACTAAGGTGAATTCAGCAGCATTTGGTAAAGTTGTCCATAGTATTCAACAGGTCCCATTTATATATTATGTTCTCTGCCTTTGCAAAGATGCTTGATGGAAATAGGTTAAAATTTTTTATTTACTTGGTCTTTCAAAGTATGCTCAAATCCCAGTTCTTCTAGTGTTAATACTTCCATGTTAAAACTGAAGTAGTACCCTGTACATTTTTATATGCAAGGAAGATTTTATTGCCATCTTTGTGTCATTTCCACAAAATAAGTATACACTGAATGCATTCAAAATATGCCAAGTTAATATACTTTAATTTCTTGGATCCAAAAATCTAAAGTTGAACTGAACACCTTATATCCCAGCCCTGAGAGATTTTTGCAAATTAAAATGCAATTCGTGTGCTTCTTCCTCTTGCCCCTCCGGCTGGCTCCCTGCAGGTTCACATGTCCAAGTCATTAGCCCCAGCAGGGCGGAGTGAGTTGATTTTACAGAATGCCATTATCCCTTAAACCTATTAAAATACAATAATATTGCTTTTCTTCTTTGAAACAAATATACTTGGTCTTTATTCAGGTCTTTAAGTCAGGAAGAAAAGTAAATGAAGCAAGTGAGGCAGCCAACATTCAAGTGTTCAGTTGAGATCATTATTTAAAACAACTTCAATACTGGAATCAATCATAAGTGATCATTATATGCTACTGTTTAAGTTGTAATAATTGTTATACAGGGTACATACATATAAAATATTAATATGAATGGAAGAATTCTTATTTACATAATGTACAGATTTTAACTTAAGTACTATTAAATACACTTTAATTTTTGAAGTCTATTTAGAACAAATATATTTAATTAACATTTAACAGATTTTAAAATGCAAATTGCATTCCTAACATACTATGACATTTAACTACCTCCTTACAATTTTTATGAAGTAAAAGCAAAGCATTTCAAAAGGTACTAATCTGTAAGCTGAATGTATGTGTCATTACACGTTTTCCCTCTTGTAATATCTATTGATTGCACATTTAAATTATGATGTTTACACAAGCTCAAAGAAAGTCTTTTCTTTTGGTAGAAAATTAATAGAGTAGACCCATTTAAACAAATATTTTCCTTTTTACCATTAGTTCTCACACAACAAAATACCTCTTATCCCAAATCAATGGTTCTTTTGATGAAGACAGGAAAGTAGCAGAATTTTCTACTTCCAACAGAGCAATAGCTTTTTACGAGTACAACTAATTTTATTATCTTCATTGTAATTTACTACGTACACTTAGCATTCCTTAAATATAGCTTTCTGGAAATAAGAGGTGTTTTGTTTATCTGACCATATCTTCAGTACAGGAATAAACAGTTATCAGTATTGTAAATATTGATAAATGTTGATGGCTGGTAAAATATGATTGCTGTTTCTCCTTTTGCATGGAAGCTGAAATATAAACAGCTTTGTTGAATATAATGGAGGATCATTGAATTGACTCTTTCAACAAGACTATTCACAAATAATAGGAACATTAGAAACAACAGCAGGAAATGAAATATAAAGTAATAAGTTCAGTCACTTAATGAAAGGCCTTCATTTTTCTTGCTTCTTTCCTTCCTTTCTTTTTTCCCTTCTTCCTTGCTTTCTCCCTTCTTTCCATCTTTCTTCTGTCTTTCCCTCTCCTCTTTCTTTTATCCATGCTTCTTGTTTCATTTCCTCCTTTTTCCATTTTTATTTCTCCCTCACCTTCTTTCTCTTTCCTCCCTCCTCTTTCTTTTCCTGGTCTTCCTCTTCATTGTCCTCCAGATATTTGTCTTCATTCTCCTCCCTCCTTTTCCTCTTTCTTTTTCTGTATCACTCTGTCTCTATTTCTGACTTTCTCTGTCTCTGTGTGTCTCTCCCTTTCCCTTCTCTTCTTTCAAAAAAATAGCCTACTATTCTTAACCGTTGTGTAGATTATTCTAAGGGTGAAATTGCTTCAGGGAGATTTCTTAGGATCCTCTTAACTTAAATCTTGGAACTCAATGTACTTGTCAACTCTTAGTTTACATTAGAACCCTAGGTCCTAGAATCATTTATTTAGAGCTGGTAATGACTTCAGAGATTATTTAGTACAGTTCTACTCTTTTACAAACGAGGAAACTGTAAGGCAAAAAGGCTGTTACTTTCCCAAAATCACGCTGATAGTAAGAGGCACGGCCAGGATTTAAACCTAACTTCAGATACAGCACCCTTTCATCGAACTAAATTGAATGGTAATTAAAAGTATCAAGCAAGGTTTCTTAGTAAAAAGTCTAGTCCATAAGAATGTTAGATATATTGGGGGATTATAATAGGTAGCAAAATTTTACGCTTCCTTGAACTCGAAAAAGAAAACTTGGAGACACATAAAGGCTGTGCAAGAATCAATGTGCACTTGAATGCTAGGCTTCAGTCTGTTATAGTTACTATGGAATATAATTCTGCATTTGAATATTATGATAAATTATGTGATGCCCTCTCAACAAATAAATAAAGTTTTTTTATATTTTTTTCCATTCTAACCTAGAATTTCTAGTAATTCTAACTGGAATATATGGATATAGTATTATTTATTTATTAGAAGCATTTTATTAGAAGCAATTTATTAGAATCAAATCATTGTAAGAAAGGAATAGCCACCATTGGATAAGGAACAATACAGTCAGAAACAAGATTATGAAATCCATGGCAGAGTTGAATCTATGCAATCTGGATATATGTTCAATGCAGTAATTTGGCAATAATGTTGTTATATCCATTCACTTCCCTCTCTGTCTCACAGTCACTACCTTAGTTAAGCCTCTATGACCTCATGTCTAGACTATTGTAGCGGCTTCCTAATTGGCCACTCTGCATCAGGCTTCCCCTTTCTCCAATCCATATTCTACTAAACTGTCAAACTGATATACGTCAAGCTATGGAGTGACCGTGTCATTCCCTAGCTCAAGACATTTCAGTGGCTCTTTATTTCCTCTAAAATAAATCACAAATTATTTGACAGTGACAAGCAAATCATCATAGTAATAACAATTATATACCACTTTAAGATTTGTAAAGTTCTATGCAAATATCATTTCATTTGATCTTCACAACAACCCTGGAAGCTAGGTGCTGTTATTATCCCCATTTTACAGATGGTGCAATTAAGACAAGCAAAGGTCACGTCCAGGGTCATGCAGTTAGTAAGCCTCTGAGGCTAGATTTGACCTCTGATCTTTCTGACTCCAGATCTAGTACTTAGTAAGTATTTAGTAAATGCTTGTTGACTGACTTTACAACCTGGCTCAAACTTTTCTTCCAGAACGACCTCATACTATTACCCCCTAAGTTCCGACCGATTTTGGCTAATTATCGCTCCTCTTCCATGTCCGTCCGTTGTTTTGTTTATGGCTCTCTCTCTTAAGCTTTCCTTCTTCATCTCTGGCGCAAAGAATCACCAGCTGCCTCTAAAGGCACGAGACAAATGCCACCTCCTACAAGAGGCGTTTCTAGATCTCCCCGCTAGTTGGTGCTCTATCCCTCCCCACAAATTACCTGTTATTTCCTCTGTATATATGTTTTTGTCCACTTAGCTGTGTGCATTTTTGTTTTCTCTGAGAAGACTGTAAGCTCCTTGAAGGACTATTAGGATTTTGTCTTTTAATTTCCAGTTCTTAGTAGGGTGCCTAGAATATAGTAGGCCTCCAATAAATGCTAACCAAATATATTTGAGTTGAATTGCATATAAATTGTCAGAGTACGTTTTGTGTGTGTGTGTGTGTGTATGAGAGAAAGAGTTGGGGTAGCTCTTTGTCTCCTCCATCTCTCCCTTTCTCTCTCTGCTTCCTTGACTGCCTGTCTCTGTCTCTATCACTGTCTTTGTCTCTGTCTCTCTGTGTATCTCTGTTTCTGGCTATCGCTCTGTGTGTCTCCCTCTCTCTGATGTGTCTATCTGTCTCTGTGTCTCTGTCTGTATGTCTCTATCTCTTTGTCTGTCTCTGGTTCTCTTTGTCTTTCTATCTGTCTCTTTCTCTCTTGCCCTCTGTCTCTGCCTAGCTCTGTGTGTGTGTGTGTGTGTGTGTGTGTGTGTGTGTGTGTGTGTGTGTGTGTGTGTAATGATGACTAGTGCTCAACGTGGGATGAGAGTTAACACCAATATCATTTGTATTTACCTACTCACTGAGAAGCCTATCAACAATCACAGGAATTTCCTGGAAATAGAAAGATAATATCAGAAAAAGACTTGAAATACGTCATAGGAGTTGGTAAGATTTATGTATAGGTTCTGATTCACTAGTGAGACACTTCTGACTAGTACATATTATCTAGGTCCTAACATCACAATGCATTTTGCAACCTTATTTGTGCATATCAGAAAAATTTACCTTTATCTACATATTCAAATATATGGTATCATGACTGAGTAGGTGCAAAATTCTCATGCACTGTACATAGGGTTCTGACTTTAACAGATAACACTTGAATACTGACAGTTTTAATTTTTTTTTCTCATCAGACTTGTAATCACTTAAGGATGGGATAACATTTTCAAGTGTGCGATAACTTTCATTAATCAGACAAGAGCAGCATGTTGAAAAACCTTTATAAATGAGATTACATACCTTTCCCTAGCTACTGAAATAGGAAGGGTATCAATTTCCAGGTCTTAGGGAAACACAGATTTGGAAAAATTCAGGAAAGACAATTAAATACAAGCCCATGTACAGAAACTCTAAAAGGGAAGGACACTGAACAATGAGAGTGATCCAAACATGAACTAAAGAAGGGAAAAAGGCTTAGAAATTGGTGCCAAAGACTCTGATTTTCCTGAACTGGGGATGCATATACATCATAGCCAGATTATCTGCATGTTCTTTATCCCTAATATTTGGCCGGAAGGACCCCACAGCCCATAACTCATGGTATGAGGAAATACAACCACACTCGAAAGAGAAACCTGTCCAGGAATATCCTTCCTCCAAAGCCACATTCATCTAATTTGGTCAACATCTTTTCTTCACTCATGGTGTTTACATTCTGAACAGGAAATACAATTAATTGATAGAACTTTGGACTTGAACTTAGGAAGACCTAGGTTCCAGCTCCAACCCCAACCACTAGCTCTGTGACGCTGGGCATAACACTTAAACTCTTACAGCCTGTTTCCTCATCTTTAAAATAAGGAGTTTTGGACTCAGTGAGGTCTAAGCCTCTGAATCTATGATCCTGATGTTGCTAAAAGCAGCTGTGGAAACCCTCTAATTTCCTTATTTTAAGTTTTAGAATAAGAGAAGTGATACCTCCTTCCTCAGAGCTGATGACTAAAAGAACCTGCCTTCCTGCTCCCACAGTTTGACTGCCTCAACTGCTTTATTGTGCTAACAGTGAGCTTCCAAAAATATGAAATTCTAGCAATATTTCTGTGAAGAAAGTGAGAACAAAGGGTTACTTGATAGAACTAAAAAATATCATTCATTTCTAGCCCTCCTCCTTGCTGTCCAACCTTTTTCACCTCTTTGTCAGGAGTCTAATCCTCATGGAAACCTCATTCTCTCTGACCTGGGCCCGCCATATCCCCTACCTTTTAATTATGTTTTATGTCTTGTTTCACTTCATTATAAGTTTTTAGGGGGTAGAGACTGTCTCTTTTGCTTGCATTTGTTCCCTGACACCTAAGACAGTACCAAGCACATAAACAAGTCACTTAACAAAGGCTTTATTCATTTATCTATCTAAAATTCATCTGGAGGAAAAAAATCAATAAGTTTAAGAGAAATAATGACAATAAATCAATACAGGGGACCTCAGGGTACCAGACATGAAATAAATTACAAATCTGCAATTGTCAAAATGAATTGATGCCTATTAAAAGAAAGAGTGATCAATGAAAAACATTAAGTAAATAAGCAGCGTAAAATAAACATATTAGTATAATGTTTGAAAAAAATTTTTGAAAAAATCCAAGGATATCAATTATCAAAGGAAGAACTCACTATTTTAAAGTGTCAGAGAGAACTGGAAGATATTTGGGAAAAATTAAGTTTAGAACAGTATCTTATACTACATACAACTGTAAGTTCCAAATCAATACCACCTGAATATAAAATGTTACATTGGTAACAAATTAAAAGAAGAGAGAAGGCAACACTTTTCATAGATTGAGTAGGAGAGGGAGATGTTTGACCACATAAAAGATTTGTTTTGACTATATAAAACTGAAAAGAAATTTAAAATGCTTAAGAACTCTTACAAATGCAATAACCAATCATAATATCAGAAATCTGATGAAGCATGCTTCCTATCTCTCAGCAGAAACATGATGCGCTAGAGATGCAGAAAGAATCATATGGATATTGCCAATGTATTAATTTGTTTTTCTTGAATGTACTTACCTTTTAAGGGAGGGTTTCTTTTTTGGGGAGAAGGAGTGAGAAGGCAGCTTGGTGGATACTGATAGTGATGCAAAGATTATAATAAAAGAAAATGATATCAATGAAACTTTAAAAAAACACAACAGAGACAACAAGTGTAGAAGGAAACAGACAAGCAAGACCATTTTGTTACTATCATGTTAAATGTTTTATGTATTTTAAAACAAAACTATATATAACAGAAGTCATATAAGCTCAAAACCTAGGTGTGTCGTCCACAGTTCTTTACTCTTTATCACATCTCTATAAAATCAGTTTCCATGTCCTATTGATTCTAACTTTATAACATCTCTTGCATATACCCTCTTCCCTCCACTGAAAATTCTACCACACTTACGCAGGCCGTGATCAATCTTATGGCTAGCCTATTGTAATATTTCTCCATTTTATCTCCCTGCCATAAGTCTCTTCCTACTCCAGTCCATCCTCCAAGCAACTAAGTGATCTTCCTAAAGCATAAATCTGGCCATGTCTTCTCTTATTCACTAAATTCCAATAGCTCCCTATTAATTTCAGAATAAAATATGAAATACTCTGTTTGGACATTAAAACTGTGCATAATATATCTCCTTCTGACCTTTCCAATATTCTTACATCTTACTCCCCTCCACATACTCTGGCCACCTTGCTCTTCCTAACACAAAACATTCCATCTCCCACTTCTTTTCATTCGTAGTGGCTGTCTCCCATGCCTGGAATTCTCTGTCTTCTACTTTCAACTTCATGGTTTTCCTGGCTTCCCTCAAATCCCAGATCAAATGTAATCTTCTAAAAGAATCCTTTCCTTATCCCTTTAAATGCTAAAGTTTTCCTTCCGTGATTATCTCCAATTTATCTTGTATATATCTTATTTTACATAGTTCCCTATGTGTTGTCTTCCCCCATTAGAGTGGGAGTACCTTGGGAGCAGGGACTGTTTATTTTTATTTTTGACTTTCTTTGTATCTCCTGTTCTTAGCACAGTGCCTGGCTGATAGTACACACTTAATGAATGTTAGAGAAAGCTATGCATTGAGATGTGTAGTTTCTTTTTTTTTTTTTAATTTATTTTTGACATGTTTGGTTTTCAGCATTGATTTTCACAGGCGTTTGAATTACAAATTTTCTCCCCATTTCCTCCCCCCCCACTCCAAGATGGCGTACATTCTGGTTGCCCTGTT
>CM053627.1:63481160-63509184 GCA_028646595.1 Phalanger gymnotis
CGGCGTTCTCAAGCCCCGCCTCAATGACCAGAGACCATTGGTTCCCGAGCTGGCCCCTCCTAAGTCACCAATCCACACCCACACAGGTTTCACACCTGACAGGGCCCTGGGCCTGGGGCTTAGCACTTAACAGCTGAAAGTACTTCCACTCAAAAGAAACAAAAGCCGTGCTAATGAGACAATTTTGCTTAACAACACATGAACTGAGCTAAATGCTTAACTTTCTACAGGCAGGCTTAGCCAGGATACTCATTTGGGGTACTAGTGATCTTCAAACACTTAGGGGAGCTAAAAAACAGCAGGGTGTGAAGGTCATAATTGTTGTCTAGTTCTGCTGTATCAAAGTGCTTAAGTCTCTCTCTGTCTCTGTCCATCTGTCTCTGTCTCTCTCTTTCCGATCTCTTCTCTACCCCAAATATATTTACATGCAAAGATTAATACTTTCACATAGGCAAAATTGCACTTCTCACACAACATGCCTTTACTTCAACAATTTATCATTCTTTCTTTGTGTTTAATGCAGCCAGTTAGATGGCACAGTGGATAGAACAGTATTTAGATCCTGTTGTAAGGTGTGTATGTGTGTATGTGTGTGTGTGTGTGTGTGTGTGTGCCTGTGTCTGTGTCTATGTCTGTGTGTCTATGTTTTGTTCAGGAGGAGGTTTTGAGGGAAGTTAGCTCCTGGAACCCAGAAACCTAGACTATAAAAAGTAATAAAGAATCTAACATATGGAAGACTTACTTGTGAATTCGCTGAAAGACCTGAAATCAGGAGTACTTGAGCTGAGTTTGAAACCTGCTTTAGACACTCACTAGCTGTATGACCCTGGAAAGTTACTTAACCTTTCTCAGCCTAAGTTTTCTCATTTGTAAAATGTGGACAATAATAGCTCCTACTTCACAGGGTGGTTATAAGCGTTAGATGAGATGCATCTGTAAAGTCCCTTTCAAACCTTAAAGCATTATATGCATGTTAGCTATTATTAGGCTGAACTCTCATCAATGTTTATGGATCTCATTTAGAAGACTAAAAACTTTTAGGGCTTGATGCAATCAGCATGGTGCTATTTTAAAACAGGAGTATATTACAGACAGGGCATGAACAAATGCTTTTGTTAAACATAAAGCTCTCTGTCTTGTGATGGCATGATACTAATAATCAGAGGATCATCAGACATAGTAATTTCTGTTGTTGAATTTTTTGAGAAATCTTTTACTCTTACTATATGTAGGAGAAACACCGTGTTGGAGGATATGCTTTAGGCTTACAATTTATTCTATCGAATCAAATGGTTTGTTTTTGTAGTCAACAAATAAGTACAACAGCATGCTACCTTCTCTGGACCATTCATTCAATTGTGTGACAATAAAGATTTGATCTGTTATGGAATATAATTTTCTTAGACTTGCCTATTCTCTTATATTTTCATGAAAGATGCCCTCAATATGTGCGTAACTACTTACAATTTTCTATAAACTTGTTTTCTTTTATCTCTTTTCTACTTCTCACTGTTCTATGAGACCATATCTACTTTCCTGTTCCATAAGATCTTACAACTGAGTTTTCCTACTAACCTTGTATTTCCCTTAGCTGCCATAGTGACATTAGTTTCATTTGTCAGAGATGAAGTGTTAACTTGCGTTTCTTCCTGTCTAAAATGTTTTTTAATACTTTCGTGCTTTCTCATTGTGGGAATTGCCTTAGATTAGATAAACTTCCTTAGGAAAGAGTACTAGTATGTCAATGTCTGTTCCTTTATCTGTTTCACATTTTTCAAAATTGATTAAATTCTTTAAAGAAGTCTAGTTAGAACTGTCTTCAATATAAACCATATCTTCTCATTTTTATTTTCTCTCTTGGTGTTAATTTTTATCTTTACCCTCACAAGTCTATCTTCTGACACAGACAGTTTATTCTGAAATGATTTTAATATTAGTAACCATTTGATACCTGCCTATTAAGAGAGTTAATTCCATCTTTTTGCATGTTACTATGTGTTTGCTATTTCTAATACCTCAGTACTTTGTTCAATTTTTTTCATGATATAAAGGTTTAAGGTATCTGTGTTCTTTACAGTCTTTGGCCTCTATTTTACTGTCTTGAGCCATATTTTCTAAAATTTGTTTTATCTCCTTCCTCAAAAAGGAAGGAGATGTTTAGATTGTAACATGTTTTGTTAAAGATAGACACATAGTTTTAGTTATGAAAGGTCTCTTAGGTGGCTTTTATTTTTTTTAAATTGGCAAGCATTTGTTTTTTCTCCTGCCAACCTCCCCTGCCTTCTGAATTAAAAAAAAAACCTTGTAAATTTGCAAACAAAATTAATTTCCACATTTTCCATATCTAAAAATATATGTCTTATTCTGCAACCTGAGTCAATCACTTCGGTGAATAAATGGTACATTGTTCAGTCCAATTCTAAACCATAACCTCTCCTTATAAATCCTAGCTCCATTTTTTTGGTGTAGTTACCATCATACTAATTTTCTGAGTCCTTTTTAGTTAATAAAGTCCCAAGCGTTTGAATATATAAGAATGGTCATTAGAGGATAAGAGAAAAATTACCTAAGAATTTGAATGTAATACAAGGTATGCATTGATCATGGTCCTGTTGTGCCAGCACAACAGGGTATACCTGGCCCACTCTCTATGAATGCTTATGGAAATACTATCACTCCACCACTTTACATTCCATAAGGAACAGTGAATATTTGTATGCCATATGAGATTACATAATATTAGAGTTGCAAGCAAACTCAGAAGTCATCTAGTCCAACGTGAACTTGATCAAGAACCTCCTCTATAACATATTAGGTGTATAGTCTTTCAGCAAATTCACAAGTAAGTCTTCCATATGTTAGATTCTTTGTGACTTTTTATAGTCTAGGTTTCAAGGTTCCAGGAGCTAACTTCCCTCAAACCCTCCTCCTGAACAAAACATAGACACATAGACACACAGGCACAGGCACACACACATATAAAACCTGTTGTAAAATATTTATTGCAACATGAAACTATACTCCTCTATTCTGTGATAGATTCAGTAGAAAAGGAATTCCTGTGATGCCATATGCTAATATTATTTGCATTTATCTATTAATCCACCCAATCAATTTTATTTGTTTGTTAATTATTTATTAGAGACTCACACCGTTAAAAAAAACCCTATGGGGGCAATAAAAGGACAGGCTACTCTAAAAAAATCTAATGAGTAAAAATATTAATCAATATATTTTAGCAGCCTAAGAGCATTATTGCACTGTTATATAGAAGGTCATATGTCTATTGATCTGGGTGTAGACTCTAAAAAAATAAATATTTAGTATAATTTAAGCTTAGAGAAAGGCTTCCCAAGTTATTAGATATAGTTGCTAATTTTCTACTGTTTTCTCTAGGCCTTGGGTTTTATGGAAAATAAATTTCACATATGGATACAGAAATAGCTAAATAAAGTGGAGGTATCGATTCATGTCCCAAATAAAACCTTTGGTAATTATAAAGTGGTATGGTCCTGAATTAACTGTGTTTCTTATCTCCACGGTCTAAATTGAAGAGAGTTTCTAATTCTTCCACTTAGTAAAGCAGAGAGGTGGAAATTATTCCAAATTTGGACTGTGTAGATGATCATTTGGACTGTGTAAACCTGAATCCCAGTTATCGCGTTGTTCATAGTCAGTGTCAGTCGGAGATTAGGGTCACTGGTTTTTCACTTTGCTTGGATGCCATTTATAAATCAGTGAAACGTGATGGCATTCCACTAAGCTCTTGTTTGTTTTTGTTGTTTTCATCATTGCTAATGATACTGCTATTTTCCCCTGACTTTCAATCCTATATTCTTCTAAAGAAGCTATTCTTTTTTGGACTGATAGTTCATTAATAAGTGTAATTGCCATCTGCCTTGTTGCATCTTAAATTATCTAGTAATTACTTTGTGTATTTATTTGCAATTTTAGAAATTAAGCTTTCAAAAAGACTTTTTTCCTTTATTGTCAGGTAGAGCTTCAAGTATAATCTTTACTCATTCAGGCTCTGAAACTCACTTTCAACTTAACTGTCAACTCACTGGGATACAAATGAAATATTATTTAGCTCTAAGAAAGGACTGTTACTTGTTTCAAGGTCTAGGGAACTTACCAGCTTATACTATCATCTTTACTGAGTTCTGTGTTTCTTGAATTTTGGGGGAAAAGGGATTAATAATTGACTATCTTTGTATCTTTGCTTAAAAAAAACAGGAAGCATTTGAATTCAGTTTAATGTGGTTTTGGAGATTTTTGTTTGATGTACCCTAGATTCTCAGTAGAAGTGGGGAAGATTGGAAAGTATTTCAGTAGTCAACCTAGCTTAATTCTGTTTACAGAAGTCAGGGGCACCTACATGTCTATAAATATGTATCTCTTTCAATTTCATCAAAGATTTCTGTCCATATCTCCTGCTAGAGCCACTCAAGAAAAATCTATGTCTTTGGCAACAAAATCCTGAAACAAACAACTCTCGCACATTCCTTTGGGACGAAAACAATATTCTGTCTTCTTGTAACCAGGTTCCTTTCCATATGAATACCATTAATACATGTCTTGTACTCTGCTTGAATTCTTATTAAAAATATACATATCATATGGAAGGAAATGGCACACAATTCCTTTTATTTGGGGCCTAAGCTTTGGGAATAATGAGATATTTTCAGGAAGTTTTTTTGTCAACATTGCTCCTAATATATTAACCATGCTATTACATTAAAGAGAGATGTGATATGATAGAAAAGAGTATTAGATTTGTGAACTTGGAAACTGAATTTGGATCATGGTTTTGCTATATATTACCTGTGTGTTATTAATGTTCAGTCATTTTCAGTCGTGTCCAACTTTTCATGACTTCATTTGGGGTTTTCTTGGCAAAGATACTGGAGTGGTTTGCCATTTCCTTCTCCAGTTCATTTTATAAATGAGGAAATTGAGGCAAACAGGGTGAAGTGACCTACCCAGGGGCACACAGCTGGTAAGTCTAATGCCAGATTTGAACTTAGGAAAAGAAGTCTTCCTGCCTCCTAACTATCCATGTGCCACAAAGCTGCCCAATTACCTGTGTGATCTTGAATAAATCACTTAACCTATCTGGGCCTGAGTTTCCTTTTCTGTAAAATTAGAGGGGATAGATTAGATGATCTCTAAGACCCCTTCAGTTGTAAATCTACTTTCCTATTAACTGAATCCTATGAAATAGATTATAGAAATTTATATCTGGGAGAGATGTTTGAGATCCTTAAGCTAGTCTAATGTCTTTATTTTGTTAATGAGGAAACAGTCTTTAAGATGTGAAGTGACTTGCCCCAAATCACAAAGTAAATATCTGAGCCAGGAACCCACTTGTGTCTGGACTCCAAATCCAGGAATCCACTGCATAATGCTACTTCTCTATAAACTTCAGTATCTCCCTATTAGCTCTAGGATCAAATACAAACTTTTCAGTTTGCCACTTTAAGTCTTTTACAAATTGAGCACAATCAACTGATCTAGTCACATTATATTTTAATCACCTTCCTGCATACTTTGGTCTAGCCAAAGTGTCTTTCTTGCTTTTCTTTATACATAGCACTTCATCTCTCTCTATCTTTAGGCATTAGCACAGGTTTTCCCACATACTTGGAAGGAGGAAGGGGATAAGCTGTTATATAGGGCTTACCATAAGCCAAAGGGGCAGCTAGGTGGCCTAGTAGATAGAACACCAGGCTATGGAGTCAGGAAGACCTGAGATCAAATCTGGCCTCAGACACTTACTAGCTACGTGACCCTGGGCAAGTCACTCAACCCTGTTGGCCTCAATTTCCTCATTTGTAAAATGATCTAGAGAAAGAAATGGCAAACCACTCCAGTATCTTTGCCAAGAAAACCCCAAATGGGGTCACAAAGAGTAGGATATGACTGAAACAACTGAACTATAACAATAAAATGTGCCCAGTGCCATGCTAAGCACTTTACAAATGTTATCTCATAATAGCTCATTATTCATTTCTGACTCTTAAATCTCCATTTATCTCCAAATGGTAGCCCACACACTATCTCCTATATAAAGTCTTTCCTCATCCTCATTCAGCTGTTAGTGACCTCTCTCCCTCAAAAAATAAGCACATATTTACTTTGTATGTACTTATATACTTTGTTCATACTTATATACATCCATATGCCATCTCTCCCTATAGACTATAAGGTCCTTGAAGGCAAAGATTTTTATTTCTGTCTTTGTATTGCCAGCTCTTACCATAGTGCTTGGCATGTAGTAGGTGCTTAATAAATGCTTGGGGCATGATTGATTGAAATTGACTACAAATGTCATAAATTCCCTGACACTACATGAGTTAAACAATTTAGGGTACCTTTTCCAAAGGAAATACATTTAATCAGGGGCCACTATTCTCTAGAGCACTTATACATAGCTGTTATTTTGTTAGCACTATAGAAATCAACAATTTTATAACTAGAACAATTAACCAGTCAGCATTCAGTTTTATTCTATTCATCTTTGCCTGTTAAAAGAAAAAAGAAGAAGCAAGGCTTCAGGAAATTTGCATTCTCATACAAAACTATCTGTCTATATATAGATAATATCTACATCCAGCTACCCTAGACATTTTTTTTAGCTTTTGTTTTTGTGCTCTGCCTAAAAGCTGTTTGTTATGTCCCCAAAGACAAAATGTAGATATTAAGTTTGCAGCGTGAAATGTGCACTTTGGCGGTCTTCCACAAAGGTGGATTTTTTTTTTTAAGGATAAAGAGCAGCTGATTATATTCATATAACCCCCAGTGTGGACACACTGTTGGTGGTAACTGAGTATATAGTACAGCTTGGGGGATTTTTTTTCTCCTCCCTCCACCCAAGTGTTGATAATTACCAGTATATTAGGAGGGGCTTTGTGGTCAAGCCAAATTTCTCTTAGGCAAGGGAGGGAGCTGTCTACTCTACTAGGGGGTGAGGGGGCGTGCTTTCCCGGGTGATTAGATCTGGGAAAGTGAATCTGTTTTCATTCTGGAGATGTGGAGTGCTGCAGTCACGCCTCTCACTGCCAGCCCCGCACCAGGATCATAATCAGTCACTATGAAAACTCATTAGCTCCACAGCCATGAGTCCTCCACTGCTGAAGCTGGGTGCTGTCCTCAGTACCATGGCCATGATCTCAAACTGGATGTCCCAAACTCTCCCATCTTTAGTGGGACTGAACACCACCAGGCTTTCCACGCCAGACACTCTAGTAAGTAACTCGACCGTGTTTGGGGATCTCAGGGGGTTTCTGGTTGTTCAACTCTTGTGCTATTTGTGGTAAACCACAAAGATTGAGGTTGTCTATTTGCAGGTCTGCTTTCTAGCTGGTAATTTCTAGACTGTAACTCTATTCAAGCATGTTTCTCTGTGACCGCTTTACAATTTTATACTCACACGCAAACACATAGACAAATGTGGACTGGTTCTTTTATTGTAAAAGGGAATATTAAATTAGGCTCATTAAATTCTTACAAATGAAAATGTTCAACAATACTGATTGGAAGTTTTGAGGTTTAATTTTTTTAAAAAATACAGAGTGTGTGTTATTTGCTTTATTTTTTTCCTTCAAACAAGTATATGCTGTTTTCTTTGAGTGTGAGGCATAGTACGATACCTTAGACTTTTTTTCAGCCTCTTGCTTTATATAGTTTTATTATTTGCAGCAAGTTCCTTCACAGGATGTAATGCCTGAACTCCTTTGCAAAGATTTCAAGGTAATCAAACTCATGGTAAATAATAATAAATGTAGCTAAAAACCTCAGCAATTCTTAGTCTGTCCTTAAGACCTTTAAATAGACTAAGGAATAATACAAGTGGGAGCTGATTCATTTTTAAGGAGAGTCTTCTATGAATGTTTGACTCTTTAAAAATATCTTTACATCTACAATCTCAAGAAGTTTCCTTTCACCGAAAGTGAAATGAAAAGTATTTTCATAACCCTTTCCACATCCTTGGAAAAAACCTGAAAATGTGCTTTAATGTTCAATTAACTACACTGTAAATCTTACAGAAGGAAAATGAAAACCACGGCTTATTCAAACCAGATCACTTTTAGAGGCTTTCTCCAACCCCCCCCCCCCATTCAACCACACACACACACACACATTTTGGATAGACAATTTGTCTGTTGTTGAATGAAGGCTAAAGAACCAGTGAAAGCTCTGTGGATGTTGTTCCCATCCTGGCATTCTAGTTTGTCAGAAAAAAGTTAAATATTAAAGAAAAAGTGACCTATGGTTTCCAAGATTGATGGCAGCTCTTAATGATGATAAATTTATCAATCAATATTTAATTAACAAATTGAGTGTAGTCAGACCAAACTAATTGCATAATATGTCAGATTCCCCCCATGTTTGAGGCACAGTCTGGGTATCTAATAGATCTTGGATTCTTAAGTTTCTCTTTCAGGTCACTTGGGGTAAGCAGAGCCAGGTGTACAGCCAGGTTGGGCAGAAAAAGAATATACTTCACTAATGGACAAGTGTGAAGTAAGTGGGGCTAGAATCAAAAACAGTTTGGTGGCCCAAATGACTAGAGATCTAAGTTATAGGCACCCGAAATTTAAAAGTCAAGATGAGTAAATTTGAAACTTACTGAACCAGATTCTTTCATTGCCAAAACATAATATTAAACATATTAAATGCTGAATTAACTCCTTCTAGCCAGCTGTCTATAATCATCCATATATTTTTTCCACTGTTTTAAACTGAAAGCTAAGTTCTTAGGATGTGTGTGTGTGTATGTGTGTGCGTGTGCTCACATGTATGTGTGTATATGTGTGTTTCCTTTGATTTTGCTTGGACAGTTAGGGGGAGGCTAGCTATGAGATAGAAGAGGTAGGATGAAATGTTAAACTATAGATCAAGGAAAAATTAATTTTAAAATGACTATCATTAGTTGACTAGAACCCCTAGGATATTTGCAAGCACCATGGAGTTATTTTTTCTCTCATTTTTCATTAGCTCACCTTTGGATTGAATAATAAAAGGCAATGTATTATTTCTGTGCATAAACTAATTTTGAATTATGACAGTCCTTTGAGCCAGGAAACACCAATAACACATAAATCATAGGATATGGATTGAGTGGTGGATGGTACTTTACATGTAGTAAAGCCCAACCTCCTCATTTTGCACATGAAAAAACTGAGGGCCAGGAAGCTTAATTGATCTGTCCAGCATCACACAGGCAATGTGAGGTAGAGGTGAGATTCAGACAGTCCGTTAGTCAATAAGCTTATTAAGCAGCTCCTACAGGCCAGATACCTTGCTATGCACTAAAGATAGACGGAAAGGTAGATAGTGCTATGCGCTAAAGATAGACAGTCCCTGCCCTCAAGGCGCTCACAATCTAGACAGCAAGTAGAAAATTATGTACAAACAAGCCGTAAGCAAGATAAATAGGAAATAATCAATAGAGAAAAAGTACTAGAACTAAGGATTGGGGATGATTCAAACCCAAGACGTCTGATTCTAAAGTCTTTCCACTATGGCACACTGAATAATAAGTGGTCACCGTCAGAATTGGAGATGGTACACCAAATTAGAACAGCATTCTTTTGACACAACTTGTGAAAATATACCACCTGTGAAGCTGAATTTTCTTGGCCAATCAAGAAAATATCTTTGGATTCAAATGGTGGAGGGACTTAGAAATTCATCTTTCTTGTAGCTCTAGATATGGAATCCTAGTGCTAGAGTTGCTAGAGAATTTGAGAAATCATACAGTCTAATTCCCTTAATTTGGGAAACAGAAAACTGAGGCTCATAGTGAGATGTCTTACCTCAGATCCCACAGATGATTAGTTAATAGCAGAAGCCAGATTTCCTGACTAGGTTAGTGTTCTTCTCACTGTACCATGTTGCCCTACACAAAATCGCAGGTTAGACAGCTGATCTTTTGTGGTCCCCTCCTAGACACTGCCTGCTCCCACGCTCCCTCTTAGGCAGGAGTCAAGTGATCTTGTGCTAAATCCAACTCATCATCTCCACTCTTCCTGTATTGCTTTGTAGATCACAATGATTCAATGATTTCTTCCTTCCTTTCCCCACATCCCTCCCCAAACAAATATTTCCTCGTCACATAAGAAACAGGTTTGTGTTGTATAAATTATGCTTGACTAGGAGTCAGAAGACCCTAGTTCAAATCCCAGTTCTGACACCTATGGAACCTTGGGAAAGTCACTTCACCTCTCTGTCTCAGTTTCCTCATCTGTAAAATAAGGGCTTTGGGATTTTGAGTAGATGACCATTCAAGCAGGTAGCTTCTTGCTTTTAATCTGTGGTCCTATAGTCTTTCAGCTGACGTGAGCCGATCGAAAATAGCTTAATATGTAATACCTTCTGATATTTGCCTTATAAAAGAGGGATGAATCTCTGTGGTCATGGAATTTCAGGTAGTGTGCCATGTGAGTGGGTGAAATACTTTTGGGAGAGGCAAGATGGTGTCAACTTCCAGTAGAATATAAAATCCTTTAGTACATCCAGCTCTCTCTCTCTCTCTCTCTCTCTCTCTCTCTCTCTCTCTCTCTCTCTCTCTCTCCCATCTCTCCCCTTTCCTTCCTTCCTCCTCTCTCTCTTTCTCTATTCCTTCTTTCCCTCTTTCTCTCCTTCTTCTTTCTCTCCCACTCTCTCTCTCCTTCTCTCCTCTCTCAATCCCTCTACATCCCTCTCTTCTCTTCTTCCCTTTCTCTCTCCTTCCTTCTTTCCCTCTTCTCTAAATTTCTCTCCCTCCCTCCTTCTTTCACCCTCTCTCAATTTCCCTCCCTCTTTTGTCTTCTCTCCTTTTCTCCCTTCTTTCCTTCCCTCTTCCCTTTCTCCCTTTCTTATTCTCTTTCCCTCCCTCCCTCCTTCTTTCTTCCTTTCTCAATCTCTCTCTCTCCCTCTTTCTCCTCTCTCTCCTCTCTTTCTCTCTCCCTCTCTCCTTCCTCTTCATTTTCTCAGCATCTTGAAAACTTGGCTAGGTTATTTTATCCTCCTGTTGGGCTCTGGGTATTCGTATTTCCATCTATATGCTCTGGTATATCAATATTCCATCTGTGTTGGGGTGTGGGGAGAGTAGAATGGAGGATTCTGCAGCTACCCTTCAGCTCTTATGCCTTCTAACGCTGGTCTGTGATCATGCAGAAGGCAGAGTAACTTTCTCTTGAGGCGGGGCTTTAGTGCCAGCTCCCATGCTGGGGCCCCCTCACAGGGAAAGAACCGGCAAAGAGCAATTAAAAAGAGAGCAAACATTCAGCAGAAGCCAGCTGTTTGCAGGAAGCTAGCTATACCACTGTGGAGAGGAGAGTCTTCAGAGAAACCTAATGGTAAACTATTTATTTTGCCCTTTTTACTAAATTTCATCCCTTTTCACCTCAAACCAATTCTATTCTAATGAGTTTAACAACTTTCACAGGTAGAAAATAGTTATGAATGCCCAGGAACCAACCAAAGAAACATCCTCCCTTTCTCATTTCTTCCCCACTGATTGTTCTTCAATCCTAGATCACCAGGCCTATCTTTACCATTTTTTTCAGGCACAGTGAAACTCTTTTGTTTTCCAAATCATTAGGAAAATCATGTGAATGTAGAAGCAAGGAATGTTAGTGCGGGAAGGCCCTCAATTTGTATTTGGTACATTTCATGGTAGTATTTTTCTCCCCCAGTGGGTATCTTCTTAGGGAGGAATACAAGAACCAGCATTGGTGTAACATAAAGAGCCCTGGAATTGTAGGGTTTAGGGAGTCGGTAGGCTCAGTGACCCACAGCAGAAAGGGAACTCGGTCACCCTGTTGTCACCCTTTCTGTTTGTAAATCAAGAAACTGAGGCCCAGAGAGGTCAAGTGACTTACTAAGGTCAAATAGGTAATAAAGATCAGAAATGGTCGTCGAACCCTGGTCCTCTGAATCTAGAGGTCTGAGGAAAATGTGAGATAAATAGGAATAATTATTAATTATAAGGAATTGGAAGACAAATTAGAGATCATTTAGTCAGAGTTTCAAAGATCCAGGGCTAGAATGGATCTGGGAAGCAATCAAGCCCAATCTGCCCATTTTACAGGTGAGAAAACAGAGGCTCAGTGAGAAGTGATGATTTGCCCAACGTCAAATGGCAGCAATTTCTTATGATTGATTCTGCTAGGTCCTCTGCCTCCAGAGCCATGATCCTTCCATTGTACTAGCCAGACAACCATTTCACTTTACTGATGAGGAAACAAACCCACAGAAGTTATGTCTTGTCCAAGGTCACACAGCTAACAGTAGACACCTCATTCCCCTCAAAGCTGCTTTGAGAACAAAATGAAATGAAATCTTTTTAAATGCTTGGAAAGCATAAGAGACCAGGCAAATGTGAATAGTCATCATTAAAGTATGTGATAAATATGCATATTCTCATTGATACTGAAGTGGTCTAAAAAAAGGAAGGCAGGATTAAATATCAAAACATCCCGATGGACAGATAAGTGGTATCTATTTTAAGATTTACATAACCCCATTTTGCTTGATGCTCACCTCTGTGTAAGTCAGGCATTACACATATCTATCCCTTACAGATGAGAAAACTGAAGCTAACAGAGCTTAATAGTCACATATGTTGGAAAGACCAGGGACAAAATTTGAAGCTAAGTCCTTGCAGAGTTCAAAGCTAGTCCACTCTCCACTATTCCACACTAATTCATTGCACCTTCTTAGAACAAATTGCTCCTTATCAAAGTTAGCATCGGTAAGAATAAGATCGAGGGAAATTCAGCCTCCTCTTGGCTGCGGGATGCTCTTTGGAAGAAGTGTAATTCTGAAGTTGCCTAAAGGACTGAGCGATTCATTGTGGCTCCCCCAACTCTTGATAGGACCACTCAGAATTGCAGAGCACATAATACCAGCAATGCATATGCGTATAATGGTATACTGGTGAACCCATATTGAACATACTTCTGATTTCTCTACTTATTACAGATCCTGATGCCTTTTACATGAGGCATTCACCACTGCCTCGCGTAAGTTCTCATGAACTCCTCTACTCCACCTTCTGTTGTGCTATAGGCCAAGTATCAGCTGACTCTCTGAGTTACTGTGAGGCACCTACACCTAGGAATTGAGCAGTATAGCCTGACAATTAAACTGCAAGCAAAGAATCCAAACCAAAAATGCAATTGTTAAAAATATGATTTTAATTCTGCTTAGAGCTCCTTTAAATATTTTACGAGTTTCTTAATATTAAAAGCTACTGAATAGTTCATTGGTTCTTCTAAATAACACCCAAGGTTCAAGGGGAACAGCATCAGCAATAACAAAGATTAGGCATATGTGAAGGTGACAGTGCCCAGCTCCTCATAAGTACAGATACTACTATTAGATCCCATCCCCCACAGATGATACAAGTTCTCAAGCACTTGGAGAATGCTAAGAGACTGACAGGACTTGTCTCCAGTTTTGTTGACATCAGAAGGTAAACTGTTTCTGCCAGATAAACTGGGTTGAGTTTAGAATTTTATTGGCTCTTCCAATGGAATAAGTTTTTGAAGCTGGAATCTTGTCAGAATTTCATTTGCTTTTCCCTTTTTCAGTGTTATAACCCTAAGAAGGGAGGCTAGATATAGTCATAAAAGTGGCATTATTTGTGATTCCTAATCCTATCCCTTCCTCAAACACCACAGCCCTGTCAGGAACTTTCCTACTACCTTTGTCTCTCTCAGTTTTTCTTTCCCTTGGTAGAGAGGATTTCTTTTAATCATCTAGTCTAGACTAGAGATTGGCAGACAATTGCCAGGGGGACCATAATTTGCAGGCACTTGGTTTAGATCATTCAACTAACCAGAAGAAGGGCCATTGCTTTCACTAATTACTTTTACAGTTGGATATTTGGAAGAACCAATGAGGTCATTACTTTCTTCAGCAGACACTTGAGAGAATGATTAATGAACACGAGCATTGTTTACCTTTCCACTTTTCCATTTACCCTCAATCTCAAGAGGAACTGCCACTTTCCCTTGGGATAATATACCATGTGCTAAAGGATATAAAACTTTGAAAGTAAACATTGCTATTCATGGTTGCTGAGTGGACTCACCTGTATATTTATGAATAGTTGATTCTTATCCCCTTCTCACAAAGGAAATCTATTCAAATAACTGGTAATTATTTCTGAGATTTTTGAAATATTATATCTAATCATAGGAAAAGATATCCACACTCTCACATTTCTACCAGGCATCTAGCCATATACTCAGGCCATATTATCATCTGCCTGCCACTGCTGGTCTTCTCAACCCTCCCTGAACTAATGTCCTCCATACCAAACCTCTGTATCCTGGACCTCCAGAATCTATGCTCCCATTCTCATTCATCTTTCTTTAAAGATCCCTTCCTAGGACCCAACTATCTTGACTGACTATATGCTAGTCTATTTAACCCACTCTATCTACCAGGTGGCCCTAGGTTCCGGCGATGCTTCACCTTCACACCCATTCCAATCAGCCTTCTGGGCCACCTCGACATCTGTTTCCTGTCACATTTGAACCATTTTTTCTTGTTCTTGAAACAATAAAGAAAACAATAGTACTATTGCTTCTGGAGAGTAAATATCAATTGACTGCCCTTTACATCAACTCACTATCTCTGTTTCCCAGACTAAAATTGCTGTTTCTAACTATTTCACCCATATATGCTGTACTTTCCTATTCGAATCTAAGCTCCTTGAGGGCATTATCTATATTTTTATGTCTGTATCCAAAAGTACACCAGAGCTAGTACATAGTAAGTTCTCAATAAATGCTTTTTCATTCAAGGAAAAATGATCATTCCTATGTTTGCCTCAATAGACTATATTAACATGCATTTACAGAAGTAAAAGTATTTCGATTGAGACATTTTTTCAATTACCTTATTGAAATGACACTATAAAACCAGTTTTATGCCTACGGTGTGACTATTTTTTCATATCCTTTTCTCTCTCTTTAAATTAAGCAATAGAGAATTGATCATGCAAAACAAGCTGGGAAATAATTGTAAGATTTGGCTTCTTTATCAGACGACAAGTTGCTTATTTGTGTGTGTATTTGTATGTTATATAATATGCATATACACATATATGTATCTACTAGTACATATCAATCTATAGCCATATTATTTGCATTTGTATGGGTAATTTAATTATATGTTTATGGATATGCTATTACTGAGTCCATAACTTGAAAGTAAGAAAAAACCTTTTAACAGTTTCTGGCTCCTGTCCTTTGACTGACACTATAAAGAACAGTTTACACATTACAGATTTTAAGAGGAAACTAAAACTAAAAGTGATACCGTAATGTTTGCAAGGTGGTTAGTGTCAGCACTGTGCCTGGCACATAACATGTGTTTCATAAGCATTTATTGACATGGTTTGACTTGACTTATGTGAAATATTAGACCTGTTCTTCTTGCCTATAGAGGGTAAAAACTAGGATATTGTGTGGTAATTACAGAGAGGCAAGTATTGACTAAATATAAGAGAATGTTTCCTAATAATTAGAGCTATCAAAAAATGGAATGGGCCACCTTGAAAGATGGTGCCTTCCCTGTCATTGGAGATCAAGAGGAATGTTGATAACCATTTGTTGGTGATCCTGAGCATGTGATTCATGCTTTGAGTAAGAAATAGACCAAATACCTCTGAGGTTCCTTTCCAACAGTAATTCTGTGACTCTATAAACTGAGGCCAATGTTTGTGTGTGGTTTATATAGATCAGACATGCATCATATTATAATAATTATAATAGTTGACAGGTATATGTGGTTACAAAATTATTATATATGCCCCATAGGCAAATAACAAATAAACAAATGATTTAGCTGTGTAATCTGACCCATAATAAGCTGAGAGCTAGATAATCTAAATTCTATTTTGTAAGACAATGATGGATTTTTTAAACCAAGATCACAAAGCCAGAAATGGTGGAACTAGAATTTGGAACCATGCTTTCTGTCTATTGTCCTTTCTACTTCCTCAAACTGTCTCATATAACAAATGGAATTCATTAAAATTTATGAAAAGAGAGATGTAGCCATTATATGTCTCTATAATAGCTATTCAGCATGAGTACTTAACTTATATTCAAATCATTTGAATGGGTTCTCCTCCAAGAGGCAAAAGGGGAGAAACTCAGGCAGATACAAAAGTAAAACAATGCATTTTTCTAGCTGGAGGTAACTCAATATTATATTTATTTTATAAGCCATCCATCCCTTATGTCCAAATGACCGTGTACTTTAGGACTATAAGAGTAAAGCCCAGAAACAGTGGCTGTGTCCATAGGAAACCAAAGCACTCAAATGAAAAGTGAAATGTCATCTGGAAGTTGAGTTTTCACAATCCCAAACAACTATAAACTTGAAATACACAGATGGCCGCCTGAGGCCTTTTGTTTTTGTTTTGTTTTTGAGTGAAAAAACATCTATGGATATTATTACAGGGTATATCAATTTCTACTACTACTAAACCTCCCCACACAGCACCCAACAAAAAAAAAAATTTGAAAGGCTCCAGGGAGGGGTGGAAGGAATTTCCATCTTCCCACACACACATGTCAGCATCAAAAAGTTGTCATGCAAATGGCACTGTTAGGGATTTTAAAGACTATGAAAGCATAACATTTTTATTCTTAAAGAATTTGTAACATCAGGTATCATTTTACATTTAAGTTCAGGAAGAAATAAGAAGCGTTGTTCTACTTTAACCGTGAGTCCAGAGACAAAGAAAAACAAAACTATGATGTTTACTGGGGAAGCCAGTGCATAAAAGTGACCACATGCTGAATAAAATGACTGTTCACATACTCCATTAAGGTATCTATCATGAGAATACTGTTATCCTCATCACCGTCATCATTGTCATCATCATCATCATCATCATCTGAACAAATTCAATTCAATAAATATTTTAAGGCACCCATCTATGATACTGAAAGGTTTAGACTAAGTACTCGGAATACAACCTTATTCCTCAATCATGCCTAAGGAATAGGACTGTATACTCCAGAAACAAAAAGGTATAAGCTAGGCCTCTACCTATATTTACAACTACATTGTAGAAGATCCATTTATATAAAAAGATCAGTATTTTCTTACATATTACTCTCGCCACAAATTCTATAATCCAGGCATATTGGCCGACTTGTTCCTTACACACAATACCTTTTCTCTTTTCTGTCCTCGATGCCTCGGATTCTATTCCTCTTTACTTCCTCTTCTTATAACTCCTAGTGTCCTTCAAAGCTCAATTCAAGTGTTCTCTTTTACATGAAGTATTCCCTGATCCTCCAGCTTCTGGTGCCCTCCCTTCTCAAACTACTTAGTATTGATTTTATATATATATATATACATATATATATATATATTCCTTCTACACTTATATATGCATATGTTTTGTCTCATAATATAAGCTGATTGAGGTCAGGAACTGGTTCACTTTTTCACTGCATCATCTGCTAGCACTATGGGTTTAATGCTTATTGATTAAATGGTTGAATACAAGTTAGTACAAGGGCCAAATGAGTGGTACAGCCAATATATCCTAGAGAAATTGAGGGCTGAGTGATTAAGTAAGGCATCCTGGGGCAGGAGGGATTTGAGCTGAGCCTTCAAAAAAAAGAATTCAAATGAGGAAAGGAGGGCAGCTAACAGTTAAGGAGGCATTTTAAGAACAAAAAGTTCATTAGCTAAGGTCCAGAGAAAGTAATGCAGATAGGAACAATGAGTCCATCAGTCTGGTGTTTAAAACATTGGGCTCTTTATGGGGTTAGTAGAAAATAAAAGAAGTGGAGAATTATATAGAGCTACGTTTTGAGGAGCTATGGATGGTAGGGCAAGGAATTTAGACTTTGTTTTTGTTGCCAATGGGGAATTACTGAAAGTATTTGAGCAAACATCTTACATACTATCAGACAAGATTGATGTGTTTATTTTTTTTATTCAACTACCTTGCCTCCCCCCTTTCTTTTTTTAACTCTTTGTTATAAGGGTTAGTTTGCTGGGAAGAGGAGGGGAAAGGCATAAATCGGTAAATGAAGATAACAGGAAAAAAAAGATCGATAAGAACTAGACCTATGTGATTTCATTGATTTAACAAAATCCCAGGTGATCCCATAGTCTCAGCTGGTGCTATCTATTTAGCTTAAGGAGAAAAATCAAGACAAAACAAAACACACTTTTGTTGGAACTGGAAGGTCTCATTGGCAAAGATGTGAGGACTGCAGGATATTTTATTTACACCATTCAGAAAATAATTACTATTAATTGAGACATGCTTTGAAAACCCTTGGCCAACACATCTCCTTGTGTAAAAGTACTGATGGTGTGTGTACTTGTTTGCTTCAGAAAACTTTAGAGACTTCTTTTGTCAGAAGCTTCCCAAGATTCATTGAAGTGTCAAAGATAATGACAAAAATCACCAAGGAATTCTCTAGGATTGGTAAACAATTTGTACTGTGTTAAATGGCAAGTCTAAGTCCAAAAGGGAAAATCCAAACTTTGAGGGACATAAATGGAGTAAAATGTTTCTGGGCTCTTAACAAAGTTGTTGATACAAAGAATAGCAATTTCATCTTTGATTACTCTTTGAAACCTTTGCCCTGTCTTTATCCTATCAACTGAGTTCCGTGTTTCTTGTGTTTGTCCTTGGTTTCCCCAGACTCAGATTAGCCCAAAAGAAGGGTGGCAAGTGTATAGCTCAGCCCAAGATCCTGATGGACGATGTATTTGTACAGTGGTTGCACCAGAACAGAACCTGTGCTCCCGGGATGCGAAAAGCAGGCAACTTCGACAACTGCTGGAAAAGGTAGGCATATTTGAATATTCAGCTAGGGTGGAGCAAACAGCTTTTTCCCAGGGGTGCCAAAATTTAGAAGGTGCAGGCTTTCAGCAGATAGAAACAAGAAAGTACTCTTTTCTTCACCCTCTTCTTCCTCCTCTTCTGCCTTCCCCTCCTCCTCTCCTCTTCTTTTCTCTTCTCTCTCTAAACTGAACACACACACACACACACGTGTGTGTGTGTGTGCGCATGTGTGTGTGTGTGTGTTTAACTAGACCTGTAATTTTTTTTAATGTCAGGAGGAGCTTCCTCATCAATTTATATCGACAGCTTCTCAACAAGTTATGGTCTTAGGGTCTAAGAGAGTAGCCTGACGCAATTACAGTTTAAATGACTTGTCCAGGGACTGACACATTTAGTCCTATAGAGGGAGGGTGGGGAGTGAGGAGCCAATAGTTACATAGATGATTGAATAAAAGTAGAATAAAAAGTATAAAGCTATCAAGTTTTACTTCTTTCTCCCAGTGGCCTCACCCCACCTTGCCTGATCTCTTCCCTGCTCTGGAGGCTTCCCCAACAATAGCTTTGGTGCACTAGAGTCTCTTTATCCACCACAAGACCAGTGCCTTAGGGTTTTTACTTCCAAAGTGCTTTATGTTCTGAGTTTAGAAGTCTCCCTAGACAAGACCTCTCCTTCTCCTTCCCTCATATGAATGTGTCTTAAAGGGTCAGTTGATGAGTAAGCCAAAGCCTGTAGAAGAGCTAAGATAATGAGCCTAACTTCTTTTCTGAGGGTGGGGAACAATGGCTATGAAATATTGCACTTACTGTTGGGCTTGGTTAGTTTTGCTGAAAAGCTTTTTTTTTTCTTTCTAAAATTTTTGTCACAAGCAATCACTTTCTGAGTGGGAGAGGGGCAGGTCATAATGGACATAAAAAAATTAAAGATAGTAATAAAAATGTAAAATAATTTTTAAAGGTCATTTGAGGGTTCCTTTCCTATTTTTTGTACTGGATACCAGAATGTTTCTCTGCCCTTCCTGCAAACCTGAGTCCCTCATCTCCAAGATGACCAAGAAAAGCTGATTCTCTGTTAACATTCACTGCTGAATTTGGATCTCCTTCCCAAACTGCAGCCTGCTCCTTTAGAGTAAAATTAAATGAAAATGCTATTTAAGCTCCCTGCTCCAGGAGGGTAATCACATCCATTTCTTCTTTCTCTCTGCCTCCAAACTCTTTTCCTTCATAGGAATAACTCTTTACCTTATGTCTCAATATCCAAGCAGTTGTTCCTTCAAAAAAAAAAAGAGGGGAGAGGAGTGAGCTCCAAGTCTGACTCAACACCAGGAATTAAGCCTCAGCCTCAGATCACAGTAGGCCCCTTGAGCTCATTCTTTTGAATCATATTAACAGCCCTGCAAGGGAGATAAAATTATGGCCTTCAGTATGCAAGCTATTTGGAAGATAATGAATAATTCCAAGTATTTACCATCTTCCTCTAAGTCATTCCTTTGAACATTAGGACTCTTCAATTTCAGTCAATAGTCTTTCCCTTCTTGTAATTTGTTTAAACCAGAACCATAACAATTAGATGCCAAAACATCCTTGAACCCTTGATTTATTTCCCTCTACAGATTAAAAAAAAATTATAAAAGGTTATTTGTGCTAGGAAAAAAGTGAAAGATTCTTTCAATTATAAAGACAGGGATTTGTAATAAATATTTCCCCCCAAATTTTAACATTTTATACTGCCTTAGGCTTTGGGTAGAGTAGAGCAGTAAAAAAACGGTGTGTCAATTTTGAGTACTTTAGGGAATCTCAAAAAGATAGATACACTCTGACCTTGGAGGACATGATCTTCACTAAGTCACTGGCATGAGGTCAATTAATGTCATGTGGCTTCACTGGCCCAGTCAGGCTAGCGTAACAATAACCACCATGGACTTTAGAGGAAATTTCAAGAGTGGAAGAATCAAGCAAAGCAATGTTGGGAAACACGTTGAATCCTAGAATCCTAAAAGTCAAGTTCAGATCATTTTAAATCATTTCATTTCCTACTAGATGAAAATATAATAATTTTCCTAACACTTTAATGAGAAATAGCTTTCCAGTAAAGTTAAGACAATTGAAGTTGTTTTTTCTCTGAATTTTTAAAAGATATGATACGGGTATATAACAGTGAGGATAACATTTATGCAGAACTTTAAGGTTTACGAAATGATTATATTGTGTATGTGATTTTATATATTATATATGTAAATGAAATTATAATATAGATATGTGTATATACACATACCTATATATAGGTATACATACATAGTCATCTCATTTGACTGTCACAAAAACCTTGGAAGGTATGTAATATCATTTTCCTCATTTTACAGAGAAAGAAACTGAGGCACAAAGAGGTTAAGTAACATATCTAAATAGCACTATGAGTATCTGGGGCAGCTAGGTGGCACGGTGGATAGAGTAATAGGCCTGGAGTCTGGAAGACTCATCTTACTGAATTTAAATTTGGCTTCAGACGCTTACTAGCTGTGTGCACCTGGGTAAGTCACTTAATCCTATTCACCTCAGTTTCCTCATCTGTGAAACGAGCTGAAAAAGGAAATGGCTGGACAAGACTAAAAAGGACTGAGCAACCACAACGACACGTGTTTGAGGCAGGATTTCAACTCATTTTCCTTACTCCAAGTTCAGTACTCAATCTACTAGTCCATCTAGCTGCACCCATAAGGATCACAGAATTGGAAAATACTATAAAGTTCATTGAGTCCTATCCACTACTCAATGCAAGAATAACCTCTATAGTATCATTGACAGATAGTCATCCTATATTTTCTTGAATACCTGCCATGACAGGATGCTCAGTACTTCCAAAAATCTATTTTCAATTGGGAGCAATTGTAATTGTTAAAGAGTTCTTTAAAATGAGCTAAAATCTACTTCCCGGGAATTTCGCAGAGTCACAGATGTAGAAATTCAAGTCCCTCTAATCCTGTCCCCTCACTTAATAGATAAGGAAAAAAAGTCTCAGAGAGGTTACATGGCTCACTCAGAGCAGTGTTAAGGTTTGAGCCCAAGTCTTCTTGTTTCACCATATCTTCTAATTCCAAATCCCAAAGTCTTTCCATCGCATGATGGTTGCCTGCAGTTCTACCCTGTGGGCTCAGTTCTGCACTGTGAGGCCACACAATACAAATCTATACCATTTTTCACATAGCAATGGAAAAATACCACTCCCTCATTGTTTTTCAAAGATTAATGCTGGTAAATTTGCATTTGAATCCAGGAGCAATAACACGTCTGTGTCAAATTGGTATCCATAATCTAGTCCAGGGCTGTCCAAAATGCTGCCCACATGCTACATGCAGCCCCTCAGTGCAATTTATGTGGCCTGCCTACAAGCCTAGAAATTTACCTAAATGCTTTAGTAAACAAAGCTGAGCTACCACAGAGCCCTCACTAAAATGGCGAATCAAAATGTATTGTCTATTGTTTCAATAAAAACCTAAGGTTGGACAGCCCTGATCTAGTCTATTGGTTTCCAAATTATATCCTTTAGAACTTTGGAGTACCACAAGAAACCTTTGTGGTTTGGTGGAAGAAGGGAGTGAAGGATGAAGGACCTTGGTGCCAAAACATACTATAACCTTGTACTTTTATTATCTACAGATCATGTCCGAAATTGCTTGGCATTAGGTTGTTCGAGTTACAAATAGCCAGTGTTGCAGGTGGTGATACCCTGCTCTAGAGTATAAGCCAGAAGCAATTTTAGCTGATGTAAGTCAGAAAGGCAGTACTATAACTGGATCTCATAGCCCTGCTTTTTATCATCACAACAAGACAAGGTCTAACCAATACCAATATCCATTACCCCACCACACTATAAGGAAGATAATGAAGACCGGTCGTCTGCCATAACTCAATAGCTCTCCACTACTTACTCTTCCTCTACATTGACTCATCTGTAACCAAGTAATCAATACATTCTACCCTCATCTGCACAGCCACACTGAATTGTCTTTGCCTTCAGCATTATTTACAAACTAATAGCTTTCCCTGATATCCGAAGAATACCCTTGTAGTCTCCTCACTCCTTGACACACCAACATCATCACTTCAGTAACTCTCTGAAAAATTATACCACATTGGCAAGGGCTGCAGAGGGATCTTTTCCTTCTTTCTGAAAATGCCAACATCTCGTCTTGCACACCCCATGCCACCTCCCATGAGGGTCAATGCAGTATAGTCAAAAGAGCGATAGATTTAGAGGCAGAACACACGACTTTCTAACTTAACTCTGATGCTTACTCCTTGTGTGACCTTGGACAAGTCAGCTAAGCCCTCTGGGACTCATTTTCCTTACCTGTAAAATGAGGGGTTTGGACCAGATAGTCTCTACAGATCTTTCCAGTTGTAGACCTGTGGCTCTGTGCAAGAAGCTGAGATTCCAAGCTATTTAAACTACAAAACCTTAAAAAGACTTTGAAAAGTACTGACATAGAACATAACTTGCTAAATGCTTATAAAGCAGTTAAGGATGCTTATTTGTGTTTAAAGCACTTTGCAAATCTTAAAGCCTCTACAAATGTCAGCTTTTAGTATAGTTGTACTTTTGTTTTTATTACTCAACAAATCCAATATAATCTCATTACAACAGTATAGGTTCAATTGGCCAAGCACATTAACATTAGCAATTTGGGGGATATAATTCTCCTGGTGATACAGCAAATAATCAAGAGAATCAAGAGAATCAGATTATTGTAGAACATATCAGATCCCCAACTGCAGCAAGTATAAGCAGTCACCCCAGTGTAACTGGGTAAACTTTGATGTCCTTCGGTATTCACCTTTTTTTTTTACTTCTCTGGTAGAACTATCAATTTTATTTCTTTTTCCATGTAAGGAGCATAAGTAATACCATTCTGGGTCAGGTCTATTGTATATCCACAGTAGTACTGTGTCCCAATCAATGGACACCCAGGGACACATTGTGGAAAACAATTCTGTCCACTTTGACATCAACCTCAACTATTAGTCAGGGACCCCTAAACATAATTTCCACTACTTTACTTAAACTGTTGGGCATTTCAGATGAATTCCTCCTACGTTCATTCTTGTCGTGTTTCTGCTAAGAAGAATACTTTGCTGTTGTTATTTTGATTGCAAGATTAAGAGAAGGTTCTGTGACTTCATCAGCCTGGGGAAATGTCTACTATAAGAAGTCGTTCCAACAAAATGCAATCCATCATTGACTCAACAGATCATAGGATCCCAGATTAGAGTTGGAAGCAACCTTAATGACCATCTAGTCCAATCTCCTCATTTTATAGATGAGAAAACTGACTTCTAGAGACATTAATGACTTGTCCATGTACGCATAGATAGATAAATCCTGGGGAGTTATCTGAGGTACAGGAAGGAAGGAAGGAAGGAAGGAAGGAAGGAAGGAAGGAAGGAAGGAAGGAAGGAAGGAAGGAAAGAAGAAAGGAACGAAGGAAGGAAGGAAGGAAGGAAGGAAGGAAGGAAACAAGGAAGGAAGGAAACAAGGAAGGAAGGAAACAAGGAAGGAAGGAAACAAGGAAGGAAGGAAGGAAAAAGGAAGGAAGAGAAGAAGGAAGGAAGAGAGAGAGAGAGGGAAGAAAGTAGGGAGGGAACAATGAAGGAAGGAAAGAAAGGAAGAGAAGGAGGGAGGAAGGAAACAAGCATTAATTAAGTGCCTGTTATTTGGTGCCAGGAACTGTATTAAGGACTTTAAAAATATTATCTCATTTGGTCCTTACAACAATTCTAGGAGATAGATATTATTATTGTCCCCATTTTACAGTTAAGCAAACCAAGGCTGATAATGATTATGATTTGCCAGGGTCACATAGCTAGTAAATATCAGAAGTGGAATTTGAACCCAGATCTTCCTTATTCTATCATCAATATTAAGGCACTATGCCAGGGTATATCTTTTATACTGAGTAGTATCCTTTCTGGTTTGTTTACTAGGATCTCAGATCCAATGCAGTGCATTGGGTAATTATGGTTACTTTCTTACACATTTATTCATTCCTTTACTCATGAAAATTTGAGAGCTAAATCTCAACAATTTCAGCAATATTATAATGCCACAGAGAAAATGAGAAATGCATATTTCTCATTCTGTGACAGGTAAATGGGAGAGCAGTTCAGCAAGATAGCGCATCAGTATGTATATCTTAGACAAGCATCACAGATGGATACTGAGTTGGACCCCAAATCCAATAGGAGGAAGCAATTATGTTCAATTGCACATGGGGAGTTGTACAGTGATTTCAATGATCCCTAAATGTTCACAGCTGTAAAACCCCATCTCCATCTCTTTAATGTTAATATTCTCCTGATAATGCTATATTTTCAAATCATGAAACACTATGATCTTGGAACAATCAAATTTACAAATAATCTGAAGGCCAATGTACAAATAAATTTACAAATAATTTACAAAAAAATTTACAAATAATCTGAAGGCACATGGTAAGCATAATCGGATCATAGCATGCCACTATATTTTGTATGAAAAAGAGTGTAGGAGGGCAGAGCCAAAATGGTGGAGTAGAAACAGAGACCTGATTAAGCTCTCTCCCCAAACCCTAGGAAATACCTGTAAAAATGACTCTAAACAAATTCTAGAGTAGCAGAAGCCACAAAACGACAGAATGAAGCAGATTTCCAGTCCAAGACAATCTGGAAGGCTGACAGGAAGGATCTATCGCACTGTGCTCAGAGCAGAGTGGAGCACAGCCTAGCCTGGGCCCCGCCAGCACAGATGGGAATGGAGCAGGCCTCAGGGCATTGAATCACTGGCAACTGCAGCACTTTCCAGACTTCTCAACCGACAGATGACAGCTTCAAAGGTCGGTGGGAAAGCTCTCTGACCTGGGTGAGAGGGGAATATGGTGCTGCCACTGCCCCAGCCCCAGCCCTAGGGCAGCAGCAGTGACTGCCTCAGTGGCAGCTGCTTCTGGGGCTCTTAGCCTACAGATGGTGGGGGAACCCAGTGGCTGATCTGGGTCGCCGTCCTGGGTGGCGCTCTTGGGGTGAGGCAGAGAGCTGGCATGGCAGAGCTGGTGGCAGCTGTGGAGAGAGAACCTCCTTGCAGTTCCAGGGCACAAAAGAGTGATTGTGGTTGCTCACAGACCAGAGCACAGGCCAGGAGAGTAGTAAACACCTTTCTTTTGATCATACCACTTTGGAGGAACTGAGAATTTACAGGTCCCTAGAGATATCTCTGAAAACAGCTGCACAAAACCCCTAAAATTTGGGGCAGTAAACCCTCAACTTAGCAAAGAGTTCAAAAGTCAAATAATTGTCTGGGAAAATGAGCAAACCTGGGGGAAAAGATAAGACTATGGAAGTTTTTTTTTTCTTGGTAAACAAGATGTCTTTTTGCACATTTACGGATGAGGAATACAAAGACATGCAGTCAGAGGAAGACAACAAGGTCAAGGCTCCTACATCCAGAGCCTCCAAGAAAAATATGAAATGGCCTCAGGTCATGGAAGAGCTCAAAAAGGATTTGGAAAATCAAGTAAGAGAAGTGAATGGAAAAATGGGAAGAGGAATGAGAGTAATGCAAGAAAATCATGAAAAACAAGTCAACAGCTTGCTAAAAGAGACCCAAAAAATGCTGAAGAAAATAACACCTTTAAAATTAGACTAACCCAAATGGCAAAAGAGGTCCAAAAAAGCCAAGGAGGAGAAGAATGCCTTGAAAAGCAGAATTGGCCAAATGGAAAAAGAGGTCCAAAAGCTCACTGATGAAAATAATTCCTTAAAAATTAAAATGGAGCAAATGGAAGCTAATGACTTTATGAGAAATCCTAGTAGGATTGCAAATTTTAACAGTTTTAGTAGGGGGGGGGATGGAGAAAAGAGAGGGGAGATAATAGAAAGGATGGCAGATAAGGGGAAGGGGCAAGCAGAAGCAAACACTTTTGTAGAGGGACAGGTCAAAGGAGAGAATAGAATAAATGGAGGGCAGGACAGGATAGAAGGTAATATAGTCTTTTATAACATGACTGTTATGGAAATGTTTTGCATGACTACACATGTATAACCTATTGAATTACTTGTTTTCTAAATGAAAGTGGGTGGGGAGGGGAAAATACAGGAATGTGGAACTCCAGGCTTTAAAAATGACTGTTAAAAATTGTTTTTACATGCAACTGGGAAGTAAAATAGGCAAGTAATGGGGTACAGAAATCTGCCTTGCCTACAGGAAAATAGAAGGGAATGGGATAAGAAAAGGGGATGGGGGGTAATAGAAGAGAGGGCAGATTAGAGGAAGGAGTTATCAAAATGCACGCTGTCTTGGGGTGGGGGAAGTGGAGAGATGGGGGGAAAATTTGGAATTCAGAATCTTGTGGAAGTGAATGTTGAAACTGAAAATAAACAAATTTATATCTTAAAAAAGGTAAAAAAGTGTACATGACATTATCTAGTCTAGGGCATGTACATAGAAGATTGTGTTGTGAGGGAGTGTTCATTTAGTGGGAATGACAAGAAGCAGACCAAATATCACCCCAAGAGATGATGAAGGTTTCAAGAATGTCTGATGGATGCTCTATGGAAGATAAATGGACAGGCATGGACAAAACTCACAGAGGACGAGAAAACATGAAAAGACAAAAAATTACAGCAATGGGAGGAGTAGCCATGTGGATGAAATCATGTTTCCATAACTATGATTCTTTCCTTCATCTTCTGCCTGAAAAATGTTACTAGAATCAACTTTCTGATTCAGTTCCATCCATGCAGGGCCAGAGAGCACAAAGTGACTCTTTCAAATCTTTCTCATTTTATATTTATAGCTCCTGATATGGCAATACTATTCTGTTTTGAAAATATATAACATAATATTCTATTTACAAATATTAATGTATACTATGTTATATGTTTATGCACACATATATATGCATATTCTCTTCAGCTACCCTAATACTGAGGTCTCATGAATCATACACATCATCTTTCCATTTAGGAACATAAACAAAACAGTTCAACTTTAGTAAGTCCCTTGCAATTTCTTTTTCTTGTTCTTTTTCTTGATTACCTTTTCATGCTTCTCTTGATTCTTGTGTTTGAAAGTCAAATTTTCTATTCAGCTCTGGTCTTTTCACTGAGAAAGCTTGAAAGTCCTCTATTTTATTGAAAATCCATATTTTGCCTTGGAGCATGATACTC
>CM053627.1:63509684-63529014 GCA_028646595.1 Phalanger gymnotis
GGTGGGGCCTAAATAAATTTCTTGTTGTTTTCTCCTTAGAGAATCTCTCATACCTTGCGATTTCGGACCATTCAAACATATACATGATTATATTTGAGATCATAAATTCGGCCTTCCTACTAGAAGCCAGTGTTCATTTGTAGGTCTAAGTGATGCTTTCAGCATCTGTATTGTTCCCTAGAAGTGCCAAAATATACCTTTCTTTGGTGCTGGTTAGATTTTTAAATCATCTTGAAGGTATTAGACGAATGTGCCAGAGAAACTAATAGTATCTATGATGTTCTAGTCTTTTCTCACTTACTCCCTCCCCCCTCCCATCTTTCTGTCTGTCTCTCTCTTTTTTTTTTTTTTTGCAGGGGGAAGGCAGGGCAATTGGGGCTAAGTGACTTGCCCCAGGTCACACAGCTAGTAAGTGTGTCAAGTGTCTGAGGCCGGACTTGAACTCAGGTCCTCCTGACTTCAGGGCCAGTGCTCTCTAGTCACTGCTCCACCTAGCTGCCCCTGTCTGTCTCTTTCCTTTTCCCTTTCTTCTGTTTTCCTTTTCTTCAGTGTCTCTTTTTCTTTCCATTTCTCTCTCTGTTTCCCTCTCTCTCCTCCTCCCATCTGTCTGTATCTTTCCTTTTTCCTTTCTTCTGTTTTCCTTTCCTTCAGTGGATCTTTATCTCCTCTCTTTTTCTTTCCATTTCTATCCCTCTGTTTCTCTCTCTCTCTCTCTCTCTCTCTCTCTCTCTCTCTCTCTCTCTCTCTCTCTTTCTCTTTTTCTCTCTGTTTCTGTCTCGGAATTTTTAGACTACATTTAGGATTCACTTTAGAAACTGATGTATTTTTTGCTGTGTGCATGATTGTATGTTTTAACCTTGAGAATTAGCACTGAAAATTATATTCTCAATTTGTAGATGACATTTTCAATAGATTTGTTTTGTATTGAACCAGAAATTTCCCAGAAAAATCCATGTGCTTGCTAACTCCGTGAATCGTAAATATCTTTATTGTTCAGAAAGTTATGTGTTCTTAGTCCAGCTACAAAAGTCCAATTCATGCTTATGAGGATCAGTAGAAGAGACTGGGGAAAGGAAGACTCAGGCGGAACATGGCAGCTACCATGAAATATTTGAGAGACTGTCATATAAAAAAGTGCTCCAGCTAGAAAGAAAAACTGAGACTTTGGGGCACCTACTTGTGAAGAAAAAAAAACAGACTGAAGTACCCCTACAACCACCATAAAATTGTGGGAAACATACTTTTCCTCTTATTTTCAAAGGGTGTTTTCTGGGCAATTCAGATGTTTGAAAAGAATCTTTGAATCTTTTTGACCCATAAAGGAAGTGAGGCAACACTAAACACTTCAACAGGAAGCTTCTCTCAAAATGATTTCAAAAGCCATTGAGGGAGAGGAGCCTGTTTCATCTGGAATGGCAACACTCTGACACCCCAGAGCAATATTTGCACTGTTTCCATTGTGATGGAATATAATACCAGAGGCCTCACAATGTAACAGCAAGATATCAGTCTTGGCAAGTGGGGCTTCATTGAAAGGTTAGTCGCCCTTCGAGGAGAAGATCGATCAAAAGTGTGTGTTATTACCGCTTCACAAGCGATTTAAAATGCAGTGCTATGAAAAGATTTAATCAATTCATATTGGCATAGTTGTCTGGTTTTTTTTCACTTCACGATTGAATAAAATACCTCATTTTTTAGGAGACATGTTTCATTCTTGGGAGGCAGTGTGTCAGCGGAAAAGGGACTGGACTTTTTTTTCCATGAAGGGAAAACAAACAAACAACTACAGAAACCCAAACTTCTACCAAAGAGAACAGTTAGCTTATTGTTAACGGTAATGTTCAAGACAACAATTCCTTAAATTAAAAAACAAAGTCTATTTTCAAATACTTCTTAATGGCACCAATGAGATGTTCCAAGTTGTTCTGTTTACTGTTTTCCTTTTATGGATTTTAACACATAGCAGCTAACAACTGAGGCCATTTTCTTCTGGTTTTGTTCCTCTTTTAGATACCTCAGATTTTTGCTTTGGGGTTGCTATACAGGATCAGGGGATATATTTATATTCCCAGGTTTTCCACTAACTGGTTAGATAGGTCACTTAAACCATCTGAGTCTTGATCCCTTATTTGTAGAATTGGTTTAATAGATAATACCTATCTTGCTGCTATTTTTATTTCTTTGTTTTTGGTTAGGATCAGATGAGAAAACAATTAATTCTAGAATTTCTGAGTTATTGTTGTCTCCCATATCAAAGTATAGATTCATTCTACAAAGTGTTGAAATAATAATTGTCCATCATCTGCTTAAAGACTTCTGAGACAAAACCATGATTTGCCAAGAAAATTCATTCAATTTTTGAACCATTTCTAATTTTTAGGATTTTTTTTTCTTACATTGGGTCAAAATATATCTCTCTGCAACTTTACCCATTGGTACAACTCTGCTCCCTGGTAGGAAACAGGATAGTAAAAGAAATTAAATCTGTCTACTACGTTGCAGCTAGTCAGACATTTGAAGGGTGCTCTGACGTCCATCTCAGTCTTCTCCTTTCTAGACTAAACATTCCCTGACCCCTTAAGCTATTCTCATATGGCATATTCTCATGTCCTTCTCTGAACATGCCCTATCTTGTCATTCCTAAAACAAAGTCACTGGAACTGGACATAATGAAGATATGTATACCCTATATCTTAAGATAAAAATATATTTTTTCTATTTCTTATTTTAATTTACATGACTGGTTTCACGAAATATATAATGCTTATTACATGTTTTTTACATAATATGTACAATATGTATGTGTGTATGTAGGCAGATAGGTGAAAGGAGAGAGAGAGATGAAGAGGTATTGAGGCATATGTAACTAGAAATTGAATGGAACTAACCCAATATCAACACCAGAAATTTCCCAAACTTATATGGTCGTAAAACCCATGGCCATGGAATCCTAGAATTCTGAATACTTCTAAGATGTATTTTTGGTGACATAACGATGATTTTTCTCTGGTTTTATGTTTTGTTTATGTTTTATATTTTGTTTCTCTTGTGTTTTGTTGTGGAGTGAAAACCTGCAAGATAGAGGGTACTCCCCATGTTTAGAAATCAGATTCTTTTCATGGTATCCTCTTGCATTATTAAACATGAAGACCAGAAAACATCTTTAAACTTCCCTCAAAGAGGCTCAGTTGTAGTCAACAAACTGTTAGAAATTTGGACATCGATATCTAATGATTTGGGTATCTGCTCATTTTCTTATTATATTTAATTGCCGATATTAATAATTTATATCCACTACACCAAGGGTTGTCAACCTAGGGAATGAGAGACCCTGGGTGGTACAGGAAGTTTGTCAAAGCAACACTGGGGATATTTGGTAAATAGTTATGTTGTCCTATTGAAATATTGAAAAAGTTGTAATGTTACTGGAAAAAAAAGTGGATTCCAAAGAGAACGATTGGGTTGAAGGGACCGAGAGGAAAGATCATTATGGAATGTCGGCAAATCATGAAAAAGAAAGATGTAGACAAACTTTTTACTGACCAAAAGAGAAGTGGACTATTTAGAGATTTGAGACATTTTTCATACTGAGCAGAGAAAAAAAGTAACCAACAATGACCCAGAGAAAGATGAACTAATTGTCTCTGCAATAACCAGAAACTCCGAATTGATTTGCAATCAATGGAGTTACAAAATTTGAGGAGTATCCTTGGAGAAACATAATCTGTTCTTACTTAAACTGCTCAGAAGGCTTTAATTCCATTTATAATGACTTATCTCTGTGAATCAGCATTCTCAGTGCTTTTCTCAATCAAATTCCAAGTGAGAAACAAATCAGAGGCTGAATATGATACTTAGGCAAGTCTCCCAAGCGCTAAATTGAGAATAAAACTATTGATTAATAACGCAGTTAGGTGGTGCAGCAATAGATTGCTGGGCCTGGAATCAAAAATACCTGAATTCAAACCCTGACTCAGATACTTACTAGCTATATGACATTGGGCAAGTCACTTAACCTCCGTTTGTCTCAGTTTCCTGTAAAATGGGGAGAATAATACCACCTGCCTCATGGGATTGCTGTGAGGGTCAAATGAGGTAATTGTAAAGCACTTAACATAGTGTCTGCCACATTGTAGGTACTTGGTAAATACTAGCTATTATTATTAATTATTTAATAAGAGAAAGAATCAAGTATCTCACTAATTTATTAGAACGTGTCCTGGCATTTAACAACTTCATAATATTAAAAATCTTGTTGTGTACTGAATACATTTTTTCATTATGAAAAAATAATCTGTATTTAATTTGTGTCTATATGAATGGTAAATTCTGGAATTTATTTTTCTTCATTTTGAATATGGGGCATGAGGATAGAAAACCTTGAATGAGGTTTAGCTTTAACCTAAGGAATACATGGAATCCAAAAGACTTGGAACCTTTTTCTACACCCACCTTACAATTTAATTCAATTTCATTTGAAAATAAATCCCTGCTATGAGAAGACATCCCTAACCAACTGTTCATGGTCATGGGAGATCCACTGGTGCTGCACATCATTGACACACTTCCAGATTTTTTTCAGTGAGTTTGTTGGTTATAATGATTTTCCCTCTTTTTCTTTTTTAAAATATTATTTTATATTTATATAACTTTCTGGGAAAAGGGATACTGGGGAAAAGAAATGTGAGATGTACAAGTTTAGAGACATCTTCACTCCAAATGTTCATATGAACTATTTGTGCCCAACCTCTGGTAGAGCCTTCCAAGCTCATATTGGTCTGATGAGACATAATCAGACACACCATACCTTGACCCTGACAAAATGATGTCATTTTGGTTCTCTTTAAGCACAAAAGGACAACAACCAACTAAATAACTAAGGAAAACTATGACAATTTGAAAAAAATCAATAAAACTTTTATTTAAAAAAATAAATATCTGCTGGGAGCAAGGCAGTGTGCTAGGTTCTTTGGCTACAAAGAGGAAAAACAACACCATCCTTGCTCTTACAATCCATGAAGGGAAGTCAAATATATCTTTAAAGAGGTATAATGTGAGGTAGAATGTGAGAATGGAAAAACTGGAGATTCAAGTAAAATGGTCTAAGAAAAGAGAGACAGTCAGACAGACAGAGAGAGACAGAGAAAGAGAGGGAGGGAGGGAGGGAGGCAGGGAGAGAGAGAGAGAGAGAGAGAGAGAGAGAGAGAGAGAGAGAGAGAGAGAAAGGAGAGAGATTACTTTCAGCTAGGATTAGGGAAAGTTTATTGCAAGAAGAGGCAAATGAGCTTGAAGCTTGAAAGAAGAAGATTTCAACAGATAGAGCTGAGAGGGGATTGCACCTTAGACATAGAAGTGGGAGAAGGTGGGATGCAATCAGAGAACAGCCAGTAGTCCTGTTGAGCTGCATAGTGATGTCTACGAAGAGGACTGGTATGAAATAAAGACAGGCTTTATTAATGTAGGCTACCATCAGACTCATAGAAACCCATTGGTATTGGGCTATAGAATTTTAGTTTTATTCTATAGGTGTTAGGGAGCTAACCAAGGCTTTTGAGTAAGAGAGAGAGACATTTTCACATCTTTCAGTTAGGAAAAGAAATATATAAATGAAAAGATTGGGAAGGGGGAGAGACTAGAGACAAAGAGACCAATTAGCAGGTCATTAGAGTCTAGGTAAAAGTTAAAGGAATCATTGGTGTAAGACATTGGTGAGCCAATAGAAAGGAAGAGATAGATTGTGAGATAAGATTTGGTAACCGATTGGACGTGGGCATGGTGAGAGAGAAGGAAAGGTCAAAGATGCCTCTGTGGTTAGGAACTTAGGTCTTTGACAGGAAGGTGGTACCATATGCAGAAATAGAAAAGCTGACAGCAAGAAAAACTTTTGTCAATCTAGTTATCATCACATATATTCAAATACATTTAAATTGTGACATACTATCCACATTTCCATAATGGTTCTATTTATAGAGAACATTTTCCACCATCTTACAACTAATGGTCACTCTTAGCAGTTAAGTGAATATTTTCCCAAATGAATCTTTAACATTGTATAAGCACTTATTTCTAATGGAGATTCATGTATCACGGTTCAGTGCTTTGCTCCCACTTGCTTTTCCAAAGACCATGGAAGTAAAACCTACTTGAAAATGCTTGGTCATTAACGTCTTCCGGTCATCTTCAATCTGCCGAAACTTGGCCTTCAGTCCTTTCATTTGGGTTTCCATTTTTAAAACATATTGGAAATCCCTCTGAGTCCGTAAGTTTAAGACTTCAATGGACTGGGACATATTCTGAACCTGGTGAAAGAAGAAAATTGGCTATAGAAATATTGTCCACTAACAGACACATTACAGTTATTAAGTTTCATAATGACATTCATATTCTAAGAACTAGTTAGCAATGTTTTTTTCCTGTGGTAAAAGTCTATATTTATGACTATAAAAAGACAAGTTTCATGAATAACAATTTCACATTATAAACATTTGGAAAATCTAGGCAGAAAGAAATTGTATATAGTTGGGAATCAATAAAAATAGGCATTGGTTCCAACATCACAACTAAGCCTTCAATCAATCAAAATGGTAAATTGGTTAACTAACTATGCCTAAATCTGTCAAACTGGCACTAAATTGACAGATGTCAAGTCATACCTTGCTGTAGTTTGGTGTTTTAGAAGAAACTTTATTTTCTATTTATTTTTAAATTACATGTAGTACCTGGAAAGTGCTGAAATATTTTAGTTAGAAAGAAATATGGTTGCTTAGGAGTGTGGGTGGTGTTTAGGTATCCAGTCTTATGTTTAACATAAATAGTAGAACTTTAGACGGAAAAGTGCTGGGTTCTGCTGTGTTCTTTCCTGGCTTCTCCCCAGCTCCTTGTCAGCCAACTGTACAGTCCCCAATCATGTATGGTTTTACCACTTGAAAATGAGGGCCTGACATATTTAAACCCTATTATGTGATTTTGTTAAAAAATAACTAATAATGAAAATTTAATTTCTTGTAAGGAGTTTTTCTTTGTTGATAGTAGATAATTGACTTTTCTTCATGGATCTATATTATTTTTCATTTGTCATGATGCCCGTACTAAAAAAAAGTCTTTATTATTTATTTTTCTTTAGTAGAAGGCAAATTTGAGAGATAGTTTGGCATAGTGGATAGATGGCTGACCTAAGAATCAAGAAGAACTGGGTTCAAGTTCTATCCCTGAAACATATTGGCTATACAACCTTGGGTGAATCACTTAGGCTTTTACTATCTCCAGGTAATTTTTTTAAGAAATGAAATTAAAAGTCTGGATGACTCCTTGTCTTCTCTCCCACTAAAGTAAAATCATGGAAAGAAATTTGAACATATGTCAGTAGTACTGGATAAATGCTGTAATTCATGATTTTTTCTTAAATTTTAGTTATGATTAGGTATTAAAATTTCTTTAAGAAAGATTCCATGGCATATAATCATGAAGCAGACTGATCCCTCCTCAGAATAACCATGTCCTTATTCATAATGCCATTAAGCTTTCCTGACAATTTCAGAAAATTCCTTATCTTCACTGCATTACATTAGAAAATGAAGCCAGAGGGAGAAGAATTGCTATAAAAGTATTTTTTGACTATCAGTAATATAAAGTGAAGTGTAGTTAGTAAGGATTACATGCTAGCAAATAAACAGAGATAAAATTGCTAATTCAAATAGCTTTGGGTTTGGCTTTGGGTTCCGTTTTGCTTTTGTTATTGGCCACACCTGGATCTAATTTGTGTGTGGTGCAGGCCACATAATTCACAGACTAGTGACTATTATTAAAAATATAAAGGAATTCACTCCAGTTATGACAAACTCAGTGATGAGCTAGAGTAGTTACAACTATTTGTTTAGTTTGGGGGGCACTCTGTGATAGTTGCTTGCTTGTCCTGGTTATCTCATGTGAAAATGTGTCCCTTAAACGTGTCCATGTAATAACTTTCCATATATTTCCTTGTGCTTAGAACTCCTAGACTCAGCTGGTATGCCTATTCCTTTTTCTGATAAATCATTTTCATTTCACTATAAATTTAACCAGGTTTCTTTGCCTAGATGATACAAATTTAAATTTCCTAAATTTAAACTCACCCTCTCTTGGATTAGCTCTGTCATCCATAAATGGTAAGATATGGAAGGCACCTGGCCTCCTAAATGCTTTAGAGAAACTATAAACACAAGCATTTGGCTTTTCTGGGAGAATATTTGGAGGTTCCTGTAAAATGAGTTGGTGGGAATGGCTAGCCTCCCTGTGAGTTTTCCTCCAGCTCCATATCTGTGATCCATTGTGATTCTTGGTGACTACAGGACTTTTGACATCCTTTCAGCTCCAATTTATGATCCTCTGATTTTATAGATTAATCCCTGCTTTGCTACCCTATGTGGGCACAGCTTGAATGTTATCAAAGTGTAAAATTGAATCTATTTTTTGGCTTAAATTGAATCTGTTGTTTAAAAGATCAAATTCTGAGTTTTAGCAGTGTCTTTTTTAGCAGGCTGATTTATTTATTTGGGGGGAGGCAATCAGGGTTAAGTGACTTGCCCAAGGTCATGCAGCTAGTAAGTGTATGTGGCTGAATTTGAACTCAGGTCCTCCTGACTCCAGAGCTGGTGCTCTATCCACTACACTGCCTAGTTGCCCTGGTTATGTGTTATCCTTCTGGCACATATGACCATTTTGCTCCCATGATGTCAGAGAGACATCTGGGGAGTCACTGAAACATATTAAGAACTATGCCTCTTTTCAATTCAGCATTACATAATTATAGTATTTTATCATCCTGGTGGCCCAAGCTGGGGTTGTTATGAGTAAGATATTCTTGAGAAACTTTTATTTCTTCTTCTTGAAAACAGTAGTTAAATACTTCCTCATAAATAATATCTTGGACATTCAAAGAATCACATAGTCTTAGAGCTGGAGGGGACTTAGTTTAGTTAGCTCAGCCTGGACCTGAATGGGAATCTTTTACAACTTCCAGGAGGAAGGGATCATCTGACCTCTGCCTGAAGATCTTCAGGGATGAGGAACTCGTTATCTTATAAAGCAGCTCGTTCCACTAAGACACCTCTATTTTTTAAGGAAAGTTTTCCTTACAGAGAAAGATAAAATATCTTTCTGCACCTTCCATGTATCCCTTCTATTTACTCTTTAAAGACCCAAGAGAATCAAGACTAACCCCTCTTATATATAGCAATCTTTTAAATACTTGAAGACAGCTATCAAGTATCCCCTCTAAGACTTTTCCTTTTTAAGCTAAACAGTCCTAGTTCTGTCAATCAATCTTTGTCTTCAATTTCCTCATTCCATTGGTGACCTTCTATGTGGACTCTAGCTTGTCAAACTCTTTCCCAAAATGTGCCAACCAGAGCTGAACACAAGAAACCTAATGTAGTCTAACTAGGACAGAATACCTCAAAAAATGATCTCCCTCATCCTGGGTACTATGTTTTTCTTAATACACCCTAATATCATTTTATATTTCTTTTTGGCTGCCATTCTATATACTCTATAAATCGTTCGTGTAAATCCAAATGAAATTAGGGAATTCATAGCAATTGGAATATACAATATTTGACATAATTACTAGACATTTAGTATTATGCTCTCATAATTCAATGTTATTTTCTTCTATATACTGAGATAGCAATATTTGAAATCATACCATAATTAGCAGTTTTTTTTTTTGCACCCAGGACTAGCCAACCAAAATGGCACCCTTTATTCAATTGGAAATAGATAAGGATCCTGAGACGTAGCTGGGGAGGTAGGGCACGGAAGTAGAGACCCTGGGGATATTCCTTGGTTTGTCATAATGGTGGGAAGAGGGCAGGTGGAAGTTATGGTGAATGCATTGTAACATCGTTGAGGAAGTTGCTAAAGGAGAGTACAGAAACCAAGAAAGGAAATGGGCCATCTAGCTTTCTATTTTAGCTAATTCTTCTTGGTACCTATGTGCTTCACTAGGTTGTTTTTGCATTGCAGAAAGACTGCAAGTGTTCCCTCTAAATTCTAAGTTGCACCGTTGGCAAAGCCCCATTTACTTTGCTCTAGTTACAGCTCTCTGTGAGGTCTTGTAGCACTGCCCCCTTGTGGGATTTGGGCAAAACTGAATGGTATGATTGGCAATGTCAAGCAAAAGAGGGCAAGAGAAGAGCAAAAAACCATTATTTTCACTGAAAATCAATTCCAGATTTTATGACAATGAAAGAAGTGACCCTGACCAAAGGTTAGGTACACCGTGGAAATAAAAGAAACAGTAAATTGATCAAAGTGCCCTATTTTGACAAAAGAAAAAATAGTTAAATTCCAGAGTGGGGCAGTCCAGAGGCCTTAATAAGTGGACAACAGGAATGAACCCGAATAGAATATATTACTATTTTGAAACTGCACAATGAAGAAATGGTAAGGCATAAGATTATATGTCTGTGTGTGTGTGTGTGGATGTGTGCATGTGTGTGTGTATATATGTATAATCTCCCACCCCACCCCCATTGCTGTTTGTTCACCAAATATTCTGGATTGATTGCTACAGCAAGTAAGCAAAATGCATCAGAATAGAGAAGGACCATTGTAAGAGGAAACACATGACCCAAGAGAGACAGTATAGCATGCTGGACTTAGACAGAGTTCTGGACTTAGAATGAGCAGTACCTGGGTTCAGACCTATCTCAGATATTTACTCAGTCTATGACCTTGATCAAGTCACTTAAAACCTTTGAACTTTAGTTGAAAATCTGTAAAATGGGTGTAACACTAGCAACCTTCCTTAGAAAGTTGTTGGAATATATAACTCAAAAGATAAAATTTGTATAAGGAGCTTTGCAAACTAATAATAACAAATATGGTAATAATAAATTAAAAATAATAAATATGATCAATAATAAATATTACCTTTTCTTTATTTTCATCTCTGAACTTACATGAAAAGATCCCCTGTGACTTGCTTAGCAAACTCTCTAAATATACTACCATGAGTCCCAATTTACTCACTCTTTGGCCAACAGCTCACATGATAGAGTGTCAGTTTCCTCTCTCAAAGTATTTTTTTTTAATTTAAAATCTCCTTGCATACTTGCTCATAAAAATACAGGGAAATTCCCATCATTTATGTTCTGTAATTTTCTGAAGCACAGAAGCTTCTAATCAAGGTGACTTTTAGCATGTTTATCCCTTTTTGTTCCTACTAACTGACTAACCCGAAGTCCAAAAAACCCAGCCAAGAAACAATGGTAATAAGAAGGAAAAGGACAAAGAGCAAAAAAAAGGAAAAAAAAACAAGAGAGGAGAAAAAAAGAAGAGAAAGAGAAAAATAAAATGAAGGAACACTAAGAGGGAGAACACTTTCTAATGAATGAAGATACTGAGGGTAAAGTGGAAAAATGTTGTACAGTTTCCAAAGTAGGTTCAGCAGTGAGAAAAGAAAAGAAAGGAAGGAGTTACTGAATTACTACATCTTTTTTTTTTCTGATAACAGCTGTTGAGACTTTCTCCTTTATATGTTGGGACTTTGGCAGAAATTGACTAATTTGTAGAATAAATGAGACTGATCTAGGGGGCAAAAAAAGCAATAAATGATTGCTGAATTGATTTGAAGTCAGAAGCAGGAGGAAGATGACATAAACACTGCTTGTGGTGGGTGAGATAATAATAGTGTATGATAAGGAGAAGACAGGGCTACTCAATTCTAATTTAGATTTTCTTTTCACTACCCCAAAAATAATCATCTTTAAATTGGATGGGTTAGAACATAAAAGGTTAAGAAACCTACAATAATGAAGAGGGTAACTCTGCATGATGATACTCAATTTATTCAACAAATGCTTATTAATGAATGAATAATAATAAAAAACCCTGTGCCAAGTACTAAAATGAAAATTCTCAAGAAGCTTACACTGTCATGGGGGGGAGGGCATTGCTAAAAATAAATTTTGGCCATAGGGCGGATAGAAAGACTTAGAAGTCTTAAAGGGTATAATGATGGGACAAATAGAGTCCTTAGGTTTTAGGAACAGGTCAAACGATAGTTACTAAGGTCTGAAAGTCATTGAGGCAGGTCAGATGGTAAAACCTAGAGGATCTTAGGAAGCAGCTAAATGATAGATAATAAGACCTGGTGGACTTCCATCTCACTAGAAGTAATAGATTGATTAGTCCTAACTCATCTGAAATGATACAGAGTGAAGAAGGCAGAATTAGGGACACAATTTATTCAATGACATTATAAAGAAACACCACTTTGAAAGATTTAGAATTCAGATCAATGCAGTGATAAACCTCAATGACAAAGGACTACAGATGAGGTATATTACTTAATCTTCTGCCAGAAAGTGATGAACTTAAAATGCAGAATTGGGCAACCTTTTTTTTCGATGTGGTAAATCTGGGAATTGCTTTTGTCTCCTTAACTGCACATATTTATTATGAAGGTTATATTTTTATTTTATTGATCAATTGGAGGGACGTGGAAGTGTTACATGATAAATTCTTGTGAACATAAATAAAATACAAAAAAGAATATATTTCAGATAAGAAAATGCAAATAGTTATAGCACAAAGAATAATCAAGAATTTTTTTCTGTATGTGTGAATTAAACGCTTCTGAATTAAAAAGAAACAAATATTTATACACTTTCTATCTGAAGTTTCATTGAACTTTACAAATAGCATCATACTATTTTTCTTTGGAGGTAACTAGGTGGCACAGTGGATGGAGTGATAGGTCTGGACACGAGAACTGAATTTAAAGCCGGTCTCAAACACTAGCTGTATGACCCTGTCACAGCTAGTCACTCAAACTCTTTTTGCCTCAGTTTCCTAATCTATAAACTGAACATAGTAATAGCACTTAGCTCCTGGGGTGGTTGTCAAGGTCAAATGAAAGCACAGTATCTGGCACATAGTAAGTACTCTATAAATGCTTAAAAAGACCTTGAAAAGCTTTAGCATGTTGCATTGTGATCATAAAGACAAGATCAACCATTAGCAAAAGAACTGGAGATAGCAGATCTTGCACTACCTACGCCACAGGGTTAATTAAAAGCTTAATGTGGAGGTGAATCTGAGTTGGTTTTTTTTTTTTAGGAGGCAGCTTGGTGGTACAGTAGATAGAGCATAGGACCTAAAGTTTAAGTCCTGCCTAAGACATCTAATTATCTGTGTGACCCTGGGCAAGTGACAACCTCTTTATGCCTGAATTTCCTTATCTGTAAAATGAGGATAATAATAGTACCTACCTCCCAAAGGTTGTTGTGGGGATTAAATGAGATAGTATTTGTAAAGTACTTTCCAAACCTCAAAGCACCATATAAATGCTAGCTAGCTACTCTGATAATTTATCCTTCAGTTAAAGAAAAAAGTCAAAAAAGAAGCAGTTCAATAGGAAATTACTGCTCTGGCTACTACATGAGGGCATGAGTTCCTCTTAACTGGAAGTGTTCACACAGAGAGGCTGGAGGGCCATCTGTCAATGATTCTGCAGAAGGGATTTCTCACTGAAGGGCAGCTTGGATAAGATTATCTCTTAGGTCCCTGCCAACTATAAAATGTTATGATTCTATGATTTTTGTTGTAACTAAAATTAGTTTCATGAAACATCAGGTCATATCAATAATAGGATGACTTTTATATTCCTGATGTACAGCCTCGACCCCAGCACCTATTAAAGTGATGAGTAGAGGGTTAATTACTAACTAGCTGAAGCTGAAAGTTAGGTAGTACGGTAAATAGAGTACAGGACATGGAGTCAAGGAGATCTGAATTCAAATTCAGCTTGAAGCACTTACTAACTGTATGACCTTGATCAAGTCAGTCAGTCAATAAATATTTATTGAGTGCATAGTATATGCTAGATGTTGCGCTAAGCACAGGGTCACCTACCCTCCATCAGGCTAGTTTCCTCAGAGTTTCCTTCATCATTGCTCCCAGAATGATGAAAATAACTTAAGGAAGAACCAACAATGATTATGAATGAAAAACCTATCACCATACAAATCTATAAAAATCAAAACATATTTTGGGAAGCTATGAATAGTTAAGGAAACAAAAACTACATAACACAATATTCCCAAGAGTGATGCTTGACTTACCTGTGCCTCACCTTCATTTCTAAGAAATGAAGTTAGATTAAATTACTTCTAAGGTCCCTTCTTCATCCAAAACTTTGAGCGTGTGAGCCCTGGGTTTGAATCTTGCATCTCCTACCATAATGTGAGTATGTTAAGATACATACTCTTTAAATTCCCCTCAAATTTTAAATTTCACACTAATCCTACAACGCTCTTCCCTGGTCACAATGTATCTGGAGCACTACATTCATTTCTTCTTGTTGTTGCTCATATTAGAAAGGACATTGTTGCCCAAAAGATGGATAATCTTATCACCTAAAGAGTTCATTAAAGTCTAGAGCAAATCTACATCCAGAGAAAGAACTATGAAGTACAAAAGCAGATTGAGGCACACTTCATGCTAGCCTTCCCCCCCCCGCCCTTTTTTTCTTATTCTCTCTTTTATTTTTGTTTTGGGGTTGGTTTTGTTTTGGTCCTGTTTCTGCTTTCTCATGATTGATTCCATTGGTCATAATTCTTCTCCATAACTTCACTAGTGTGTAAATTAATTCAATGTGAAGTTATATGTGCAAATAATATGGGATTCCATGCTGTCTTGGGGAGGAAGGTGGGGAGGGAGGGAAGAAAATCTGGAACTCAAAATTATGTAGAACCGAGTGTTGTAAACTAAAAATAAAAAAAAAATTAAATTAAAAAAATATAGAGCAAGAAAGGGCCTTGGAAATTATCTAGACTAACCTTTAGCTGAACCATGAGGGCTCTTTACATCTCATGCAAGTGACTATAGTTCTTCCGCTGGAAAGCATCCAGGGTTGGGGTGCTTACTTCCACCATAAGACCTTTCCCTCCAATTTTAGATCAAAGTTCTTCCTTATGTTATGGTGAAACTTCTTGCTTTGTCCTCTTGGGACAAACAGAATAACCTTCATAGGTCTTTTTTTAATCATTCGTTAAGAAAATAACATATTCATCATTTACTATGGGCTAGACGCTGTGCTATATTAGGGAAACAAAGTTAAAAGTGGGTACCACTAGACACCTATACTTCCAAGGAAGGTCTTACTGGAGAGGCAGCAGGTGGCCAACACCAAAGAACAGGAGAGGATAAAAAAATCTAAAAAAAACATCTAAATCATGGATTTTCCAAATTGAAGATCTTTGTGCCACTCCTTCCCAAAGACAGGAAGCCCAATGCAGTTGATATTCTTATGAGTATGTGTGTGTGTGTGTGTGTGTGTGTGTGTGTATATATGTATATATATATATATATATATATATATATATATATATATATGTATATATTTGCCTTTGTGAAATTTTAGAAGATACCAAATCTTCTCTAGACGAAGCACAGATGCCGCTCCTGGCCCAATCCCACTACTGATTGACACAGATATTTTGATTTGCTACATTTCTGGCTTGAGTCCATTCGCTATTCCTTGGGCTGCCTGGAAGCTTTCTGTTCTTTGGGGTTCATTGGTGCCAGATTTAGTTCAAACACCCTAGAGGCACTAGCCCTACTGGTGCTCAGAACTCCCAAACTCAAGTGATCCACCAACCTCAGCTTGCTCTAACAGCAAGAGTTTCAGGAATGCAATAGCACATCCAGCAACATTGTCCTTTCTAATATGAGCAACAACAAGAAGAAATGAATGTAGTGCTCCAGATACATTGTGACCAGGGAAGAGCGTTGTAGGATTAGCGTGAAATTTAAAATTTGAGGGGAATTTAAAGAGTATGTATCTTAACATACTCACATTATGGTAGGAGATGCAAGATTCAAACCCAGGGCTCACACGCTCAAAGTTTTGGATGAAGAAGGGACCTTAGAAGTAATTTAATCTAACTTCATTTCTTAGAAATGAAGGTGAGGCACAGGTAAGTCAAGCATCACTCTCAAGATATATAAATGTAGTAAATGGTAAAAACCAAATATGAAACCAGGTTCTCTGACTTCAACTCCATCCATCTTCCCACAGCACTCTATTACTCTACTTCTGAATCCAAGGTTCTTTCTACGATGCCATGGTGTCTTTCCATTGTTCCTGATGCTGTACTCCATCAATGCAGCCTAAGAACAAAGCTTATTAGGCTTCCATACCACATGTTTAATTAATTTTGACTTTGAAACATACCAAAATGTTGTGGGCTTTATTAAGCAGCTTCCTGTTTTGTACCTGTAAAGATGAATTTTTCAAATGTGGCAGATATCTTAACATTTATCTCTACTACATTTATGTTGTTAGATTTTTGTCCCCTGTTTAAGACTATCTGGATCAACCAATCATCCAATCAATAAGAAGTAATTAAATGCCAGACATTGTTGTTACCCCTTCTTGGTATATAAATAAAAACCAACAAAAAACGGTCCTTCGTCTCAAGGAGCTTGTATTCTAATGAGATATTTTTAGATATCAATTTTGTCATCCAGCATTGTTTTATTCCAAGTTGCTGATAAAAATAACATTCCACTAAACACTTCCTCCAAGAGTTCTTCACCTGGGGTTCTTGAACTTTCAAACAAAAAAAAAATGATAATTGAATTCAATGTAATTGTTTTCTTTTTCATTCTATGTATTTTATTCTATGTATTTTACATTCTATGTATTTTAATTTATGCACTTGATATTATTCTGAGAATGGCCTGTAGGCTTCACCTGGCTGTCAAAAGGATATGTGATACACAAAAAGATTCAAGATGCCTGCTCTGAGTTAACATTGATCCATTAAGTGACACTCTTTGGGCTCAACTGTTAAATGCATATTCTATACTTGATAAAACCATACACGTGTTGTAAATGTTCCAGTTGCATTTCATTTGGGTCTGGGAGGAGGTGGCCCTCAATGAGTCCAGTGTGATAAAGTAGCCAAGAAAGATTTAAGGATAAGAAAGTTATAGGAACATAGATTTCAATTAGGAAAGAATCTTACAGCTCACTACTATAACCTTCTCATTTTACAGATGAAGAAACTGAGATGCAGAGAGGTTAAGGGAGGAACTTGTCCAAGGTCATGTAGTAAGCATCAAAAGCAGAATTTGAATCCAGGCCCACCAATTCCAGAGTCAATGCCCTTTCCACTGAGCCACACTGTCTATAATGATCTGCTGCTTTCTACCTTGGTCAGACCATATCTATAATCTTTTACCGGTAGGGGGCACCATATTTTTGGAAAGATGTAGAGAAGCGTCATGGCACAATGGATAAAAAGCTAGCTCAGGTCCTGATTATTAAACACATTGGTGGTGTGATCCCAAGCAAGTCAAAATCTCTCAGTATTCTAGGCAACTCTAAGATTATTTAGCTGTGGAGATATTTACCCTTGTTGGCAGAGGTAGTTTCCTTCCTTGGAGGGATGCTATACTAATTTGAAATGTCTAGTTCTCATAACATTGTGTCCAGAGAGTGTCCATAATAAAAAAACCTCAGTGTTTGTAGCAATTATGTAGCTATTAAAATCAATTTTGCTAAAAATAAAAACTAAAACAAAAGACAAAATCCATTACTTTCAGAATAACCAGCAACACAAAATGAATCATATTTTCTAAGAGTCAGAATCTGACTATAATGAATGCCGTCATAACCTCAAAAGGTATAGGAACTCTGGGCATATATAGATGTATGTACATATATATATATACACACACACACACGTGTATATATACACACATATACACATACATATATACATACACAAATACATGCACATATACACATACACACATGTATACATGTATGTGTGTAAATATACATACACATATATACATATATATATGTATATGTGAAGCCCCCAAATGTTCAAGTCCTATAACATTGTTGGTATGAGATAAAGCTCCTTATAGAGGAAATATGGAAATGGCACCTATCATATAGGTGACATTCAAGCAAAGGTTTACTTCATCAATCAAAACCATAACTAGAAAGTAGAAAAAAAACCTATGATTTATTACATAAATAGTACAAGGAGCTCTCAATAAAACATGAACATAACAAAGATATTTCATGAAAATATATAGTCTGAGCCATTAATATTGTCTACCTTGATGACATGTATATATTTTCTTCTAATAAAACTGTTAAAACTTGCAATCCTACTAAGTATAGAAAATGTAGCCATCTATAAAATGGAATCTATTTTGATGTATACTATCTATTTGTGTTAGGAGAAGCATATGATAATGTAACAGAAAGAAGGCATATATTATCCTAGGGTTAGAAGACACCACCATCAATAATAGCTTTGTTGATATCTGAACTCCATTGAATAAAAGTCTTAGTCTGAGCTATATTGATCCTATCAAAGCTTATGAGTCATTTCCCATTTCATTTCTATAAGGGATTCTTCAGCTGCATATGATTTGTTGTTTCATTTCTTGTGATGTGATAAATTATTTAGAGAAGCAACCTGCTAAAGTATATAGAGGGACAAGTATGAAAAAGACCTAGCTTCAAGGCCTGCTTTGATACATACAAGCAAAGTAACTAAGGACAAGTTACTATTTCAGTAACTTCAAGCAAATTCTCTAACTTAGGGGGCAGAGACAAGATGGCAGCTGGAAAGCAGGGACTAGTGTGAGCTCCCCGCCAAATCCCTCCAAAAACCTATAAAAAATGGCTCTGAACCAATTCTAGTACTGTAGAACCCACATAATAGCAGAGGCAAGGAAGACTCCAGCCCAGGACAGCCTTGACGGTCTCTGGATAAGGTCTATCCTGCACAGAGAAGGGAGCGGAGCAGAGACCAGCATGGACAGCACAGACCAACCAGACCAGGAGGCGGGTGGAGCGTGCCCTAGCACCCTGAATCAGTGAGCTGAAGCAGTTACAAGACTTCTCAACCCACAAACACCAAAGACAACAGAGAAGGTTAGTGGGAAAAGCTGCAGGAGTGCAAGGAGTTTGTGGTTCGGCCACCGCCCCGGGGGGCAGCTGGAGGTGGGGTAGCTACAGAACTACAGCTGCAGTTGCTTCTGGCCCCAGGCCCACCTGGTGGGAGGAATTAAGTGGCGGATCAGAGCAAGAGTGAAGAGCCTGCTGAAGATCTAAGTCTAGTACAGGGTTGAGGGTTCTTGGGGAAGGAGGAGTGCTGGTGTGGCAGAGCTGGCACATCCCCCCAAGCTTGGAACATAGTTCTCTGTACTGTACAAGCAGTCATAACCCACCGAAAAACTCAAGGGTCAAGTTAGTCGGCTGGGAACATGGCCAGGAAGTGAAAACGCACCCAGATTCAGTCTCAGACTTTGGAAT
>CM053627.1:63529514-63555710 GCA_028646595.1 Phalanger gymnotis
CCTAAGTCACCAATCCACACCCACACAGGTTTCACACCTGACAGGGCTCTGGCCCTGGGACTTAGCACTTAACATCTGAAAGTACTTCCACTCAAAAGAAACAAAAGCCATGCTAATGAGACAATTTTGCTTAACAACACATGGCTGTATGGAATGTTCAAAATAGCCAAATACAATAATTGACCAAATTTCATTTTCACTCATATTTAGGGGTATGCTGATAAATGTTTAACAACAGCCTCTCTGGGAAAAAAATGTATACACAACCTGCTTTTCATCTACATTATTGACACTCTCTCCATCACTTTCTCAAGTCAACAAAATAATAAATTAAGTGCTGATTTGCAGTGTTTGTCAATATCCAAGGTATAAATGCTCACACAGAACATTTAACAATCAGTTCTCCCAAGCCAGTTCTAGCTGGCACCATTTTTTTTTAAATTAAGATATATGATTTCATCTGTGTGGAGAATCCCCATTGTGGAAACTTCCTCCACCAATAGATTGACAACTCATGTGTAGCTTTTAGTCCTAGACACCTGAGGTAGTCAGGAAAATATGGGTTCAAATTCTGCCTCTGGTGCATACTAGTTGTGAAAACACCAGCAAGTCAATTACTCTCTCAGTGACCCCCAGCATCCCAGGCTGGAACACTGAGAGATCCAGAATTTTGCCTGTAATCTTGCAACTGGTGTTTCTGACTGCATTGCCAGACATTGATCTAATGCCATGCAGCATCTCAAAAGAAAAGCCTAAAGCAACTTTTATTCCTATTTGGCCTTCCATTTTAGTGCTTTGTCTGACACAGCACCCAGCACCTAGTGGACACTTTTGTTTACTGACTGATTTAGATTCATGTAGACATAATGAAAACAACTTTGTAAATCTAGAGTTTCCATACTGTAGAAAATCACAGAAACTGAGAATTTAAAGATCACCTCTGCTAATCCTCCCATTTTGTAGGTGAGATAACGAAGAATAGAAAATATAGTTAGTTGGTTGATTGGTTGACTGATTGGTTGTTGTCCTTCACTCTCGAAAAGGCCCAAAATGACATCACTATGTTGGAGTTAAGGTATGATGTCTGACTGTGACAGACCACTATGACCTTAAAATGCTCTACACAGGGTAGGTACAAGTAGTCCACATGAAACTTTGGAGTGGAGATGTCTAAATTTTCATGTTTCCCATTTCTTTTGAGCTGCTGAAATTCTGTTTTGCTCATGGAGTACAGATCTTTTTTTGATGAGAGCACACCATACTGGGTGATCCTTTGCCAGTATTTCTCATGTCTCACGATCTATTTCAAAGTTCTTCAGAAAGATCTCAAGGGTGCCCTTATTTAGAGGGATCTTAAGAGAGAATATAACAGACTTACTCAAGATCAAATAATTGATGAATGGCATGGCCATCACTTGAATACAGTTCACCTGATTTAGCTGGCTAGTGCTTTCTATTATGCAGGACTATCTCTCATTTCAAGCATTTCAAAAATTCCAAACCATAGAAAGGGACCCCCCCCAAAAAAAGAAAAGAAAAGCAGATGATATGGGACATATGAGGGAGTCTGTGGCCTTTGAATGTCATAGATAGCTAGCATTCTGTAGTAGTGAATAATGCATCATGACAATAAATAGAAGATATTAAGGTGGTCAGGAAAACATGGGTTCAAATTCTGCCTCTGGCACATACTAGTTGTGAAAACATCAGCAAGTCAATTAATCTCCCAGTAACCCTCAACATTCATCTTCAAGGCAGTTAGTTACAGAGGAGTCACAGTTCTTTATCTGTGGAAGGTGTTTCTGTGATAGTTTTTTAATCTGATGAAATCATAAATCTGGACCTATATATAGAAACATGGAACATTTTTGGTTTTGTTTTGTCTGAGCAGCTCAGTGCAATGCAGTAGAAAATCCCCAGGATTGGAGTCAGAGGATCTGAGTTCTAATCTTGGCTCTCCTACTCACTATCTGTGTGACAATGGACAGATCTCTTCAACTCTCTGAGTCTCCATTCATTGTTAAAATGACTGGCTTGTATTACATGGCTCCTAAGGTCCTTGTAACTCTAAATCTCTAAGTATGGTCTGTGACTTCATTGATATGGAGACAGTACCTATTACTACCCCATACTTTGTCAAACACAGTTAGTAAAGGAATGGAAGAATGTTGGAGAATAAAATTTGTGCTAGGCTCTACCAATGCAGATCTGTATGTTTTTTTAATAACAAATGTAGCAACAACAAAAAAAAAAAGCTAATATGATTTGGTACTACAGTAAGTGCGGCAAGCTTCTAGGAATAGGGAGGTGATAGGGCCATTGCACTTTGCCTTCAACATTCTTCATCTGGAATATTGTGCTCAGTTCTGGGAAAGAGGGTGCAAGGAGGATATTGATAATCTTTGACTGTCCAGAAGATGGCAAAGAGCCCTATGACGATATCACATGAAGAATGGATGAAGGACCTGAGGACACTTAGTCCAAAGAAAAGAAGATTCAGAGAGAACATGATAGCTGTTCCCAAATATGTGAAAGACTGCAATGCAGAGAAAGGGTTAGACTTAATTCTGTTTCACTCCAGAAAACAGGAGCAGGAGCAATGTGTTGAAATTGAAAAAAGTCAGTGTAGGCTCTATGTCAGAAAAATCCTTCTAATAATTCAATCACTCCAATATCCACTGCCTTGATAAGCAGTGGGTTACTCATCCTGGTAGCCTTAAAGCAAATGCTGGATGACCACTTATCAAATATTTTAGAGAGGGAGATTCTTTCAAGTAGAGGTTAGAATGAATGAGCACTGAGTTCCTTTTCAAAGCTCCACTTCTATGATTCTCTGCAACTTCCTGGAGCAATGAGGGGCTGATTTATTTACCCAGGGTCACACGATGGCATGTGCCATAGGCAGGCCCTAAGACCAAGTCTTCCTTGGCTCCAAGGGGAACTTTCTATTCCATTTGTCATGCTAACTCTCATGATGTATTTAAAAGAAAAAGACAGGTTATCCCCTCAACTATGTGCTAGAGCAAGCTTGAATTGGCTCATGAGAGTGATTGTTAAATTTTAAGTGTAAACATTTGTTGTTCAGTCATATCAGACTCTGTCCTATGGGGTTTTCTTAGCAAAGATACTGGAGTGTTTTGCTATTTCTTTCTCTAGTGGATTAAGGCAAACAGAGGGTAAATGACTTGCCCAGGGTCACATAGCTGGAAGTGTCTAAGGCCAGATTTTAACTCAGAACTTTCTGATTCCAGGCCCAATTTTCTATCCACTGAGCCATATAGCTGGGGACATTTTTATCTTGAAAATTGTAAATGTGAACATGGAAAAAGGTACAAGAATCTGTGCTTGATTTAGGATTTTATTGATTACCCTGACAAGAAAACAATGGGGTTATCCAGTTAAAAGTAATAATGCAGTTAAATGTAAAAGTATGTTGTGGGTACAGTTTCGGGTTGTTTTTTTGAGAGCTTGTTGTTAAACATTTATCAGCATGTCCCCGTATCCCCTGGCTAAAAGAAGAAAAAAGACAGATTGCTTTCGAAAATACTTTTAAATCAAAAGGAATTCATTTTCCCAGTCAACTGATGCAGACAATATCTTGTATCCTACTTTCAGCTCATCAAAAAGACTAATGGATTTGTGCTTCTAAACTTAAGTTTGAACAATTGCACCCTTGCCCATTCCAGTAGCCATTATTTTTAGGCAGGAGGATTTCTGCCAAACAATTATAGATTACACATTCGTGTTACATCTTTTGTCAGAATAACAAAATTCCTGGAGGACAAAGGCCAGCGTAGGTCATTAAGCCCACCTCTGTGTTGTTGTACTCCAACCTTTTAAATATTCGATTTTGTTGTGGTCTTTCTTTCTTCCTCTTTCTCTAACAAGTTGCCAGAGCTGGAAAATGGATTGCTAGCAATCAAATTATGGAGTATTTAAAAGGTCAAAATAGTAAAAATACCCTGTTTTCTTTCAGAAAGAAAATGAGTTCATGAAGCTGTGATATGCTATCCCAGGGCCCTACCTTCCCCAGGGCTTGGTGTTTTGCACCTGAGAAGGGTATTCACATTATGAGGACAATACTATCTTCCTGACAGTGCTTATGATGCATGCTGAATGCTATCAACAGAACTATTTTCATTAAAATCATAAGGAGCAATCTCGCCATCCTTTAGGAATCACATGATGCTCTAACTAATAACTGCATTTCCAAATGAGACTCTAAAAATGAGGCTAGCTCTCCATTTCAGGCCCTTCCACTCTGATTTTTTGAGAGATCTCACTCATAATGCAACCTCCCTCTTCCCTCTCATTTTGCACACATGCCCTAAATTCAAGAATTTCCAAGGCTATACAGTAAATGGAAATTTCCCCAAGTAACATCAATCCATAAGTCAGGGAAGCAATAGGATCTCCTGCTATTCTAATGCATTTATCGTAATAACGGCTTCTAAATGTAATTTAAAAGTGCAATTTTCCACTGCTTAAATTAGTTAGCTGTAAAATGTGCATTCTGATGGCACCTATGGATTATTCTCAAGTGATCATAATAATGGCGATTTGTTGCCCCAAATTATATTGTTCTGCAGTAACTGTGAGGCTGAGTTGAAACTGTTAGATTGTATGAAAACTGACAACCACCCAGTTTTTGAAAGTTCGGGAAAACAAAGTGGAATCTCATGAGAGCAGCAGTAATATTCTGCTTTTCTTTGTCCTGAAATGCCATTGAAAACTACAGGGATTGTGAGGCTCCCCATTTCCTCCAGGATAAAAACACGAACATCTCTGTTTTGCATTTAGTCTTTCATAATCTTGTTCCTACCTATTTTTCTGGACTTATTTCTCATTGTTTTTGCTTCACACAGTCTATGTACCAGACAGGCTGGCCTCCTCAATGCTCTCCATATATAGCATTTCTATGGTCCACCACCACCACCACATTTTTGCACAGGCAGTTCCATACACCTATAACATAATACAGTCACACCTACACCTTTCAGAAACCTTAACTTCATTCAGGGTTCAGCTCTTCAAGCTTCAGCTTCCTTCAAGGTCCAGGACTTTCTAGATTCTAATTATTAGTACCTTACCACTGCCACCCCCCCCCCAATGCCTTTCTATTTACTGTTCATGCTTTGTATGAACTTAACCATTTATATGTTAATCTCCTCAATCCCTCTCCCCAGTAGAATATAGGCATCTTAAGGGCAGTGACTGATTCATGTTTGCCTTTGTATCCCCAAAGTATAGCAGACTGCCTGGCAGAGACAATTCTTAAATGTTTGTTGAAAGAATGGATTGGATCTGGCCCTTGAAACGAGGGAAAATGAGTGCAGTTGATTTCACCTAAAAGGCATCTTGATCTAGAGAGGCAAATCAACACATTTAAAGTGCGAAGTGTTCAGTTGGCTAAAATAATTTCCATTAATGAGAGCAGTAAACTAGTGCCCTAAAAGAGTTAATTTATCTCACATGGACGAGCAGTCATTCTAAATGCTGTTAGCTTTTAGTTCCCCATGCTAATGGAGGAAAAGTCATTCCAAATAATCCAAATAGTACAAAAGCCAATCTTTTCCTCGTTTCTTTTTCTTCTTTTCTTTCTTCCATTTCTTCCTTCTTCTCTTCTTTCCCCCTTTTTTCTCTTCCTTCTTTCTTCTTCTTCTTCTTCTTCTCTCTCTCCCTCCCTCCTCTCTCTGTCTCTCTTTTACCCTCTCTCTGTATCTGCCTTTCTCTCTCTCTGCCCCTTCTCTGTCTCTCCATTTCTCTCTCTCTCTCTCCTTTTCTTTCTTCCTTCTTTACAACCTTTATCTCTCTGCTCTTTCTATCTCACTCAGGCTGGAATTGCCACATCTACTCAAGAGCCCAACCATACTGCTGATGAGAGCAGAAACTTTAACCTGCTCTATTCCTAGCCTGATGCATATCACTGCTCTTTGGCAGCCTGGTGCATCACCTACCTCCTCCCCGCCTCCCAGGAACTCACCACATTGGTGCCAGACTTAGTGTGGACACCCAAACGGCTTGAGCTCTACTATACCTCAGAATCCCCATATTCAAGTTTTATTTAGCTTCCCTCAGTAGTTGGGAATACAAGGATCCATCACCATGCCTGGCCAAGATCAATTTCTTAAGGCTTTAGAAAGTTTTGTTTTGCTTTGTGGTCATCTGAACAGTTCATATAGATCTATTATCCACTGGGAAAACTCCCTCCACTGATGTGGAAACTGATTGGGAAGTAGCAATGATCATCATTGCTCTAATAAAGCATTTTAGGTGCCTTGGGGAATGAGGATGTCAGTAGTTCAGATCCAATGAGTAAATGATGTTCCTGGAACAAAGACGTAATGTGTAACATTCTGCAAGCATTGAGCCAAAAGTTGACCCTAGAACTATTTCTCTCTTCTACTGTAGTATGTGGCTTAGATTTTGTTGACATCTGCATCAGGATCTAGTCATGACTACTTCATATATTTGATGATTTAGTGATTTAAGCCCTCCTAGAATTCTTATCCGTAATAGAGGTACAAAATGAACAGCTGGCCAAGCATTGAAGTAGGAGGGATGGTGAAGTACCCTTAAGAACTACTTCTAAATTGTTAATAGTAACAATAATAGTAATAATAAGTGATTGTATACAGAGGATACTCCAAGGAGAATTTGGGAATTCAGTAACTTCATAAAAATGTTTCCCCAGAGTGGCATAAGACTATGTGCTAAAGCAGGGAGCAGCCTGGAGAAAGGAGTAACTATTTGAAGGAAAATAGAGAAGACAGACCTGAAAAAAAAAAGTAACTTGACTATAACTTATAGTCTTTAGGGAGTTGCCTAAGGTACTGTTGAGTGATTTCCCATGGTCACACAATTAGTTTTATCAAAAATAGGATTTGAACCCAGATCTTTTTCACCCTAAGGCCAATCCTCTATCCACCAAGCCATGTTGCCTCTCCTTCAGAAATATTGCATGATTTTATATGTGTTTGTGGCAGACTTATTTCCTTACTGCTGATATTTTATTTAACCAAATGTTTTTTTAAATAATTTATTTTAAATTTTAATTTTAAAATTAAATTTTAAATAATATATTATCTGAACACATACAGCAATAACATAGCTTGACAACATGTGTGTGTGTGTGTCGGGAGGGAGAAGGTCACAGTGAAGGGGGAAGTTATGGGAGAGAGGTAGTTTGTAGAGGGATGAAAGAGGAAATTGGACCTGTCAAGGTTTCCAATAGATCATCTACCAAAATGTACAATTCCCAGGTGATTAACTGATAATCAGCTACAAATCTTTTGTATCGAGGAAAAGTTTATGCCAAACTTGTTCCCAAATCATAAAAGAAAATCAAGAACTTTAGTTTTGTGGGTTTGTTTGTTTGTTTGTTTGTTTTCTCAAATGAATGATTGGTTCAGTCCATACCTATGACTTCATCAATGTGGGGAATTCCCAGTACAGAAATGCCTTCCTCAGACATAGATAGGCAATTGCCAGCAACTTAAAAAGCTGGGGCAGGGCACTGAAAGTTCAATTACTTGCCCAGTGTTATGTATCTAGTAATTGATGGAGGCAAACCTTGAACCTAGATCTTCCTGACTTCAAGGCCTACCCTCTACTTCATTTTGCTATCTCAAATCTTTCATTTTTACAAAGCATGAAAAACTCAAAACCAAAGAAAAATTTGGACATAATGCATAAATCCTTAATTTCCACCACCTTAATTTTTCTAATTGCAATAAAGATTGATTTCTTTTCAGAATTTTTTTTTATTTTATCTTATTAAAAAAAAACAAAGAGTCTTCTTGTAATGCCACATTGGGATAAGTGGATTTATGACTCATAATCCTGGGGTCACTCACATCTTCCCTAAACACCAATTTCTCCCTACAATCAATAAGGAATTCTGAAGCCGTTCCAATAATCACCCTTAAGTATCATATTAAAGGGATTTAGCAGTGTGATCTGTTTTAAACTGCTCTCATGAACGATTGGCTGCTTTTCACAGGAGTTGAAAGAAAAGATGGATGAGCTCCTGCCCTTGATCCCAGTCCTGGAACAGTACAAAACGGATGCCAAGTTAATCACCCAGTTCAAAGAGGAAATTAGGAATCTGTCTGCAGTCCTCACAGGAATTCAGGAAGAAATTGGAGCCTATGACTATGAGGAACTGCATCAGAGGGTGCTCAGCTTAGAAACCAGACTTCGAGACTGCATGAAGAAGCTAAGTAAGTTGAATGATTTTATTTACTTTTCTGAGTTATATGTTTATCTTTATTAAAACTTATCTTTTGCTTTAGTAATATTGAATATAGTCATTCTAAGAAGCCAAGGAAGCCTTCTTAACCTCAGGTATTGAGATGATGAAAATTATTTCCTCAACACAAGCATTTGCCATATGATTTGGAAAAGAAAGTCCCTTTAATTTTGTTTTTGTTATTTTAGAGAAAATCAGGGTTAAGTAACTTACCCAGGGTCACAAAGCTAGTAAATATCTGAGATCTGATTTGAATTCAGGTCCTCCTGATTCCAGGGTCCATGCTCTACCCATTGTATCACCTAGTTACTCTGGAAGTCCTTTTTAATTTAAAACATTTTTTTTTAGAATTTAATTCTTTTTTATGGAAAGCAGTGCCTTGTTTCATGTTTATTTGACTTTCTCTTTTTTTAAATCATTATTTATTCATTTAATATTTTTAGTTTTCAGCATTAATTTTCACGAGAGTTTCACTTACAAATTTTCTTCCCATTTCTACCCTCCTCCCCACTGCAAGATGGCATATATTCTGATTGCCCCTTTCCCTAGTCAACCTTCCCTTCTGTCAGCCCACTCCCCCCCATCCCCTTTTTCCTTACTTTCTTGAAGGGCAAGATAGATTTTATGCCCCATTGCCTGTATATCTTATTTCCTAGTTGCATGCAAAATCTTTTTTTTTGAACATCTGCTTTCAAAACTTTGAGTTCCAAGTTCTCTCCCCTCTTTCCTCCCCACCCACTCTCCGTAAGAAGGCAAACAATTCAATATAGGCCATAATTATGCAAAACCATTCCACAATACTCATGTTGTGAAAGACCAACTATATTTTGCTCCTTCCTATCCTATCCCCCTTTATCTAATTTTCTCCCTTGACCCTGTCCCTTTTCAAAAGTGTTTGCTTTTGATTACCTCCTCCTCCTATCTGCCCTCCCTTCTATTATCCCCCCCCCTTTTTTTTATCTCCTTCCTCCTTCTTTCCTGTGGGGTAAGAACCCAATCGAGTGCGTATGTTATTCCCTCCTCAGGTCAAATCTGATGAGAGCAAGATTCACTCATTCCCCCTCACTTGCCCCCTCTTCTCTCCCAACAGAACTGCTTTTTCTTGCCACTTTTATGCGAGATAATTTACCCCATTCTATTAAAACATATTTTCAAAATTAAACTGTTTTATTTTTTAATAACAGAATAATGTTCCATTGTTTCTTCTCAAATGTGTCTTGAGAATCGTCCTGGAAGAGTGGATAGCAATCCAATCTCTGAGTCAGAAAGAGTTGAGTTCGAATACTGCCTTTAACATGTACTGGTTGGGTGACCTTGGGAAAATGATCTAACCTCCACAAGAAGATGATAAGGATACAGGTGGCAACCCCAGAGCAAGGTGCAAGATCAGCTCCAATAACAGTTGCAGTCAGTAGACAGATTCCTTGTGCTTCTCTGTTATTCCACAGAGACATGTATTTCTGATCTTGGTCTCACTACAACTGGTACAAGGTAAGGTTCTTGTCTCATCAGGAGAACAATGACCCTTCTCCTTGTGACCTTCAAAGGGAAGGAACCCACTACCTCCTCCAAAAGCCTTCTGGATAGCTAGAATAGTAATTTTGTTCTGTCATGAAATCTAAATGTGCCTCTTTGCATCTCACAAACACTGTTCCTCCTTCTGCCTAGAGGACCCCGGCAGAGAAGTCTACAAATTCTTGAGAACAGGCGTTGTCTTCCCCAAGCTTTATCTTCTCCAGGCTAAATTGCCCTGGGTCTTTCAAATGATCACTATGAGCTCAAATCATCACTCCAGGCTCTTCACCTTCCTAACTGCCCTCTTCTAGACATCTTCCAACATATCAATGTCCTTCTCTGAGTAAAATGTTCCTGAAATGAATTAAGTATACATGAGTACTTAATGATATCTGATTAGAAAATGGCTGACTTTCTGGGAAGCTAGGTACCATTTTAGTAACAAGATCGAAAACACAACTAAATACAGCATAGAGTGGAGATCCGTGCTTGCATTATATAACCTTTGATGTCTCTTCCAACTCTTAAGTATCTTTAATGATATAGATACAATAAATGTGTTCAATGATTTAAGCTTTATAAAGTGCTTTCCTCACAGATTTGTGGGATATAGGGAGTGAAAATATCAACATGCACAGGAAAAAGAGCATTGACTCTAGAATCAGAGGCCTAGATTAAAATTGTACGTCCCACACTTACCTCTGTGACTCTGGGCAAGTCACTTACCCTCCTTGAATCTTACTTTCCTAATTTGTAAGATGAAGGGGGTGGGGTAGGTGGTCCATGGGGTCCTTTCCACCTCTGGATCTACGATTCTATGATACTCCTTTACAGATGAGAAAAACAAGGCTCAGATAAGTGATAAGTGATGTGAATTGTCCAGGTTCACACAGCCTGTTGGTGTTAGTGTCAGGACTCAAGTCTAATGACTCCAGAAACAATGCAGGCACCACTATACCTGTATAGTCTTTCTAATAGCCTTGTTAATGGAAAAGCATATAATAGATATGGAAAATGACCTATTGGCTAGAAGGTGACCGAAGTAGTGGGAAAGTTTGCATGTAGAGAATGAAGGACAATATCTTATAACTGTCTGGAAAACAGCAGTGGGTGAAACTCCTCCACCAAAGTACAGTAAGCATCCTGCAGAATGGTGGGGTCAGTGGTTCAAATCCATAAGAGAGGATAAAAGCCAAAGTGGATATTCCTGGTTCATAGACAGATTTTCTAGCACTTGTCAATGAGTTGACTACAGAACCATTGCTCTCTTCTATAGTAGGATATGGCTTGAATTTTGTTGGTAGCTACATCAAGATCCATTCATGACTACTTCATAAACTTTATGAGTTGATAATTTCACTTAGGCCCTCCTGGGATTCATGTCTCCAACACAGATATAAAATGAGCTGTTGGCCATGGACTGAAATGGAACGGAAGGTGAAGCCCCTTCAGGAACTATCTCTATGTTGTTAAGCAAAAGGAACGCTTGCACATAGAGAGTACTCAAGGGAGTACTTGGTTCCTCATTAACTTCAGAAAAATATTTCCCCTGAGTCGAGTAAGACTGTGCCAAAACATGGAGTGAACATAGAGAAGTAACAGTTTGGGGAAAATAAATGGCCGGGTCTGGACTCAGAAAGACCTGATTTCAAATCTGGCCACAAACACTATCTGCGTAAGGATCTGGGCTGCAAATTTCTTCATCTATAAATGGAGATAGTACTAATACCTATATCCCAGATCGCTGTGAGAAGAAAATGAGTTAATACTCGCAAAGCACTTTGCCAGCCTCAAAGTGCTATATGAATTGTAGCTGCGATTATTAGAAATAGAGAAGAAATACCCGAAAAAGAAAAAAAAGAATCTACACAGAATTTCAGAGTTGGAGGGATGCTCTGAAGCCAGCTAGACTAACCACTGGGTAAATAAAAAATTTCTCTACAAAATAACAAATGAATAGTCTCCCAGACTCAGCTTCGTCCAAACAGTTTGGAGGAATCCTCTCTGACCTGTTCATAATTATACCAGATTTGTCCTATTCATCTAGCTATGACCCTATATGGCACCACACTTCATATTCAGACAGCTATAATTATTAAGAAGTGTTCCTTTAAATCAAGCCAAAATTTGCCACTTCACAACTTTCTCCTATTTTGTTCTTCCCTTTTTTGTTGTTTTCAGTCATTTTCAATAATGTCTAACTCTTCCTGTCCCTTTTGGGGGTTTTCTTGGCAAAGAGAATGGAAATGATTTGCCATTTCATTCTCCAGCTTATTTTACAGATGAGGAAACAAACAGGGTTAAGTGACATTACCAAGGTCACAAAGCTATTGAGTGTCTGAGGTCTGATTTGAACTCAGGAAGTTGAGTCTCTCTGACTCCAGGTTCAGCACTCTATCCACTGCCTCACCTCTGGGGTTAAGCAAAATAAGCCTGATCGTTTTCCCATGTGACGGCCCTTAAAATATTTCACAATAGCTCCAATGTTCCCCTTGAATCTTCTTTTCCCCAGTCCCTTCTACTGATCCACACAGGCATGAACTGTATTCTCTTTATCATCCTAGCTGTGAATTTGTTAAATGGCCTTGCTTAAATCAACATACGTATGTTCCTCTTATCTAATCAAAGGTTAGATAGCAGTTGTTTAGGTATATATGCTATTTCGACTTTAAAGAATGTCCATAGTTATAGGATGAATAATTTAGACCTTAGACCTCACCAAGTCTGATAACTTCATTTTGCTGATAAGGATATTGAGACCCAGAGAAATGAAGTAATTTACCCAAGGTACACAGCTAGCAAGTATCTGAGGAAGTTTCCAACTCATATCTTCCTGATTCTAAAACTAGGGCAACATCTACAACACCACACTGATAATGACCTAGGCAAAGTGTCATAAATAAAATGTGGTGTCACCATACAAGGAGACAGTTGCAGAATAGTCCATTCCTTAGATGTCACATATATTCCACTGTATCTCATCAATAAAACGAAATCTGGAAGCTTTACTTTATGCTGACCTCTACTGCAGTAATCACAGAAAAACACTCTCTATCATAGCCATTACAGAACACTCTTTTCCATTTTGAATCATGAGAAATGACATCACTGAAATTAAAAATATAAAGAGAAACCTTAAATTAGTAGTGAAAATTAGCCAACTCCTCATCTCATATCAGTGGCCATCATTTTGTAGGGATAAGAGTATGTAGATTGCCTTTTATAATTATTATTTGCAGAGATAAGGGAGCAATTGCCAAACTTGTGCCTTGTACAACACACACATGTGTGTATTCATGCATGTATATGTATATATACATATATGTGTGTATACACACACATATATGTGTATGTGTGTGTGGTTCTATGAGCGTGAGTATGTATGTGTATTGTGTATGTATACATGTGTGTATGTAATACATATGTTATATATTATATACATGTAATATATGTATGTATGTATACACATACATATGCATATGCATATATGCGTCTGTGTGGCTGTGCATGTGAGTGTATATGTGTATGTTTATATGTGTGTATACATATTATTATATATGTATATTACATATATATGTATTCATTTTCAGCAGAAATGTAATATTTGGAAAAACAGGAGAATTTATGTCTTTTTCACAGGACTGTTTAAACTAAATAACTCCTTGGTATATTCTGTCTTCATGATAAGAATAGCTTGGTTTACTTGATAAGTTATGCTATTTTTAGCTGGGATAAAGAAAAATATGAGCATCATCATGACATACTAGAGGTACAGCCTCAGACATAGGAAGACAGGCTCATAGATGTAGATAGAGCCTTTGAGGATATTTATTACAACCCCCACATTTTGCAAATGAGGAAACTGAGATTAGGGAATATTAAAGGACTTGCCCAGAATCACCTAAGTATTGGGGGTCAGTGGTAAGATTTGAGCCCAGGTCCTCTGCCTCTAGAATCAGTGATCTTGTCACTCTACCCTGCCTCTGACATATGGCTATGTGAGCAATGTGTATGTCCCAAGAGACTAGAATTGGAATGCGTCTTCACAGCAACCACCAACCAAATAAATCTCTTCTCTGTCAAAAGAGAAAATATTACAATACTGAGAGTATAGATAACAATGTAAGAAGCTAAATATATGCTTTCCAGGTATGAAGGAATAAACTGTTTAAACACATAAAGATGTTAACTGGACCTCCATCCTACATTCATGGACATCCCTTACCCACTCAGTGCTCCCAGTATAAATTGCAAATCCAATACCATCTTGCACTGATATAGGGCGATTCCTCACCGTGGTTTTCCTGTATCAATAAAATCACAGGTTCAGTCTTAAAAAAAGGAAAAAATACATATTTATAAAATCACAGAAGTTAAGGTTTAGAAGGGGCCTCAAAAGTTTTCTAGTTGACTGAGCAGAAATCCTCTCTACAACACCAAGGATAAGTTTATTCAATTTCTATTTGGAAATCTTCAGTGATAAAGAACTCTCTCTCTAAATTATTTTAGATAGTTCTAAGCATTAGGAAGTTTATCCTTATATCATGCTAAAATCCACCTTGTTGTAACATCTGACCTTTGTTCCCAATTCTATCTTTCAGTGCCACCTAAATAAATCCAAACCCATTGCCTTTTTGAAGCACAGGGAAATGTCCTGAGATGACCTATGCCTATTATTTAGTTTGGATGTTTTTTTTCCTTTTGTTCCAATGTAACTGGCATCACACCAAGGAGGAAAAGAGAAGACTCTCAAATTAAAAAAAAAACTACATAGGGTGCCTACTGTGTGCAAGCAGAGTGGAGATTTTAATAAAACTATTACAGGCTAAGATATCTGGCTATATTTTCAGTAAATACTAATACAAAATATTGGTCCATATTGGCTGCTGTCCCTGTAGGTTTGCCATATAAGAGCCTCTTTTTTACCACCCATGGATTTGTTGTCACCAATGTAAGAGCTAAGGCTGTGGGAATGAGTTCATTGTTTCCTGGACTCATACCATAAATCCTAGCCCACAGTCCCTCCCACCATGCAGAGCCTAGGCATCTGTTATGGACAGATGGACTCTCCTAAAACAGTGTGGCAGACAATAGAATGCTCTAACCTAGAAAGACCCTGAGATTTAGAGGAAGGTATGTGAAGGTTAGTGGAATATTGGAGTAGACAGCTTTTTAGTATGAGCATAGGACTGAATTCTAACCGCTCACTTTGGGCTTACCTAGTCTTACTGTGCTGGAAGTCCTGCCTCTTCTTTGGTCATCTGGCACACCTCAATATAAGCTCAATATAAGCTCAAGGGAATGAGTCTCTACCCCTCTGCCTCTGCTCTGGTATTTACTAGAGGCATTTGGTATTTAGACATGAAAGGGATAACTTATGTAGCCACCAATTCCAAGCTGTTTCAATTATTATTGGAATTGAGGCTCTTTCAGTTCAATAATTCAACAATTGATTAAATATCTACCAGGTCCTGGGGACATAAAGAGAAAAACAAAATAGTCTTGGCTTCATGACTTTCATTCTCCCTGGCAGTGTGGAGAAGCCAGTACTCAAACACTCAAATAAATAGGTATTTGAGTACAGTAGAAAAATTCTGTTATCTATGGCACTACATTCAAATCCCCACTTTTGGCACTTTTACCTGTGCAAAATTGGATGGGTCACTTAATCTCCCTCTATCTAATTTCCCAGAACTTTAAAATGAAGTTCCAATGGCTGAGAGCCCTTCCAGTTCTGGGTCAAGAATTACAAACGATGTAACATCCATGAGCTTCAGTTTCACCAATCCAGTGATTCAATGGCCTCTAAAGTCCTTTCCACCTCCAGATCTCTTACACATGATGTTGTGATTCCAATGATGTAAATGTTTCCTTTAATGACGATCATAATCTATCCATGCCTCCCTATCCTGTGTAACTCTTTTCCATTTCCCCCAAAGTCATCACAGAGCATGCTGAAGTCCTTGCTTGTGTTGTCCCAACATCGCAAAGATACCAGTGAAATGCATAAGCCATCCAAGCATTATCTCTTATTCAACTTGTCTTATTCAACTTGTCCCCAGCCCATATTTTTTTCCTGACAAAATGTAAAGTATACATATAGCAAATGCAAAGTAATAAAAGAGTACTAGCAGCTGAGGAAAATCAGGGAAGACCTAATTGACACTCTAACTGAGCTTTGAAGAAAACTAAGGATTTTAAGAGATGAAGGCAAAGAGAGAGTAGGTTCTAAACATGGGGTCTAGCCTCTGCAAAAGCATGGTAGTTAGAGTCATAAAGCCACCTATGTAGTCATTAGTAGGCCAGCATGACTGGAATGCAGAGTGTGTGAAGGGCGAACACCATGAAATAAGTCAGAAAGGTAGATGTGGGCAACAACGTGAAGGGTTTTAAATGCAAAAGGTAAGAATTTTATATTCCTTTTCTTGGGGCAGTGTTGCTGTGGGATCTTTATATCTTAGAATTGCGTAGTCATAAGGTTAATCATATCCATTAGCATTTGATTCATGTCATATCTGCTTTATGAAGAGAAATGGAACCATGCAAATATTTCTCTTCATACGACTTATAGGCTGCATGTCATTTCCGAGCAGACACTTCTAGGTGTAGGACACACCTGTAGGGCGGAACATAGCCACTGGCTATAATTATACAAAAATACAATCCATATCTACGAACCTGTCTCCCCATGTCTGAGGCTGTACCTCTAGTATGTCATGATGACTCTCATATTTTTCTTTATCCCAGCTAAAAATGGCATAACTTATCAATTAACCCAAGCTATTCTTATCATGAAGAAAGAATATAATACAAACAGGTATTTGTATTAATTTAAAATACAACTGTGCATGTCCCAAGAGACTAGGGTTGGAATGCATCTTCACAATAATCACTAACCAAATAAATCCCTTCCTTTCCAAAAGAGAAAACATTATAATACGGAGAGTATAGATAACAATGTAAGAAGTTAAATATGTGCCTTCCAGATGTATTTAAATATGTAGAGATACTAGCTTTTGCTCCATCCTGTATTCATGGCCCCAGTGGCGAGGAATAACTTGAACAATTTCTAATGTGAGCATTTTATACTCATTTTGCCACTCAGTGTGCAGCCCACCAAAAGAGCTCCAATTAACTTGGTAGATACCAATTGGAATGTTCTACCATCAGATACCTCACAGAAACACAGAAAAAGAACGTATAACATGGGCTCCTACCCATCATCTACTCCACCCAGAGTTTGTATTATGTAACAAAATGTCCTCACAGAGTTTAATGTTGTTAAAACCATAGGATGCTAGTGTATAGTCAATCGATAAACTTTTATTAAGCACCTATGTACCAGGTACTGTGCTAAGCATTGGGGAAATGTGTGTGTGTGTGTGTGTGTGTGTGTGTATACACATATATAGCAAAAGGCAGTCCATACCCTCAAGGAGATCACAATCTTATGGGGGAGACAAGAAACAAATATATACAAACAAGCCATAGAGATAATAAATAGGAAATGAGAGAGAAGAAATTGGAATTAAGAGGGATTGGGAAAGGTGTCCTGTAGAAGAGGGATTTTAGTAAGAACTTAAAGGAATCCAATGAGGCCAATAGGCAGAGATGAGGAAGAAGAACATTTTAGGGTTGGGGGACAGCCAGAGAAAATGCCCAGACTTGAGAAATGGAGAGTCTTGTTCATGAATGGCCAGAAGACCAGTTTCATTGAATAGAAGAGCATATGGTATAGAGGTAAGTTTAAAAAGACTGGAAAGATAGGAAGGAGCTAAGTTATTAGGACTTTGAATGCCTAGCAGGATTTTGTATTTGATCTGGAGGCACTGGAGTTTATTGAATAGGGGGAGTGTTTGACATGATCGGACATGGAAAATCATTTATGGGGAAAAGGATCAAAGTGGAGAGAAACTTGAAGCAGGCAGATCTACCATTAGGCTATTGAAGTGATCTAGGCATGAGATGATAAGGGTTGTGCCAGAGCAGTTGCAATATCAGAGGAGAGGAAGTAGCATATTTAGAACTGGAATATAGCTTAGAGATCATCTAATCCAACCCATCCACTGTATAGATGGGGAAACTGAGGCCCAGAAAGGTTAAATGACTGGTTGCCCTAATAGTAAATTTGAAAGTGAGGATTCTATCAGGTTTTCTTTTGAGAGTCACTGTAGGTTAGTGGCAAAAGCCATGCACTTGGAGTAAGGAGAGATATGGGTTCAAATCCACTAGCTGCATCACTTAAAATTGCTCTACACTTCAATTTCCTCTTATTAAAGATAAGTACAACATTTGTACTGTGTACCTCATGTGCTCATTGTGAGAAACATGCATATAGAAATTTAATCTATTATCAGTATCAATGACATTTAGTTAACAACATAACCATCATGTTCATTTTTGTTGTGATGCGTAAAGATTTTGGAGAAAAGCATAAAGTAAATACTTTAGCAGAAATATTCCCTATTGGCCCCAAAGAGAAAACACAATGAGGCATTTTAATACAACGTAAAGAGTGACGTACTTGGAGGCAGAACACCTGCATTTAATTCCTACCTCTACCTCTGCTCTACTTGTATAAGCTTGGAGGAGGCCTTTAAAAACTCATTTCTCTCACCTTTAAAACCAGAGAGTAAGGCTAGTTAATATCTAAGGTTCTTTGGCACTTTAAATCTATTGTCATTATAATCCTTTAACCCCCTTCTTAAGTGCCCAGCTTACTGCTATGGATGGACTGAGCTGAATAGAGGCATTGTGATTAATTCAACAGTGGGTGATTTTTTTCAAACAAATACTATAATTACATGCTTTTTAGAATTTAGCTAAAATGCAATGATTTTAAGGTCCCCCCCCCTCCCTTTTGATGTGTGTGTTTAAAAGATGTGACTCAGGCTTTCTATTTCACTTTTTTTTTATCTCTTCAATAACTTACACTTTATAGTACTGTGCTAGGGCAATGGTTTGGTGCCATCTAGTGAGTCCCCAGATATATCTTTCCATTTACATAGAGGTTCATGAGAATTAATATTTAATAGGGATATAAGTAGTAATTAGAAATCAGAGAGGAACATCATAACTTTAAAAAGACTTCTACTTACTGGTCTGATTTGTGGCCCTATCATTTCTATTTCTGGCCAGTAATCAAATATAGTAAATGACCTAAATATTATATATGGTAATGGCTTTTTTCTTGTGGACAAGAAAAACAATAGTCTTATTAAAAAAACATTTACTATCATTTTCAAGTCAGCAAAGCAGTGTGTAGTAAATGCAAAAAAATTGCCCAAATCTTTAAAAAAAAACTAAGGAGGTTTAGAAATATAAGCTTTTTATCTCTTCTATTTTTATGGCCATTGTTCTTTTTTTCCAACAATGGGGCTCCAATGTGTCTTGCCCAGATACCTGATATTAGACTGAATCCAACCAGTCTAATCGGAAGATCCTAGAAATCTCAGGAGAAGGAAGACATATAAGAATCAAAGAATGAAGCAAATGATCAGAGCTAACCAATGCATTCAAAAAGAGGAATTTTAGAAAATCCTGAACTTAAAGTGTGAAAATGAGTTCCTCTTTTAACTAACACTGTAAGGCAAAAGTTTTTGTTTTGCAAAAAACTTTGAAATGTGAAAATCTTACTCTGCTCTTTATTCCAGGACTATATGACCAGGCATAATGGAAATACCTCTGGGTGTAAATCAGAGGGCTCAGGTTTAACCTGGCTCTGCTCTTTATTATCTGTATGGCCTTAGACAAATTTCTTAGGTCTCAGTTTCTTCATGTATGAAATAGTGGACTGGATTAGGTAATCTCAAAGACCTCTTCCACCTCTAAATCTAATATTATCAAAAACCCAAGTACATTGTGGATCTCTCATGTGATGTCAGATCCTCTGTGAGGCTCTCTCCAAGAGATCATGTGATCACTCTGACCCTGAAGCCCTGAGTCATTCACTGGACCCTCAGCCTCTACTTTGTTTGAAGATAAATGTTTAATATATTTTGTGAGTCTTCTAAGAAAAGAACTTTGACTTCTCTGGATCCATGGTGTCCAGAAGTATCTGAAAATGAGGAGGTACTCAACAAATGATTAGGATGGTGATGACAATAACGATATGAATATATGCTTGGGTTTTGGATGGAGGGAATTTTAGCTTTCCAATGCCACTAAGATAGTAAGTGGATAGGATACCATGCCATGTGAGGTTTAGATGAATTAACTGTAGACTGAAGAAGATAATATTTGGAGAGGGTCATGATAAGTATCTTCAAAACCTGTAGACAACATCTGTGAAAGTGAGATTAGACTTATTCTGTGTGGCCCCAGAAGTTAGAACTAGTAACAATGGGTGGAAGTGGCAAAGAGGCAAATTTAAATTTAATATCAATATGTAAAAAGAAAAAAAAACCTTCCTGACAATGAGTACAGCCCCAAATTAGGATGAGCTATTGTAGGAGGTAATAAATTCCCATTTACTGGATTTCCTCAATTGGAAATGGAATGGTCTTTTGGAAATAGTGTAGAGGGGATTATTCTTGGACACATTGGGACTATATTTTCTCTAAGTCCCCTTACAATTCTAAGATTCTGAGATTTATGATTTTGTGAATATTTTTAAAGGTGTTTGGTAGAATTATATGTTAAAAAAAGAAACAGATGGTTGGTTTGCTTGAGTGATCCTGCAACTTACCATTATACTGGACCTTTTTTGTTAAAAAAAATTGCTTCTAAATAAGTCTGTTATACCTGATTTTATATTACAAAAACCAAGCAATCAAGTAAGAAACAAACTGGTCACTATTTATACTTGTCTATATTGTAGGTTTCTCTGAATACCAAACATATACAATTCCAATGTCTTAGAAGATGCTAATATTTTTATTCATTTCATAAATAATTGGGTGGCTCAGCAGGAAAGCAATGAAGCAAGAAAAACGTTAGATTTCGGTCATCCACCTTTGTAGAAACATTTGTCTCCCAGGCCATTTTTGCACACATCTCCGTTTTTTGTTTCCCTTCCTGCATGGGACGTGTTTGGCAACAAAGCATTCTTTGACTTATTGAAACAGAAGCTATTTTTTTTAAAATTAAACTGTGACTGATTTTTGCCTTTCTTTGCATCCCAGGACTTGGCATAGTGCCTTGTGCATAATAGGTGTTTAATAAATGATAGTTGGCTAAATATACTGAAAGAAAGAAAAAAAAGTGATTCTGTCTATTTGCAACCATTTATGTGCTGTATTGATGAACAGGAATCAATAACTCATATCGATGTAATACTCTGAGGTTTTCAAAGCACTGTAGTCACAGCAACCTTATGAGTTAGGCAATACAAGTATTATCATCTCCATTTTACTGATGAACAAAATGAGATAGAGAAAGGTTATTTGCCTATGACCACAAGGAAAAGGTGCCCCCAGGATTCCAAATGTAAGTCTCCTGACTCCATGCCTAGGTATTTCCTCAATGCTATTCTGTTGATAATTAGTATGCCAGTCTATCAAGGACAAGATTAAAAAAAAGTGCTGATTTAATAAAATTTCTGACATATCATTAGTATAGATTTATTACTTTCAAAAACTTGAGTCATTATAATTTAGTCATCAATGGCCATTCGAAATGAGAATGATCCATGTTCACAGTTGTCTGCAAGATTTCCTTCCTGAATTCATAGATTATTATTTCTTTTTTTTACTTTGAAAAGCTTATAGCTACTATCTAGTCGAACCCTTCCCTGAAGTATGAATATTATTCTACAACATTTGCCAAAAGCGGCCCACTAACCTCTCCCGACAAAGAGATCACTACCTTTGAAGCAACCCTTGCGTTTTTGGACAACTTTAACTGTCAGGACGTTCTTCTACATACTGAACCAGAAACTGCCTCTCTGGGGCTTTTATCTATTGGTTCTATCATTCTGCCTTCTGACCAATCAAAATAAGTCTTCTTTCTTCCATGTGACACCCTTTAAATACTTTAAGATAAGTGTCATATCTCTGCTGAGTCCTCTCTTCCCTAGGGTAAGCCTCCCAAGTTCTTTCAATAGAAGTTCATATGGTGGGAAGACAGAATTAGAATTTTTCTAAAGGAACTTTTATGAGGAAACTGAGCAGAAAAGAAAGAAAAATGTAAAAGTAATCAAGTTTAAGGAGCAACTAGGTGGCACAGTGGATGAGTGCCGGACCTGAAGTAGGAAGACTCATCTTCCTGAATTCAAATTTGCCCTCAGACATAGACTAGCTGTGTGACCCTGGGCAAGTCCCTTAACCTTCTTTGCCTCAGTCTTCTCACCTGTAAAATGAGCTAGAAAAAGAAATGACAAACCACTGCAGTATCTTTGCCAAGAAAACTCCAATGGGGTCACAAAGCATCAGAAATGACTGAAACAGCTGAACAACAACAATCAAGTTTAAAATCTGAACACAGATTGCCTTGGCTAGGTTCTGTTTACTAGGGTTCTTCATTTTTTTGAATGTGAATAAACATTTGCTAAATGTTCATTACAAGAAGCAGAATTACATAGAGATAGAGAGTAAGGAAGACCTGAATCCAAGTATTGCCCATGTCACATGTTGGCAATATGACCCTGGAAAAACCATTTATATGCTTAGTGCCCCAGCCAACTCTCTAAGACCGTAAGTTGCAAAAAAGATATTGAGCTGAGTTGGGAGAAAGAGTTCCCTCATCAAGAATTTCCCTATGCCCAGTAAATCATTCTCCCTCCAAAATAAATAAATATATGCCAAGTTCTTGACATAAACATTTTTCGAATTTTTTTACTATGATAAGGAGATGATCCGGGGACCTTGAAACCTGTGTCAACGGTGCAAAGGTTCTAATATGTTCTATCTACCATGTTAGGTATAGGCCCAGTGACAGACTTTACGATCTAAGGACCTGCCCTGTGTCTGTTTGTTGTAACGAATCAGCTAGCAGCTGCTATGGGGCTGAAAAACCAACACAAGCGCAACAACAGGAATGCTGTAAGCCCAGGTTCTTTTGATCTGCTTTACTAGGGAAAGCAGCGTTAAGGGGTTAATAATCTCACTTTAATCCAGCATACAAATATCATTCACTTAGTTCAGGGGAAAAAGCCAAAACCCTGAACTTCAGAGCAAATACAAACAAAGCAAATAAACATGAATCAACAGATTTCTGTCTGACAAAATCACAGTATACAGTTACCAGAGAAGCATCAACATCAAAGCCGGGGAGCTCATAACAATGGATGGCTATGCCTGGCTTCTGCCATGATCCCAACGTACAGCCACTGTCTGCTTCTTCTTTCTCCTCACCAGCCACTCCTGCCAAATCTGCACGAAAGCAATTCTCTAATTTTTCTCTCAAGTCTGTATGAAGACAGTTCTCTGCTCCTGTTCCAAAACTTCTCATACAATATAGTCTCAAAACATTCACCCTTTCAGCACAGTCCTCCGGAGCCAGTCTTATCAGCTCATGCCCTTACTCTGGCCATCCAAGCCTTCCCCATGCCTGGGCTTTTTCTCCCACAGCCTTTGCTCTGGCCTCTCTCTTCCAGAGTGCCAGTACTTTGGGGAGAGGGAAGGAGGGATTATCTCCCACTTCCACCATCATGTTTTCCTTCAGGCCTTCATTGCTCCTGGGGCTCCATAGAACTGTAGCCACCCCAAGTACAAAGAGCAATCCAAAAACTGGAAAACATTCAACCACCCCAGTAGCCCAAAACACCACACTTTCTTTTTAAAATGCAGATCCTGCTGACTACACCATTTGTAGTGGCTGCTGAAGGGGTGTAAGACCCACCAACAACCAGCACACAGAATGCTGCCAGCCCAGGTTCTTTTGATCTGCTTTACTAAGGAAAGCAATGTTAAGGGGTTAACAATCTTACTTTAATCCAATATACAAATATCATTCACTTAGTTCAGGGGAAAAAGCCAGTACACTGAACTTCAGAGCAAGTACAAAAAAATTATAAACATCAACAGACAGACCTTGTCTGATTCAATTCTCAATGCAGTTACCAGAGTTTAACAAAGTCCGAACATCTGGGTTTACAAGTTGGAGGGCCCTTAATTACAGCTGCCCAGAGTCTCCACATCAGCATACCACCAAGAGTGAGAGCCCTAAGCAAATAGCTCTGTTCTCTCTTTTTATGCAGTCTTTAGCTGTCATCAAATGTCATCTGAGTGACCAGAACTTAGGCTCTTACTATTGGCTCTCATCTTAGCAACTCCTCTTAGGACTTTGGGGGGCTTCATGACCACATGGGCTTAGCACCTAGTAGCTAGGTGTTTCGGGCCTACTTGGGAGCAAAGATATAATCAGACCTCCCTTCGTTGGCCCCACCTGGAGCCCCACCTTACTTACTAAGGCACTAGGTAAGAGCTACAGGCTGATCAACAGAATGTTGGCTATAAAGTGATACATTTTTGTAGTGATCCATGAACCAAACAAAATGATAAAATAGTTCTTCAATCTATGCAGTCATTCCTTGCTCCTATAATGGCAGTGCTAGAATGGCAAAGAATGGGCAGAGGGTACACACAAAATCACAGTTTTTTAACTTATATTGACATTAACTTATATTTTTAACTTATAAAGGGCAATGGGTTGACGCACCAATGCCAGAACTGAACTACACCCTTTCTTGTCATAAATGATGAAGGAAAGTTGCAAAAAAGTCACTGCTAAATGGAAGACTGATTCTCAGGTTTTCTTCTGAGAGGCAAATAAAAGAGTCACAGGAGAAAGAGCAAAGATGTGGAGTTGGAAGGGATATCAGAAGCCATCTAATCCAACCCCTTTCATTTTCTAGATAAGACAACTGAGGTCTGTAGATCAGTGACTCTCCTAAGGTTACCTAGGTTATAATAAGTAACCTTATTACTTATAATAAGTAATTATTATTACTTATAATAAGCAAGATTTGAAATCAGCTTCCAGACCTCCACGTCAGAGCTGTTTCCACCACACCACATGTACCCAAAGGGAATGAGGAACATCATGTCATGAAACCTTTGTTCATTCCACTTTACAATGATTATGATGAATATAAGCAAACAGACAATCTTGAAGGTAACTGTGGTTTAATATACAAACATCCACAGAAAAGAGGAAGAAGCAGCAATGTTCCATGAAGATCTTGAAAAGGTCCTCTATGTTAAGTCGACCTGTACTTTAGTACTTGATAACTTCATTGTAAAAGCAAGTGCAGTAAAAGACATAAAAACTTAGGCTGGGATCGTGGTTCAGGATCAAGAAAGCAAGGAGTCTTATAGATACTCAAAATCCTTGCCCCTGTATATCATGAAGCTGATTCTTCAATAAGAGTTTTGGAGGGTGATGGAACTGATGAACACTGAACATCATTGTTGGTATTGCCATTGTCATAGTCTTTTAATATAAAAGAAATGACCATCTATCGACTTAGAGACCCTTTGAATTTGTTTGTGAAAGGAAGATGGTTTTGTGTTCTAGACTCTTGAAAAATGAAGTGAAGGATAGTAAAATGATATGGGCAATAGCCAAAGCAATTTTGGCATCTATAATTATCAAGCCTAAAATCATTTTCGAAAACCAGTAAAGGATAGTAAATTAAAAGAGTGCTCCATGGTTTTATTTCACCAGACTGAAGATGAGCTTCCAGGAGGGGACAGACAGCACTGGAAGTATCCTCCTTGCTCCCCCTCCCCAAGTGAATATTGTAGTCACTATCTCAATTAGCCACAGTCAGGCAGTACACATTAACCCAATTATTTTGATATTTTAAGGGATAGTATTTTAAGTCCCTGGATTATCTGGATAATTGAAACAGATTTCTACTTCAATTTATCTGGGTGGGGAGACATAGCCTCCATATGAGATCAATGTGATGACTTTCTATAAAACATTTCAAGCTATTGCATACCAAGAATTGCTTTCCAATGAGAAAATCATTTTAAAATCCCCAGAGGGAAGCTTGAATAGTCATGATTCCTGGGAATAGTATTCACTGTCTGGATCTTGTCTGATTCACATTTCTAATTAGCCTCCACAACAGCAATGACTTAGGATACTCTGGCTTTGGCTCTGTCTCCAACTGGGACAAGGATCCTGGAGAGTTGTAGGTAGCTTAGACTGTTGAAACTGAACCAAACAAACCCAAGGGCTATAGCCTGCTGGCTCATTAGTTACAAGAGAAATAAGTATTTTCTATACAGCACATCAGAAGGCAAATCCTATATTCAAAGATTAGATATGTGAGTGAACCACTGGCAGCTTCTCAGAATTCCATTCTAAATTTATATTTTGTCTATTAAAACTTACAAGGGGGGGGGCGGAGCCAAGATGGCGGCTGGGAAGCAGTGACTGGCATGAGCTCCCCACCAAGTTCCTCCAAAAACCTATAAAACAATGGCTCTGAACCAATTCTAGAGCTGCAGAACCCACAAAGTGACAGAGGGAAGCAGGGC
>CM053627.1:63556210-63575436 GCA_028646595.1 Phalanger gymnotis
GAGAAAATTCAATAAAGGGGGATAGGTTAGGAAGAAGCAAAATATAGTTAGTCTTTCACAACATGAGTATTGTGGAAGGGTTATACATAATGATATGCATGGGGCTCATGTTGAATTGCTTGACTTCTTAGGGAGGGTGGATGGGAAGGGAAGAGGGGAGAGAGGAAGGGAAAGAGGGATGGGAGGGGAATGGGGCGACGGAGGGGAGGGCAGACTGGGGAACAGGGCAACCAGAATGTACGCCATCTTGGAGTGGGGGGGGGAGGAAATGGGGAGAAAATTTGTAATTCAAACACCTGTGAAAATCAATGCTGAAAACCAAACATGTCAAAAATAAATTTAAAAAAATTAAAAAAAAAGTATTGACAGGATAAAAAAAAAGATGGAGTTACTCAGTAACAAAAAAAAAACTTACAAGGAAACTTACTCGTACAAAACCTTCAGGACAAACATGTAGAAAGAAGAAAGAAAGAGGAAAAAAGACTTTTAATTGAAAAATATAACAAATTTTACTGAAAATAATAATAGCAGCTAACTCACAGGGTTGTTGTAGGGGTACGAATGAGATAATGTATGTGAAGCACTTTGCAAACCTTAAAGTGCTACATAAATACCAGCTATTGTTATCATTATTAACATGGCTCAAGTTCATAATCCATACTTATTCAACTCAATTAAACATTTATTAGCTAGCATGGGAAATACACAGTATTGAGGCATCCAAAAAGATGCCAAAATACACAATACATGCTTTCTCAAGGAGATCAGATATGTGCACAAATAATTCAGATAGAAAAATGTTAAATTATAGGCATAAAAACTTGGATCAGCATAGCCTCTTTTATGGTCACAAAGTGATTTCAATTGCCTAGTGACATGGAACCAGATCTTGGTCAGGAAATCAGGTCTTGGCAACAAGGAGGAAGACCTGGGTGAAACTGGGATGTAGAAGAAAAGCATCAACTTGCCTGTAGGAGATTTATCAACAGCAGTGGGGTGTGGGGGTGGGGTGGGGGTGGGGTGGGGGTGTGTGTATTGAGGGGGATGGAACATAGTCAAACGAGCCAAGCAAGTATCAACCAGTTATATAAACATAAGAAATCAGTAGGATTTGTAGGTGTTTTGCAGAACTGGCAGCTCTAGTTAACAATTTAGACAATCATCTTGTGCTGTGAACAACCAGCTATTTCAGGCCTGCTCTGCCTACCCAGCAATGATCTGCCAAGAAGTCTCAGCTGGTATTGACAATAAATGATAAGAAAAATGCAAAGTCTTAGGAGAGTTCTAAGGAAGAAATGGTCATTTCTCGTAGAATCTCTTGCCTCAAGGAAACCAGAATACAAATGGTTTAAAAAGATGCCAACATAAGTGGGGTTATCATCATTCGGATGATGAGTACTTTTTAGAAGCTCAATTTGGTTATTTTGAGTTACCAGAAATGACCAAAGTGATCAATTGGGATGGAAGTAATGGGTCAAAAACATAACACTTCTACATAGCACTGAGGAATGTCCAACTCAAGATTCTTCCAGGAAAAAATTGATCCTTTGGGGAAAACAGTGAGGGTAGAACCCACACCAACCTGTTAACTTTATTACCTCCTAAGCAAATAAAATAGAAATGTTGAAGGCCCAAACTGTTAAAATTTGAACTTTCCATCTCAATGTTTATTTGCTATATGCCATTACTATGAAAAAGTCATGATTATTTCTAAATGTTTTCCTTTGTTACTGCTCTATATGTTTGTGAATTATAAAACACATAACACTTCTATATAGCATTGACAAATTCACAGGTCCAGATTCTTCCAGTAATAAACTGATTTCTTTTGGGAAAACAACAAAGGAAAATTCCACACCATGACATATGTCATGCTAAGTAAACCATTTCCCTTCCTTTGTTTTTAGAATCTGATCACTTCACTTCTCGAATTGTGAGAAATATTTAAGCTTTTTGCTGTGGTAATGAGGAAGAAAGCAGCACTATTTGATGAAAGGAGAGAACAAGAAAGCAATAAAGAGGCCAAATGCAGACAAGATGGTACAAGAGAATAAAAAAAAGAGAAATAAGATATCTTAAATTGCCTAGGAGATGAGTCTACATTTAATGCCACATACCCCAGTTTATAAATATATTCACTATACAGATTTTATTCAAAATCGTTTCTTTGGACTCACAATAAATACTTCGGATTCCTGTTGTTGTTATGTTTTTCCCTTAGACCTCAGTATTTTTGAAGGATTTTTTTTTCCCTTGAACTCCTTCCTGGATGGTAGTACATAGTTCCAGCCACGTCATTACATTTTCACATTTCATCATCTCCTGGCAATTTAATATGCTGTTATGCACTCTATAAAGCCACAAGTCTCAGACTTTGAGGGTTTTCTTGCTTATTCTGTACTATTCTGTTTAGATTTCTTTATGCTGCAAAAACCTAACATCTCTTTCAGGTATTCTAGAAGAGAAATTGCATTGGATTCTATTTCAGGGATGTCCTTCTCAGGAAATACATATTTGCTAAGTGAAAAACCACAAAATCATTGAGGACTTTTTGACCTTTTATAGTGGTAGTCAGTGGTTAATGGGACAGCAAAGAATGGGAAAGAAATGCAGAGCATTTTTAATCAAGCACATCAGAAGAGACAGCTGGCCTGAGTCTCCTTTTTTATTTGCCCAGAAAGCACAACAAATTACTTTCAAGTCTTCTCAGCCTAAAGTCAACTTTGTAACCCCTTGAGCAATGAAAATATAAATGTCCAAAGACTGAAATGGTAAAATGGAAACTCCACATCTCAAAGTTCCATGTGTTTGCCACACATGATATTTCTGTGAAAAACTCATGTCTGGACATTTTCCTTTTGTTCCCACTCTATTTGTGAACATGAATTGTTGGCCATGTCCATGAAATGTATTTGTGTTTCTTCTAATTTCAGCATGTGGCAAGTTGATGAAAATCACAGGTCCTATTACAGTCAAGACATCTGGAACCCGATTTGGAGCTTGGATGACAGATCCTTTAGCATCAGAAAAAAATAACCGAGTATGTTGTTGCCCCAAATGCTTTTGCCTTTCTTTGAAGTTTTCTTTACACTTTAACTTTACAAGGATATAAACTTTCTTCTGGGGTATAGAGTTCATCTTAGAAATATATTACTTCTTTTGCATATTTTGCTTAATTCATGCTACTAGTCACTAAAGGAGAATGTCAAAATTACTATGATACGGTATTCCTCCCTAGAAATCTTCAATTTCATTGAATCTAGCTTTCATTAGTCTTATTTGCATGAATAATCCTAGGAAACAGTTCATTAAAATTATATACATGTTTTATATTTATATTTCTAAAATGTATTCATTGAAGGAGAGATTGCCTGTTGCAGTGGAAAGTGAGATAGAGTCAAGATCTAGGTTCAAAACCCGGCAAGTCATTTGGCACCTCAGTTTCCCTATCTGTAAAATGAGGAGGTTGGACTGGATGACTTCTAAGATCTCTTCCAGCTCTACATCTCCTATACCATTCTACAAGCTCCTACGAACTTACACAGTGAAGAAATGACAAGACAATTGATGATGGGCAACTCAGAAAGTGAGAAAAAGAGATAATGGTGAAAAGAGTGATTAAGGTGGAATCAGATCATCTGCGTACAAATGCTGGCTCTGCCATTTAAGATCAATAGACCTAAGTTTGCCCACCTATAAAATGAGAGGGCTGTCCTAGCTTACCGCTAAGGTGCCTTCCAGCTCTGAAGCTATGATAGGATCCCTGATGAACTGTTCCAGGGGAAGCCTTGAGGCGGTATTAAATTCGGCAGTGTTGACTATTTTGTTGCTTTTCCCTCTTATATTTTCATTAATTGGGAATGGCAAACCACTACCCTGGAACTTTGGAAAAATGCTATCTGGATTTTTGAATTCAGTATAATTTAACCCTTTGGGGACCTGATCTAAGGTGTTTCAGTTACTGGAGTAAAAGGGAAAAAAATTCATTATGAGGCATTTTCTCATAATAAAGTCATCCCATAAACCATAAAGTTAGTATTAGAGGGATGCTTCAATGTATGCATACTCCAAAGGCAAAGAAAATAGGCCTTAGACCATGAAATCTTAGACCTTTCTGTAAAATGTAGATTCTTGCTCCAGATGAGGAAATAGAATAAATACAAATCACTCAGGGTAATTTTTTTCCCCATAATTATCAGTGCCTATGTCAAATACATCTGAATTACGGAAGTGAAAATGATCACCTCAAGTCTTCTGGATATAGTTTTATAGGAAAGGCTATGAGTGAGAGGACCTGGGTTCAAGTTATATCTCTTCTATGTATTGCTTGTGTGACTATAGACAAACCAATCTCCATGACTTCACATTCCTTATCTGGAAAATAAAAGGGCTAGAACAGGAGTGGGGAACCTGTGGCTTCAATGCCACATGTAGACCTCTAGGTCCTCAAGTATGGCTCTTTGACTAAATCCAAACTTCACAGAACAAATCATACTTGGACTCAGTCAAAAGGCCCCATTCAAGGACTTAGCAGGCCACATGTAGCCTCAAGGCTGCAGATTCCCCACCCCTGGGCTTGACTATATGACCCCCTTGAGGTCCTTTCCAGCCCAAATATGCTATCATAAGATGACTACAGTGAGCCCTGTGAAATAGCAGTAACAAAGGAGATAAAATTCATTTATTCAGTATCCATGTCAAATGAGATATTTGTAAAAACAATTAGCACAGTATCTAACACATAGTATAGGTGCTTAATAAATGCTTGTTCCCCTTCCCAACACTTGTTGTCTCCTTCTCCCAATATAAGGATAGCTAAAATGTCTGTAAATAATGCTTTAGACTCTTCTTTTAATTTTGTTTTTTGGAAGCTGGCCAAGAATTACAATTTCATTGGCATAGGAAAAACACTTAATGAAACAAATCTCCATACCAGTGCAGTCATCACCTGTTTCTTAGAAAATTGACAGACACTAAAAGGTCATATGACTTACCCAGGGTCACATGACCAGAATGTGTCATAGGCAGGACTTGAATCTAGGTCTTCCTGACTCTGATGCTGACTATCTATTAAGGCATAAAATGTCTCAGATCCTTACAACATAATAATTAAATTGAATGATTTTGAAAAATTTTATTAAGCATCTACTGTCTAGATACCAATGCTAGATACCATGAATACATTAAATCAAGATACTTCCTGCCCTTGAAGAGCATATATTCTACTGGGGGAAGCTAAACTAGTAGATGAAAGCAGGAAAATAATTTGGTTTTCAAGATATTCAGATATAATATTAATGTATATTAACATCTACTGATTTTCATGTTTTTTAGGTTATCTGATGGGTATACAAATAAGTTGAGTTGATTTTTTTTTATTCTCTCTAGGTCTGGTACATGGATAGCTACACTAACAATAAAATTGTCCGTGAATATAAATCAATTGCAGACTTTGTCAGTGGAGCTGAATCAAGGACATATAACCTCCCTTTCAAATGGGCAGGGACTAACCATGTGGTCTACAATGGTTCCCTCTATTTTAACAAGTATCAGAGTAATATCGTCATCAAGTACAGCTTCGACACAGGGAGAGTACTGGCCCAGCGGAGCCTGGAGTATGCCGGCTTTCACAATGTCTACCCTTACACATGGGGCGGCTTCTCTGACATCGATCTGATGGCCGACGAAATTGGACTGTGGGCAGTATACGCGACCAACCAGAATGCAGGCAACATTGTCATCAGCCAGCTTAACCAAGACACCTTGGAGGTGATGAAGAGCTGGAGTACTGGCTATCCCAAGAGGAGTGCTGGAGAATCCTTCATGATCTGTGGGACCTTATATGTCACCAACTCCCATTTAACTGGAGCCAAAGTTTATTACTCTTACTCCACCAAAACCTCCACATATGAGTACACAGACATCCCCTTTCATAATCAATACTTTCACATATCCATGCTTGACTACAATGCAAGAGATAGAGCTCTATATGCCTGGAACAATGGACATCAGGTCCTGTTCAATGTCACTCTTTTCCACATCATTAAAACTGAGGATGACACATAAGTGTCGCTTTATTTTTATTTTATTTTTTTTATTTTTCCAATTATCTTAGTGTCATTTGTGATAAACTCTAAATCATCTCACTTTTTTTTCTGTAGTATGTGTTTTTTTTCCCCATCACTTGCCAAAAAGCATTTTATACTATAGAGTGTGTCAAGAAAAAAAACACCCAAGACTGTCCTAAGATGACCCGTTGGAAATGCATCTTAATTATTGGATCTGCAAGGCCTCTCATGACCTTGTGTGAAAAGCACTAAAGAGAGTTCGAGTGACTAAAGTCATAGTTTTCAGAAGATTAATGATCTGCCTTATATTTGAGTCAGAGACTAATGGTGGCTTAAATGCATGAATGTCTTTTTTTAACTTCTGTCCTTTTTTTAATCTGTCAACTTGTTGCTCCACATCAGGAAATATTTTGGTAGTAATTGGAACTGAAAAGAGCACTTTTCTCCCCGTTTATTTCTTAAGAGACAAAAAAAAAATCAAGGATCTGGTTTACTTGGGAAAATTAATGTCTATCATTTTGCTGTTACCTAATTCTCTGATGCGGTGCTGTAAAGTACATTTTTAAACCTCTTGCTAACATTTTACTGGCAATATGTATTTCTACCATTGTAACCACCATTGTGCAATTGTATCTCTTCAATTCTGTGAAAGTAAACTAAGTACTATTTTTTATAAAATACATTGTAGTTGAATCTCAGTGATGACTATGTATGGGTTTGGAAGTACAGTGGAGGAGGGATCATGCTCTCAGCTTGGTCTCTTTCTGTAAGGATTGTAATCCTCAAAAAGAGGAAACAGTCCCTTTCCATTAATTCATTTCAATTCAAATGCACCAAAGTAACATCACTTAATTATGTAGCACATGTAAGGCATTGTGCTAGGGATGCAAAAGCAAAAATGAAACACCATCCCTGCCCCCAAGAAGCTTACATTCTATTGGAGGAATACTTGATATACACAGATAAAACAAAAGATAATCTCAAAGCAGGAAGAATTTTACCTTTGCTGTGTATACAAAAGCAAAAATGAAAAACTACCCCTGCCCTCAAGAAGCTTTGTATCTTACATAACCCATTATCATTCCTTAGTGAATTTACCCCTCTCAAGAGAAAAACTTCAGTGTCAATTTTTCACAATATTCTCAAGAAACATTTTGTGAGCTTTGGGAAAGCATGCAGTAGGTCTATACAACGACAACAAAAAAAATTGAAGTCTTGCTTATTATCTGGGCTTTCAACTATATAGGTATCCAATAGAGTGGGGGAGTACAGCATCATCTGCTTATCTTTCATAACCCATTATCTTTCCTAAGTGAATTTGCCCCTCTCAAGAGAAAAAACTTCAATGCTATTTTCCTATGCTAAAACTCAGAACTTTCAATTAATGTAAACAGATGGAATAATTATACTTCAACTATACTTCTACAAAGCTGAAGACCATAGAAGCACAGAGATTTGGTATTAGCAAATATTTGGGCCCATTTTACCCAGTTCATAATTTGAATAAGAATCTCTGCTAAAACACATCTGATAGGTGATCATTTAGCCTTTACTGGAAAATCTGCCCTTTGGGGAAAGCTGCTACTTTTGAAGGCAAACCATTTATTCTATTTTGTGATAGATCTAATTATGAGGATCCTCTTTCAACTTCCACACATTACTTCTAGTTCTGCCTTCTGGAATGAAGCAGAAAAAGTCTAATCTTTCTAGGTGACAGCCCTACAGATACTTTAAAATAGCTACCATGGCTCCCTATATCCTATTTTAAAAAATACAGTTTTGGGAAAATAACATATATTGCCAATGGCAGATATAAGGGATTTATGTGGTCTTTTGCTTTGTACTTTTAAAAAAACATACATATATATACATACATAAATATACACATACATACATAGATACATATGTATGTGTAACATATATATATAATATGCTAAATTCAGATAAACATAATGGCATGTTTACAAAGTATTGAAAACATAAATGTTAAGATTTAAAGTTAACATCTCAAACTAAAGTCAAATTTCATCAAAAAATAATCATTTAGTAACATTTTAACTTTAGGAATTATTGTAAACCTTTTTGATTTTCAACTGATTTTTCATTCCTTAATGAAGATTGTATCCATACTTACATGAGGCTAGCATAAATTTCAGTAAACGGTTTGTAGATTTCAGTTTGGGAAAATTCTGATTACTTGTATTTGAAAACTGTTTTTTTTTCCCTCTATATGTTTCAACAATCCAGCTAGCAGCTGCTGTGGGGGTGAAAAACCAACACAAGCCCAACAACAAGAACGCTGCCAGCATAGGTTCTTTTGATCCGCTTTACTAACGACAGCAACATTAAGGGGTTAACAGGCTTATTTTAATCCAGCATATAAATATCACTCGCTTAGTTCAGGGGGAAAAGCCAGCACCCTGAACTTCAGAGCAAATACAAACAAATTACAAACAGACTAAATACAATTCATAGTTACCAAGAAAACCAAGTCTGGACATCCAGGCAAGCTGGAGGGCTCTTGACTACAGCTGCCCAGAGTCTCCACATCAGCGCACCCACCACCAAGGGTGAGAGGCAGCCCTGATGATTGGCTCTTGAGTTAGCACCTCCCCTTAGTACCCTGGGAGCTTCACACCCACATAGGCTGAGCACCTAGTAATTAGGGGTTTGGGATCAAAGATCTAATCAGGCCTCCCTTAGTTAGCCCCACCTGGGGCCCCACCTTTGTTACCAATTCATACCCACAAAGGTTTAGCACCTAATAAGGGTTTGGGCCTGGGGCTTAGCACCTAGTAAGAAATGAGATGAAATCCACTGAATTAATCAAAGGAAACAAAGGCCAAACTCTTCAAGGGCACTTGGTTGAACTGAGTGCTGCGAGCCCATTTTGTTTGCCAACACACTATACTGGAGAAGATCAGTGACTTCTCTTTCAAAAAGATGTATCCTTAATAGTATGGGTTACTCTGGTAACAAGACTCGAAAAATCCTGGAAGATGCAAACAACCAAGGCATTAATATTTAGCCCAATAAAAAAATCATCAGATATGGATGACTTAAGATAGTAAACCTTTGTATGAGGAAAGAAAAAAGCTACATCAACTTCTGAAACAAAAGCTTTCTAAGTGGGTGGATTCAATTAGATATATGATTCTTCATTTCCTTTTCCAGAATTGCTATTATGTGGTACCTTCAGCCCCAAGATGATTGCAGTTTATTTGCCAGGTGCATAGTTCTTAAAGCACTTTAGGATCTCTTACAACTTTGTTGTTATGATGAGTGGGGATAACATGAGTTTTTGTGTTATTTGTATTAAACACAAATAGAAATTCATTTTTTCCTCAATGAATTATTATCATGTTAGCACCTGAGATAAAAACTTGGTACTCTCAAACTTTTAACCAAAGGAATTCATTTTATACAGAATGATTTAACATTTCTGAAAGCTGGAGTGATGGAAAAGGATATTTAACATTACCTAACATTAATATGGATGGCATTTTAAGGTTTGTAAAACACTGTATCTATCTATCTATCTATCTATCTATCTATCTATCTATCTATCTATCTATCTATATGTATATATATATATATGTATATATACATATATTTTTAGATGGATAGGTAGGTTACTTCATTTGATCTTCACAACAACTCTGTATATTATGCCCATTTTATAGGTGAGAGAGGTTATATGAATTGCCCATGACCACCTAGCCAATATAAGTTAGGATTTGAACACCAGTATTCCTTTCTCCCAGTTCAGGACTTGATCTACTGTGCCACACTAATCAGTGTGACAGCAACACTAAGTAATTCATAGCCTAGAATGAATCCTTTTGTCTCTCTCCTCACTGATGTCCCTATTGATATAAACCAAATTACCTACATAATTGGCAAATATCTGTCATAATGAGGTATGTAGCCATAGCCTAGAAACAATAACAATCACTATTTAATAAGTGATCATTTAAAAAATGTATCAATCTTCCTGTTATTGACTGCACCTATGATTGCCTTAGCGTGGAGCAGTGGTATCAAATTCAAATAGAAATGGCAGCCACTAGACCATGTAAAGGGATCTCTGTGCACCACATATTGACTTAGAAAACCCCATGTTAACATTATTGATGTCCTGTTATTTTTTATTCATTTTGTTAAATATTTCCCAATTATATTTCTAGCTCTCAAGAGTGTTGTGGGCAACACAGACTTGAATATTTGACGTCTTTGTGTAAAGGACTCCTGGGTGAGGGAACATCTTTTACTAATTTAGGTTGATATCCTCTCTGCAATTTACAGTCTTAGAGAATTATCCAGAGCACTGTAAGTTTAAATGACTTGCCTAAGGTTACATAGTCAATATGTGTCAGTGGCAGTAATTGCACTGACTCCACAAGGCTAGTTCCCTGTCTTATCTTGTCATTCGTATAATACTTCAAAGTGTGCAAAGCACTTTAAATATAGGATTCATTTTGAGGTTTGTAACAACCTTGTGAGATAGGGACCATCTCAGGAAACTGAGATTCACAAAGGTCAAGTGTTTTGCCCAATGTCACATAATGATTAAGAGCAAGAGGTATGCATTAAAACCTATGTCTTCTTGCTTCCAATTCTAACATTGCCTCCCAAGAGACAATAAAATGATGCAGATGACTATTTTGTGTTTCATGGCTTCTCAGTCCACAGAAAAGATATCTGTGAAAAAGATTTTCATCTTGTAATATATTCCCAACATGTAGACCAAAATGAAAATAAAATGATGATTACTTAGAAGTAATATGAGAAGAGATAAATAAAGAAATTAAAATAATCCAAGATGTTTTATACCAAAGTCTATCCTTATCTGTATTAGCCAATCATTTCATTTAATCAGACACCATCCAATTTCTCTCAATTATACTATCAATGACATTCTTGATGACGAATATTTTTTTAGAAAGAAGGCAAAAAGATGACAATGTCTTTCTAGTTCCCTTTCCCAGAGGTAGCTATAGCTATCTGGCCAAGTAGCCAGAAGTATTTGGGTTCGAGGTCCTCATCTGTCAAATATTGTCTTTGTAACGTTGAGGAAATTGAGTCACTTCTCAGTGCTTTGGGAAACTCTCTAAGCCTGTAAGCTGCAGAGAAGACACCCAGTATAGGGAATCATCTTGCCAAGAGTTGCCTGTATCAATGAAATCAGAGGTCTAATCTTTATTCTTTTTTTTCCTCTTAAGTAAAAACTCTACATTCCTGAAAGACACAAGTAACCACCCAACTTACAAAAAAAAGGTTATTAAATAGAAATAGATGCTCCAACCAGAAGATTCTTTTATAATTTAAAAATGTTAGCTTGAAGCTTTTTCATGTTCCCTCAAAGTAAATAGCATTTCAATAAAGGTAAGTTGGACACTTATTATTAATAGCAATAGCTAGCAATTAGTAGCATTCATATATCCCTTCACAATTTGCAAAGCACTTTATATATGCTATTTCATTTAATACCCACGAACACCCTGCAATGTGGATGCTATTCATTTTTTTGCATTTTCCTGACTAAGAAACAATGTTAATTAAGCAGCTTTCCCAAGGTCACATAGTAAATGCATGAGTCAGTATTTGAACTCAAGTTCTCCTGATTGTAAAAACTATCTTGTATCCTTTCCAATACCTCGTCGCCTACTAAAATCACTTGGTTTTGTCCACTTTGAAAGATAGGTTTTAAAATAAAGTTTGTTTGGCCTCCTAGTAAAACAAAAATATCAAATTATCTTTGCAAGAACCCTAATATGGATATTATTGGTAACAAACTGAAAATCTGTCACTCAAGAGAGATCCACCATGGGAAAGAATTTCAATCTGTCTCCTTATGATCTGCATACTCTTGAAGTCAGCACAGGTGATATTCGACTGACTTCTGGGGGTGTGTTTGATTGATTCTCATAGTTAACTGTACATTTAATATTCCTAATACATGTTTTAATAGCACTAGCATAGACTGAATTCATTTCATCTTCTCCATGGTAGCCAGTTGAGCAGCCCGTGGGAAGAGTTATAGAGGGGAGTCTCCTGGAACTCTGGATATTCTGAATTCTGTATGATAATCAATTAAAAAGTATGGTGAGACAGGATGATACAATGTGGTAATCGTTGGCGGCTCATATTTGGGAATATTCATTTCTGTGCAGACCTAGAGGTACTAAATGTCATTTAGCTCAATAGGCTGTATCCACTGTGAAAGTAAACAAAGGAATATGGAAATAATAACTGTTTTCAGATAAGACATATGAATTGCTTGAGGTATACAATTGTGAGAAAACTCCTTGCATCAATCTTTGGATCTAACCAGATTTCTGGTCAGCATAACCTGAGCCTTTGGTTAAGGGTGTCTAAGAAGCAGGTAGAGGTGGTCCAACTTCCTAGCCATGAAGGCATAGGTTTAAAAAGCGCAATAAGGTTTTCTTCCAGTTCCCACTATTGAAAAAAGTTTTCTCACAAGACAGAAGTTGAACTACACCTATAATTGAAAACAGAACTGAGCAGAATTGAATCACAAGATGCAGTCAGTGTGGTTCACTCAGTTCCCACAGTTAGCCATTTACTGTCCTAATCCCCTCAATTTCCTTGTGTCCAAAGTTAGAGGTAGTAAGGAATGATGGCTGTATGCTGGATTTGGAGTGAGGAAGACAAAAGGTCAATTCCCACCTCTGACACTTGCTGAGGAAGTCATTCAACTTCTCTGTGCCTTAGACAACACTCCAGGTCACCAATTCTTAACCTGAACCTATGTGTGCGTGCATGTGTTTGTGGGGGGGGGGGGGGGGGGTGTTTGTGTGTGTGTATGTGTGTGGGTGTGTGGATGTGGGTGTGTGGGTGTGTGTGATGGACCCCTTTGGAAGCCTGGTAAGGCCAATAGAATAATGTTTTAAACGCATAAAATATATAGGATTTAAAGTAAAGCAATTTCATTGAACTAGAATTATCAAAATAATAATAATAATATAAAAATAAATTCATCGACACCATCCCCAGCCTCCACCCCCAATTAAGAACACCTACCCTAGATATTATTTATTGAATCATAGATGGGTTTGCTCTGCCTTGGTGGAGGGTATTACCACAAGAGGAGTTCTAAAAGTTGCTCTAAATCATACTGATCCTTTCTATATTCGTGTCCTATGAATAAGATCCATGACATATAAAATCCACTGGACATTTCAAAGGAAGCTGTATGTTCTATTTAAGTCTTTTTAGCTTATCAAAAAACAAACAAACGTACTTTTACCAAGTAAATTCGACCTGAAGCGGAGGATTATAGGAAACATAACTATGCAACTTATCCCTTTATATTTAACCTGACATTTTTCAAATGGATGAATTTTTCCAGTCCATCTTGTCTAGTGTTTCTCCACAAATGTGTTTCATTCCTCCAGAAATGCAAGATCAAACTGGTTAGCCAAAATCTCACCTTTATTTAGCTGTTTAATAGGTTTTGGAGAAAGAAGGTATTATTATACCTGATATGCACATGATAAAGTTTCCAAGCTTTTGTAATTTTGTGTGTGTGTGTGTGTGTGTGTGTGTGTGTGTGTGTGTGTGTGTGCCTAGTCATTCAAAGAATTCAGGATATTTATTGGTCAGCACACACTGGGGGAGGTTTCCTACTGGTCTTTCCCAAGGCAGTGGTCAATGAGAATGCTTTCTCAGGATATGTCAGCATACAGAGCCCATATTTTATGCATGCCTATGATTTTATGTTGTAATCCTCTTAGAACTCCAGAACTAATCAGGGATAGACTAGATTAGCATTAGAAAATTAGATATTAGCATAGGAGAATTCTCAGAAAAAAAGAAAAAACAGAGTATCACCTGCCAGAGTGTTTAGGCAGCTGACCTTTGAGTCAGAAAGTACCTGGATTACAATCCAACTTTTGATATGTTAGCTGTATGAACATGGGCAAATCACTTAACTTTGAAGTGTCCCCAGGCAACTATCTAAGACCATAAATTATACAGAGGACTCAACAAATCAGGGAAAATGTGGTGGTGGTGGTGGTGGTGGTGAGGATGAGGATGATGACGATGAAATCATATGGGTAGACTCATTTCCCTTAGACCTGTATGTGTGTGTTTGAGTGTGTACATGTGTGTATACTATATATACATACATATGCTTATATATATTGTGTGTGTGTATGTGTGTGAATCCTGGCAAATATACAAAATCATTCAGCTTGGTACATTCTGTGTTTCCATGCTTGATTCTAGAATTTGGTCAGAGGTGTCCACTGCCATTTCAAGTAGATAATTATCAAAATATTGTAAAATAGTAGGCCAATACCACCCAAAATGGCAATGCTACTTTGTTAGCAGTAAATATACAGTGTATAGTCAAAACAATGTATGTCACTGCACATTTCTAAAAATAGAATTGTGATATATTATAGTCTCTACAATGTTAAATTCCATTAATGAAAAAAAGTCCTGTACCTTCAAGATTAGAGTTTGTTAAACCAACCTAGATAGTTCTAGCATTGCCAAGTTATTAAGTAATATACCAGGTCAAGTCTCCAACTCCCAAATCATTTATCACATGAAATATATTGATTTTTTGGCTTTAGGGGCCACTTTAACAACTTTTAAATGAGATAGTAGCAAATGGAAGGATGTTCAAAGAATATTGATAATAACTGTCATTTACATAATGCTTTAAAGTCTGTAAGGTATTTCACTACACTATTTAAGGCTCGCATCTATTCTGTATCGTAGGCACTACAGGTATTATCATCCCTATTTTGCAGATGAAGAACTTGAAATAGTAAAATTAAGTCACTTGCCTAAGGACAAACAAGCAGTAAGTCCCACTGTTAGGTTTTGAACCCAGATTTCCTGCCTTCAAGTCCAGCAATTCATCTCTAGGCCATATTTCCTCTAAATAAATGACCATCTTTCTCTTTCTGTCAATGAATATCAGTGCAACCGAATATTGCCTTATACCTCCCCATAACACTCTTGTAATCTGCCCGTTAATCTCTCAGAATATCGTCTTGCTTCAATGGGAAAAAAGACAGGTTTCGTAGTTTTAGCTGTTTGTTCTATGATGTAACTTGTAAAAAATCACAGTTTTTCCCCTTTAATGGGTCTCTGAGAAAGGGATAACCTGCCCTCCCCCCCCCCCCACCACACACACAAGGCTCTCAGTATTTAGAACAGAGCCAGTGAAGATATTATAGAAGAGGCAGCAGGAGGTCTGTTTTCTCTAGAGTTCAGTGACCTAGAACTTATCAGTATGAAGTCTGGCCTCCATCTTGTGGGGCTTCAGAAGTAGTCTTTTGAAATTCTATGTTAGTCTTCTGACAGCACCGTTAGACACTGACTAGTTTTGGGCAGAGGGGACGTGCCCCATCAAATTTAACTCCAAACTTCTGAAACTAGCTGTTGTACAAACCCATAAGCAACAAAGGTGCCTAGAAGGTTTCTTTATCTTAGAATAATTATATTTGATTCACACAATCACCAGAAGAAGAAAATAAATAAAAAGTGCTTTGTTTGGTTTTGTTTCTGTTTTTTTTTAAAAAAATCTATAGGAATCCTTACAGAGTGAATTGCAATGGTTAGTGTTAAATTGAAGCTATTTCTAGCATGGGATAGTAAAATCTTTGATTGGTTAGACATACCTCCAAGGTATCATTCCATTTTGAAACCCAAATAATGAATGTAAATAAACATTTTCTTTTGCACAGAGGTCTTCATCAGCCTATATTAGCAACTGACCTTGAAATTTGTTGTATGTACTAAAAAGGGACAGCTAGGTGGCTCAGTCTATAGAGAGCCGAGCCTGGAGTCAGCAAGACCTGAATTCAAATCTGGCCTCAGCTGTGTGACCTTGGGCAAGGCATTTAACCTCTGTTTGCCTTAATCCACCGGAGAAGGAAATAACAGACCTCTCCAGCACCTTATCAAGAAAACCCCCTAGACAGTACAGTCCACAGTGTCATTCAGAGTCAGACACCACTGAACAACAGCTGAAAATGGAGGCCAGCTTTTCCTATACCAGGAGTATTTTCTTAAAATTGGCATCCTGGTGGTGTTTCTTTGATACTTTTAGTAATCTGTGATCTCATTTGTGAGTATTTCCTCCAATAATACAAATTAAAGCCCCTGCATCTTCTATGTGCAAATCTTTGTTTTACCTTAAAGCTTTCAGAGAGAACTTGCCCAGAAAGCCCAGAAAACCTTTTTATCTCAAGTGTACCAGTGTATCACACAGCATTTTTGTTGTTCTCATTCTCACAGACTGCCTCTCCCATCTTTTTCATCTAAATATATCCTCTGTGGTGCCTTCAATCTATCACTTACAAGTATTTTTTTAACCTCATGGCTATCTATTTAGATTCTCTATATTTTGATAGGTCTTTATGTTCTTCAAAGAGCTTTTATATCTATTTCCTTATTTTATCCTCCTGCTTGGATATCTCATCATGGTGTGGAGGTGACCTTGGTTTCTCAAAGCTTATGCAAACAGAGAGTGACCTAGGACAGGTTCTGTGATGGTGGAAATGCTTCCAGTATGTCAACACCAGACTGACGCTGTATTCTGAGGACTAAGTGAGGAGTTTGTCACCAGCAAGCTGACAACTTGGAGCTTTGAGACACACGGGCTAAGTGTTACCAAGCTCCATTTTTTTTTTTCAAATAAGCAAGTTGGAAGACAAAGCGTTTCCACGGCTTACCCAAGGTCACTCAGATAGCATCAGAACTCTAAAAAGTTCAATACTTCGTAAACATTACTACCTCGGGAAAAATGATAAATTAGAACATTCAATAGGTAAAAAGCTGAGAATACAAGTAACATTCCAACAACTTTATGCACTAGATAGCCCAACTTGTGGTCTTATTGCTCTACTTTGAGAAAGAATTGTTCATCTTTTATAATGGCAAAATTGCTGAAATAACAAACCTTTAAGAAAACAAAGCTATATTCAATTTACTACAAGGGAATGAGTTGGAGTCTTTATGATGCATTCTATCCCATTCAGAAATGGGAAGAGTTACTTCTATGGCTTTGGTTAGGTGGTTAGATGGCACAGTGGATAGAGCACCAGGGCCCGGAGTCAGGAAGACCTGAGTTCAAATCCAGCCTTAAAGACTTAGTAGCTGTATGACCCTGAGCAAGTAACTTAATCCTGTTTGCCTCAGTTTTTTCATCTGTAAAATGAGCTGGAGAAGGAAAAGGCAAACCACTCCATTATATCTGCCACAAAAGTTCCAAATGCGGTCACAGAGTCAGAAATGACTAAAACGACTCAACAACAACAAAAACATGCACGACTTTGTATAATCCCTCTTCCTCCATATTACTTTTCTCCATACTCATTCAGTAAAGAAAATAAAGTTAAATGTTTCTCCCATGTAATTCCTTCCCTCACAATCTTATTTTTTTTCCTCCTGACTTAAAATAACATCCAAGCCGCTGGCTGTCTAGTTTCTCTAAATCATAAAACACAAGTTTAAAAGTGGAAGGTAGCTTGGAAGCTACTGAACCCAACACTCTCATTTTATACATGACACACCTGGAGCACAGAGAACTAGGATCACACACCTACTAAGTTCCTGAGGTGGGATTTGAACACAAGCCTTCTTGCCTCTAAGTCTATAACGTGATTTGGGCATGTTACAGCTAGACAAGGGTTCAATTAAAGGAACAATCTCTATCACTGACTGAGAGGCCAATTGCTAGAGCTCTTGACTCTCTATTTTTTTTCTTTTTTAATTTATTTAATATATTTAGTTTTCAGCATTCATTTTCACAAGAGTTTGAATTACCAATTTTCTCCCCATTTCTACTCTCCTGCCCACTCCAAGATGGCATATATTCTGATTGCCACATTTCCCAGTCAGCCCTCCCTTCTGTCACCCCACTCCCCTCCCATCCCCTTTTCCCTTACTATCTTGTAAAGCAAGATAAATTTCTATGCCCCATTGCCTGTGTATCTTATTTCCTAGTTGCATGCAAAAACTTTTTTTTGTTTGTTTTTGAACATCTGTTTTTAAAAATTTGAGTTCCAAATTCTCTCCCCTCTTCCCTCCCGGCCCACCTTCCCTAAGAAGGCAAGCAATTCAATATTGGCCACATGCGTATAATTATGTAAAACCCTTCCACAATACTCATGTTGTGAAAGACTATGTTTTGCTCCTTCCTAACCTATCCCCCTTTATTCAATTTTCTCCCTTGACCCTGTCCCTTTTCAAAAGTATTTGTTTTTGATTACCTCCTCCCCCTGTCTACCCTCCCTTCTAACATCACCCCTTTTTTATCTCCTTCCTCCTTCTTTCCTGTGGGGTAAGATACCCAACTAAGTGTGTATGGTATTCCTTCCTCATGTCAAATTCAATGAGAGCAAGATTTACTTATTCCTCCTCACCTGCCCCCTCTTCCCTTCCTACAGAACTGCTTTTTCTTGCCACTTTTATGTGAAATAATTTACCCCATTCTGTCTCTCCCTTTCTCTCTCTCTCAATATATTTCTCTTTTATCTCTTAGTTTGATTTTATTTTTTTAGATATCATCGCTTCATCTTCAACTCACTCTGTGCCCTCTATCTATATATATGTATATATATATGTATATATATACATATATATGTATACATATATATACACCTATATATATACCTACATACACATACATATATATATATAAATGCATATTCCTTACAGCTACTATGATACTGAGGTCTCATGAATCATACACATCATCTTTCCATGTAGGAATGTAAACAAAACAGTTCAACTTTACTAAGTCCCTTAGGATTTCTCTTTCTTGTTTACCTTTTCATGCTTCTCTTTATTCTTGTGTTTGAAAGTCAGATTTTCTATTCAGCTCCAGTCTTTTCACTGAGAAAGCTTGAAAGTCCTCTATTTTATTGAAAATCCATATTTTGCCTTGGAGCATGATACTCAGTTTTGCTGGGTAGTGATTCTTGGTTTTAATCCTAGCTCTGTTGACCTCCAGAATATCATATTCCAAGCCCTTTGATCTCTTAATGTGGAAACTGCTAGATCCTGTGTTATCCTGATTGTTTTTCCACAATATTCAAATTGTTTCTTTCTGGCTGCTTCCAGTATTTTCTCCTTGACCTGGAAACTCTGGAATTTGGCGACAATATTCCT
>CM053627.1:63575936-63610568 GCA_028646595.1 Phalanger gymnotis
AAATGGGGAGAAAATTGGTAATTCAAACACCTGTGAAAATCAATGCTGAAAACCAAACATGTCAAAAATAAATTTAAAAAAAAAATAAAAAATTAAAAAAAAATATCTCTCTCTCCTATAATACTGCCACTCTGGGGCTGCCCTTTATCAACTCAGAACAGGACCATTGCAAGCCTTCTAGTTGGTCTCTCTGCCTCAAGTCTCTCCTCGCTCCAGTCTAGCTTCCACTCAGATACCAAAATGATTTTCTTAAATCACAAATCTGATCATGTCACCTCTCCATTCAATAAGTGCAGTGGCTCCCTATCACCTCCATGATCAAATATGAAATGCCCCCATAACCCTATAATGGCCCCCTCTTACTTGTCCAGTCTTCTTATACTGTACTCATTCTGACATCCTCTACAGTTCAGTGATACTGACCTCCTTACTGTTCTTTGCATGAGATATTCCATTTCTTGACTGTATTTTTACTTGCTGCCCCACATATCTTCAATTCTTTCCTTTCTTGCTTCTGTCTCCTGGATTCCGTCAAGAGCCACCTAAAATCTAGCCTTCTACAAGAAGCCATTCCCAGTTCCCCTTAAAGCTAGTACCTTACCTCTGAGATTGCCCCTAATTTTCACTGTATTTACCTCGTACATATTTCATTTTTGCATGCTTCCTCCTCCATCAGACTATAAGCTCCTTGAGAACAGACACAATTATTTTATTTTCTTTAGATCCCCAGTATTGAACATCTTCTCTGGAATATGCTTATTAATGGACTGACTACTCTGATCTATGGAAAATATTAAAAGCAAAATACTGATGAAATTAGCATATTTGTTCTGTATTTATGGGTGTGGTAACTGAAAGTTTCTTGTGTACAAGTTTCAGTTTAGAAGACTACAATGATTCAAACCAAACATCTGGATTATATGTGTGGAAAGCAGACTTACTCCTCATTAAAAATGATAGGCACAACAAAACTCCAAGGCCCTCACCTACATACTATTGACTAATTACTTCCCAAAATGCTCCCTAGTCTTTGTGTTACATCAACCTCTGTCAGGGACTGATTAATGATACCATAAAACCTCCATAAATGAAACTCCACGTTTGAACCACCATTTTACTAGGCTCAACTCACATTGGTTATGTTACTCTGGAGGGATGATACAATTTCTAGCTGTTCTAAGAAATACAGTGAAGCTCTCCTTTAATGAATCCCCAAAGGGAAGAGGGATGTTTATTACAAAAAACAAGTTTGAGTTGCGTCGAAATTCTTCCTTGGAGTTCAGTCCTTCCCCAGAGCTTCCCTCTGGCTGATTTTAAAGTTCCTCCAGTCCAATGAAAGCTTTGTTGAACACCGATCCTGTATTTTCATTCCCCTTACAATCAGGAGGTTTAATTTGGATCAGGTAGAGGCAAGAAAGGAGGGGCAACCAAAAAGCCATTTGATTATTGGATCATGTTTATGCTTTCATCATCAGTTTTATCTATTTGATACCAATGATGGGGATGAGTATTTTGAACTGATGTTACCATAAGTCCTTGGCTTAGTTCCCCAGCTCAGTTTCCTTTTGAAGCCACAAAACAGGAATGGCCTGGTGGGGGAAAATGTTGTTTCTTTGCTAATCAGAGGCAAGAGGGTATTTCTCCTCTATTGCTGTTATTTTTTTTCTGTCTTTTTCACAGGATACTATAGGCTAGTTATCACCCACCAACATATCTTATACATCACCCATTAGCTGGACAGCCACTATGACCCTCTGCTCATTATTGTGATTCAGTTCAGTTCAATTTAGCAACATTTATAAAGTGTCTTCTGTGAGTCAACCACTGTGCTAGGTGCTCAGGATGCAAAGACAAAAATTAAACAGTCTGGGTCCTTAAGGAATCTACAGCTTATAGTGAGGGAAAGGGAAAGGAAGATAAAATATGTATATAAAAAAGTGAAAAAAATATATACCAAATGAATGTTTTCCCCCTCACAAGGGGCAATGCCCTAACAACTGGGAGATTTAGGAGAAGTCTCCTGAAGAAGACATCAGGAGTTGAGCCTTTAAGGGAGCTTTGGCTTCTAAGTTGCAGAGATGAAATGGGTTTGCATTACAGTCATGAGGGACAGTCAGTGCAAAAACTTGAAGGTCGGGGATGGAATGCCTCATGTTGGAGAGCCGTAAGTAGGTCAGTTTGCCTAGAACATAAAGTGCTTAGGAGAGTAATGTGATGATGTTTATGAGGATGTGTTATCCCAATTAAAAAACCAATTACTCTGGCTAGGAGTATAAATATGAGCATTTTTCTTCAAGTTAATTGTTTCCAAACAGAACAATTTCCCTGCACAAAGTCCCCTGGAATCAAGGGAACCTTCCTGATTTGTAACCCCTCCCTGTTACCATCAACTGATTCCTTGACCATGGGTTGAATGGTATCCTTGCCTAAAGTCTACATTATTAGCTTCTTAGGTGTTACTAGAGTCCATTTCATTGAGTTCAGGAATTCCAAACGTCAAATTTTATCAAAGGTCTCAGTCACCTGATTTGTGATCCTGGATAAGTCACTCTCCATTAAAATGGATATTCAAATTACACCTATCTCATAGGATTTCTATGAAAATTCAATGAGATAATGTATTCAAAGCACTTTGCAAACTTCAAACACTATGTAAACATTAGTTTTCATTATTACTTTACAACTAAGTTGTTTAGCCCTTCTGTTCCAAATGGACATTAGGTAATGCGAATTTCCTTATATTTCTCTTCAGAGAGAAAAAGGGAGAAAAATACATTATATAAACTCAGCATTTCCCTAAAATTCAGCAACATCTGTTGCAGTCCTTGGTAAGTCGCCTGAGCTTCCCCAATGGGTCCTGAAACAATTGTTTCAGTCCAATAAAAAATTCTTCTCGCAAGAGCCATTTAATGGCATAAAGTAAATGGGATACAGTTGAGTAAAGAAGGCATCAAGTTTGAAATACAGCAAGACATAAGCATTGATTCTGATTAAATTAGATATATCGGGCTATTTCCCCTTGTTCTCAACCCATATCCTCTCTGTTTTCCCTCAATATCACAGAGGTACCACATCATAAAAAGGGGGATGCCAAACACAAAGCAAAGTGCTAGAAGGTTATCTTCCCCATCCAAATGCTGCTTCCATTTTTATTTGGGTCCTCTGTTCTTAAATCAAGCTCCATAAAGTGTTCAGTTCCTGCTGACATCGCACATTTGTCTTTTCTATAAGTGACACCCTTGAAGCCAGCGGGAGTTGTAAAGTCCCATCTCACCAGCAACTTGGATGTATTCAAGTGGCTCTGCATGGCAGAAACTGAAGCTCAGAAGATTTAGACTGCTTTAGTCTTTGCCAAAGAGACCTGACTCTACAAAGTGGCATGGCAGTCAAAAAGTCAAAGGCAGGATTTTATGTATAATCTCAATGACTATTATACACACGTACATATACATACGCATATATGTTGTATGTATGTATATTTGTGTTTGGTGTGTACATATATATGGTATTTTATTAGAACTGTTAGTTTAATGGTATTGCTGACTCCCAGTGAAAAGCCTCCCTCCACCCATGCAAATTTTCACTTGCTCTGCAATTTACACTGTTGAATGGAAAATTTAGAGATTAAGTGACTTGCCTAAGGCAACAGTCACTGTATGTCAGGGGTGGGATATAATTCCAAATCAGCTTTATATTCACCACATCACCATGCCTCACTTCCATATCTTGATCTTATGACACTTTAATAGAATTATCTCCCCAAATTGCAACTCTTTAGAAAAGGAGTTTTTTAAACTTTGACCTCCTTTGGGAGTCTGGTGAAACCTATGGACCTCTTTTCAGAATAATATTTCTAGAGACATAAAATATAAAATACTTTAAATTGAAAAGGAAACCAATTATACTGAAATATAAGTATATGTGTACACATATACACCTTCATGTATGTATTCACACACATATGTGCATATCTGTGCATATGCATTTTATATATATGTATATTTGTGTGTATGTATGTATACACATATGCTTACACATACACAAATTCATAACCTCTTATCTAGAATGATGGACTGAATCTATTAAAATGAAATGTAACAGGGATAAACATACAGTCTTCCACTTTGATTTTTTTTTAATTGATGTCCCTTAGTAGTTACTGAGAAGTGCAAAGTGCTTAAGGGTTTCCATACCAGCTAGGTACACTATCTCATTTGTCCCTCACATCATTGTTAGTTAGGTAGTATCTTCATCTTACAGATGAGGAAGCCTGTGACTCCCACAGGTTAAGCAACTTGCCTATTTCTGCCAAAGGCATTGGCATCCTTTCAGTCTCCCAGGTTCCTAACTTTGGCACTTTTTTCAATTCCTCACTCTTCCTCAACCCACAGACCCAGTCAATCATCAAATCCTGTTTTTTCTACATCTTCAACATCTCTGAAAGCTAGCATTCCCTCTCTACTTATGCAGCTAGCATCTTCATTCAGTCCCTCATCACCTCTCACCTATAGTATTGCAAAAACCTCCAGGTTCCCCCTTTCCTCAAGTCTAATGCTATTTCAGTCCATCCTTCACACCTATGCCAAAATGGTTTTCCTTAAGTGCAAACCTATGCCACCCCCCCCCAATTCAGTAATCCCCAGTGGTTTTCTACTTCCTTTAGAATCAAATGAACAACCGTTTAGTTTTTAAAGCCCTTAACAACTAAAATCTGAATTATCTTTCTAGACTCATTTTACAATACTCCCCCTCCTGCACTCTGTAATCCCACCAATTGGCCCTTTCTCTCTGTTCCACATGACATTTCATCTCTCATCTCCATGCCTGGAATACATCTTTCTATTTTTCTATACTGCAACTGTTATGGCAAGCAAAGTAGAACTTTTTGTTTTGCTCTTTTTTTCTTTTGGAGTTCTAGTTCTTTTCAGTACTAAGGTAATCAAGTGCCTTTGACCAAGACTTGCCTTTGTTTGAATCAAGAGTCTTTGATGATCTGCTTAAGTCACAAGAAAGCCTAAGTCACATGAGTTTGAGTCACATGGTTGTAACGCCCTCTGACCCTGAAGAAGTATACATATACAGTGTGGTTACCATTTTGTTTCCGGGGGGGGGGGGCTCACTCATTAGAAGAGCAAGCCTGTGATTTCACTAGATGAGGCTCTGGGTAGCTGTGAAGGAGCCCCCCGCCCCGAACTTTGGAAACCCAGATGTTGGTGCTTCTCTCTCTGGCAACTATGTATGTATTGCTACGGAGAGACAGTTAGAAGCCTTGTCTACTGATTTGTGTTATTTGTTCTGTTTATATAATTTCTGCTTGTAATTTCTGTTTGTGTTTTCTATGAAGTTCAGGGAACTGACGTTTTCCCCTGAACTAAGTTAATGACATATGTATGTTTAATTAAAGTGAGATTGTAAACCCCTTAAAGTTGCTTTCCTTGAAAAATCAGATCAAAGAACCTGTGCTAGCAGCCCTCCTGTGTGCTGGTGTTGTTGGTCTTACACCTCCACAGCAGCTGCTGGTAACATTGTTGTTACCTTATTAATTACCTTCTATATAAATTCCTTTCTAATTCCATTAACTGCTAGGATCCTTCTCTAAGCCTGTCACATAGTAGGCGCTTAAATGTGATTGCTTGTTTGACTCCCGTTACTTTGTATTTAACTACTTTGTATTATTTTTAATTGCTTTTATTATTTATTATTTTGTTTTTATTTTTATTCTCTTTATACTTATTCTGCATGGGATAAGGATTAGGACTAGATCTATTATTTCATTCACATAAAGGAATAGGGGATGGACCTTTTATTGAACACCTACTATGTCTCAAACTTTATGCTATGTACAAACAGCATCTCATTTGATCCACACAATGACACTATGAGATGGGTGCTGTTATTATCCCCATTCACAGCTAAAAAAAGCTAAGACAGACACTGTTTAAGTGAAACAGCTATTAAGTGTCTGAAGCAAGATTTAAACTCAGATCTTCCTCATTCAAGGCCCAGCACACTATACACTGTGCCACCTAACTTCAGAAAACTTCAAAGTGAAGACAATCTCTCTTCCCAACCAGGTTGGCACCTTTACTGCCTGTTTCAGTCTCAATGAAATCCCCTTTTATGCTCATATATTTACACATCCTTCTTGTCTCTCCCATTACAATGTTACTTCCTTTTAAGTAGAGATTGTGTTACTGTTTACGTTTGTGTCCCTAGTGCCTGGCACATAGGAAATGCTTAGTAAATACTCTGAATGAATGATGGATTCCCCCAAATCTACTACATGCTGCTGGAACTAGACATATTTAGCCTAGAAAACAGAAGACTTAAAGGAGAAATGATAGCTATGTTTAAATATTTGAGGGTTGTCCAGTAGAAGACAGGAAAGACTCACTCTGCTTGACTGCAAAGGACCAAACCAAGAACAACAGTTACCAATTAATAAAAGGCAGTTTTCAACTTCCAAGGGAGGAAAAGTGTCCTAACAATTAAAGAAAAAATGGAGTGACTTGCTGCAGCAGGTAATAGGTGCCCCTCATTGCTGGTCTTTGTGAGCTTAAGCTAAAAGACCACATGTGGGACTTGCCAAAGAAAGGATTGTCATTCAGCTACAAATTAGAGCAACTGGCCCATAAAGACTATTTCTAATATCAATGCCTCTCATTCTGCATCTTGTACTAGTCTTTCAGGATTTTCTGGGGTTCCAATTCTTTTGTCCAATGGGTTAGACATCTTCCCTAACTTCATGTTATCTATACATGTCATATAAACATAACTTCCATTCACCCATGTAAGTTATTGATGAATATGCTTCATACCATAGAATGAGGACAAGTGCCTGGGTGACCCCAGTAGAGATCCAGGAATATGCTAATCAGCTGGTCATTCGATGAAAATCAGAGTGGTTTCTTGTTTAGATTTTAATGGTTTAGAATGAGGAAATAGTCGTCGTTTTCGGTTCTTCCAAGAAGCTTCGAAGGTCTCCCCCTCTCAGATTGACATTTTTGTGACAGAAGATTTGGGCATCTTTTGTTTTGATTCTTACCTAGTCCTTAGTGATTTAATGAGCATTGCCTCAGACAAACTGAAGCCTGGGAGAAAAAAGTCTTAATTTTAAAATGCCAAGGTCACCCACTGCATCTTGGGCCATCGTCAGTCATCTTGACTTTTGTCTTGCCACTGGGCTTCAATGACTCTGGAAGAAAGAGTGAACCTGATGACTTTGCCAACTCTGCCTCACTTAAACCCATGAGTCAAGACATCATCCTCATGATGTCATTGGTCTTCTTCAAAAACATTAATCTATTCATGGCAGTTCGCTTTGCCTTTCTGGCTCTCATTTTTGTCACCTGCAAAAGGAAAAGGTTAGACTAGATAGCCTATAAAGTCCTTTCCTAAATCTGTGATTCTGTGAACCAGTTTTTAATCAATAAAGCTATGCTATTAAATAATGGCTTCCAGTTTCCCAGCTTGTCAATGACAGCACCATGCTAAATCTTGTAAAATGTCCAGTTGATATTCTGAGAGAATCTTACTTTGAAACTTAACCACCAGTCTATTATTCCCTTGATACTTCAATGGAACTACTGTTTTCCTTAGATAAAAATAAGGAGGTTAGAATAGATGCTTCTAAGTTCTCTTCTAGCTCTAAAACTATGACCCTAAGATGATAATAAAAATAAGGATTTTATTAATGCTTTAAGATTTGTGTATCACTTTACAAATATTATCTCATTTTATCCTCACAACAACCTGACAGATTATTTTCTCCATTTTACAGATGAAGGAACTGAGGTAGACAAGAGATAAGTGACTTACTAGCACTCACAGCTAGCAAACTTACTAGCACTTACAGCTAGTAAGTGACACAGCTAGTAAGTGACTTACTAGCACTTCCAACTACTAAGTGCCTAAGGTGAGATTTGACCTCAGGTTTTCTGACTCCAGTTATATACTCTATCCACAGTGCCACCTAGCTGGAACATTGATCTTACCAATTAAGGGAACTATTCTCTTTACTATTCACCATCCCTAAAATACTTATCAGCTTTCTCCATGTCCTTCCATAAGTCATCCATAGAAGGTCCTTCCAAAATGCTGGAGCCCTTCCTCTGATACTTTTTTTTTGTATGCTAGTGGTACCAGATCAGCCTTTGGTTTGTCCATCTGTTCTCCTTCATTTTTTGCCACTTTGTTTACCTGCAAATGTTTTCCAATCGTATCTTTCCTAGATGATTCCTTTTTCATCACTTCTCACATATAAATCACACATGATGCAATCTTATGATATTTTTAAACATTTTTAAAAAGGTCAATCAAGTCTAGCATGATCTGTTCTTGATTAATCCATGGAGGCTTTCAGCAATCATCACTTTTGAGCTGTGAAATGTGGCATGTGAGTATAAGCTCTGCTACTGAGGAGGCTGGAGTCTGCCACCAATACGGTGAGCCCCTTGAGCAAATGGAAAGGGGTGGGACCAAGTTGTCTAAGAAACAGTGAGTGTACTGGTCCAGGTTGGAAACAGATTGGCTTCCATATTGCAGTAGGATCAAGAGCCACTGCATTTCCAGCATAGGCAAAAGAGGGAGATTCAGTTAGCACCCTCTCAACTCCCCTCCAAAAAAAGGGGAAACAACACTTTCTTTTTATAAATTCTTACAATATTGAAGTTGCGGTTTTTTTGGCAGGAAGTGGAGTCAAGGTCATTCGTCTATATTTTGAGGAATCTATATTCTTTCACTTTTATAGGAAAAAAATCAGAGCATTCTCCACTTTTTTAAAAGATCATCAATAATAGCTCAGTAATAATATCCATAAATCCTTTGAATATCCTGAGGTATCGTTCATCTGGGCCTTGTGACCTGAAATTATGAGCATAGCTAATATTCATATCCTCTTGCTGATATTGGGGTAAATAAGACCAATGCGAATTCATGGCAGCTCATCAAACATCCCTGTTTTTCAACATGTATAGAAAAGAAGAAAGTAAGGTCTGAGAAGGAAAGAAAGATACAAAATTGTTGAATTGTCTTGTGCTAGGAATGCTAAAACTCACAAGGATCTGAGTCTGGCCAAGAAACCTAAGAACAAAAAACAGAATAATGTTGTTTAGCTATGTTGAGGAAAAGAGAAGAAACAAAGAAAGAAGAACACTACTGCTCACAGTGGATGAGATAAAAATAAAATGAAGGACAGAAGGCCAAACTGTCTTCCTCTTATTTGCTTCTGTTTTATATCCTAAGTGGACCGATCTTTGTCTAGGAACAAAAAAACAGAATAAAATATGAGAGAGAAAGAGACAGACAGACACAGACAGACACAGAGACAGAGAAAGACAGACACAGACAGAAAGAAATAAAGACAGAATGAGAGACAGAAAGACAGACAGACACACACACACACACACACACACACACACACACACACACACACACACACACACACACTGCCCTTAACTGCTTTGGATGAGTTTAAGTCACCAGGGCTGAATGAAATGTATCTTAAGTCAGCCTCTGGCTGCCTGTAGAGGTAATGATTTCTACACATTATGAGATCTCACAGCAAAGATTGGAAAATCACGTTCAATTTAACATTCTTCAGTTTAACATTGAACTAGATGACCATTAAGATTAGATCCCTTCCAACTCTGAGGTTCTCTGATTCTGCAAAGCCCATTATTTCCTCTTTGAACACAAGAGCTATTTTGGTTTTGACATTGTATCCCCAATAGCAAGTAGTGACTAGTAGATAGTAGGCACTTAATAAATGCTTGTTAAATTGAATTATTAGAGAGAAATGTATGCTTGTATTATATTCATTGTAACAGACTTTGAACAATTGGTCCATGTTTCAATATACCAGGAATAGAGCACTCGTTAGACAATTAGTCACTTTTCCAATTAAAACAAAAGTGAAAGTCAATCATTATGTCATCCTGGGAAGGAGAAAATTACTGCAATCAGTACTTTGCATTTCTATAACAACTTTCATCTGAGAAGTTCAAAGCTTTAATTTAATTAAGCTTCTTAACACTTATCAAGTAGGTATTATTCTATTCATGTGACATAGGTATAAATGGATTCACACAAAGATTAATTCATTTGCCTATGGTGATAGAATATGATAGGGAAAGAGCAAAAATTCAAGTTCACAAAGCTTAGCCCCAGTTACCTACTTAGCCTCTAGAATATCATTCACCTCTCAGAGATGAAATTCATATTCCATAAGGGTGTGTATCTGAATTTTTCATTTGTCTGTTCTGGACTTCTTATGAAGTGTGAATGCACGGTATTTGGATTCCAGCTTAGTCCAGGGATTCCATTGATTCGCAACCTCACATCATACTGTCTAAAAGTTGGACTCCTTAAAGTTATGTGCTTTTCTTTTTACTTATACATACTTTACGTTAGCATATTCTCCCTCCCTTCTCAGCCAGATAACATGCACCCCCAAAGCAGGAGTGTTTACTTTTAATTAAGGCATAAATTGTGCATCAAAGTGTCAGGGGAAAATTTCTGATTCTCCACCTAATCTTTTCTTAATGAAAAGAATTTGATAGGTGCTGTGTTTGGATTAGTCACAGTACATGAATTTAAAGAATGTATTTAAGCAAAGCAACTTAAAATATCCCAAGAACCAGTGGTTACCCCATAGGATGCAGTATGAAACATCTTCAGAAAAAAATAGCAAACCTACTATTCTGTTTGAATTACTTTATAAAGCTGTTTCTACTTGTTATGTAACAGTGCCTAATTTTATCTTCTAACATTTCAGCCAAAGGTCAGGAGTTGTCTTGAGATAGCATCTATAACCAATATGCCATTTGAAGGTGCCAGAAACCTCTTCACTTACAGATGAATTAGTTTAATTTGAAGATTTCCCTCTAATATATTTTGGCTCATGATTCTCCTCAAAGAAACTGTAAAAATGTCTAAATTTGGCTCCTCATTTCTAGCTCTATTCTAGGGATACTCTGCCCCTGCCCCATTCAAGTGACAAGCTGCCAATAAAATTTTGAACAAATAGCGGACCAATTATAAAACATGTAAAGGGCACCTATTGTACAGCATTTACATTGCATCTAATCAAACCAGACTCCTGACTACCCCATCTTCTTTCCACACCACCCAAGATTGCCACTCTTACTTCTAAAACCTCCCAGCTCAAGCTCCATCTCTTACCCTATGATCATGATGAATGGTGAGATCTCACTGCATGTAGACAGCCAGCCATGCCATCTTCTTGCCAAGACACTATATGTGTATCCTTATGATACCACTAACTTTCCACCTCTTGCTCTGGGAATGGCAATTAAATCATCACTACCATTGCTTGTGGAAAGGGCACTTTAGTCAATTGTTCTATAATTCCAATCACCATCCTTGGGATTTCACCTTCCTTACCTGGCTACCACTTTTCTGGCTAAATAGCATCCTCCTATTAGAATGTAAGAGTTCTATGAGGGTGGAAAGCATTACTGTTTTGTATTTGTATTCCCAGCTCTTAGAATAGTGCTTGGTATGTAGTAAGTACTTACTAAGTATTTCTGTTCATTCATTCATTCAACTCTCCACTCTCCCTGACCCCACAAATCTAATCAGCTATCAAGTCTAATTGACTCTATTTTTTTTCTCTAAGATATCTCATCTTCATCCCCTTTTCTCCACTTAGAGTCACCTAGATTATTGCGATAGATTTCTAATTGGTCTACCTGCCTGCGCTCTCTCCCCTCTCCAATATATACTCCCCAGAGCTTCTAGAATAGCATTTCTGGAAGACTACATTACTCCCTGTGTAAGACACTCCACTGACTCCCACTGGCATCTAGAGTAGCAAAACAATTAACCACCAAGAATCATTTAGTAAGCATTTAATAAGTACCAGGCCCTGTGCAAGATACAAATTCCTCTGGTTGGCACTGGAAGCCCTTCTCAATCTGGCCTACCTTTTAAGACTTATTATATATTACTCACTTTCACACATGCTACCATCTAGTCAAGCTTATCTACTTGCTATATCTCTCATCTATCATTATATAACCAAGCCTGGCTTCACGTCTTCCCATTTTGCTGTTCGACGTGCCTGGAATACACTTTCTGCCTTTTAGAATCATTACTGTCTTTCAGGCACCATGTTATACATAAGATTTTTCATGATTTCCCCAGCTGTAAGAACCTACATGTACACTCACATGTACATGTACACACACACACACACACACAGAGTATTTACTTTATATGTGCTTTGTATCTACTTATTCGCATCAATGGTTTCCTGTAATAGAATATGAAATCCTTGAGGGCAGAGACTTTCATTTTTGGCTTGGTATTTCCAATGCTTAGTATAATGTTGTAGTGGAAAGAACTCATTGAATCTGAGTTCACACCCTGATTTTTGGTACTATTTGTGTGACCTTGGACAAATCATGGCTCTAATCCAGATTTGGTGAAGATTCCACCACCTGTGCCTAGAACTGAAAAGAACAAACAAAAGAAATCAGAACACGATCCCATGCCTGTTTCTTAGGGCCACAGGGCCTAGAATGGAGATGGGAGAAGGTAGCTCTTCCTCCTACCCAGCTCAGTTCATGACGCTCATGTTAGAGTAAACAAGACCTTCACCCTGTCCAGATGCAACTAGAAAGAGAGAGACTATCCCTGTTTGGCAGCATTAAAGAAACAGCCTGTTCCAGCAAAAAGGCTCCTCGCACTCACATGGAAGAGGAACATAAAATGTCTTCTCTGAGAAGCAACTTCCAGATATTTCAAATGTGGGCTCCTCCATGTTATAAGATCTGGGCATATACAAAGCAAAGCCCTGTTTTGTGTGTGTGTGTGTGTTTATGTGTGTATAAAAATCTCATTTCATTAAAGCCTCATAAACAAGTCTATGAGGCAGATACCACAGGTATTATTAACTCCATTTTATAGATGAGAAATGTATTTAAGAAAGGTGAGAGAGGTTAAGTGATTTGTTAACTTTCACATAGTAGTTAATGTCAAAGGCACATGGAGGTAGGAAGACCTATTAGAAGCCTACTACAATATTAATCTATATAATGAGAGCCTGTGGTAGGCTCATAGTAGAATATAGAGAAGGAGATTTGTGAGATATGTTGTGAAGGTAGAATTGACAAGACTTCCATTAGGATGAGTGGTTGTATATTTTTTGAATCAAATTGGGATAGGAAACTTCCATTGGGGAAATTCCCACTTAAAATGCCGATCAACACTTGATAGTCTATAGCTGTCTAGGGCATTAAACAGGCGACTTGCTAAATGTCCCACAGCCTATATGTGTCAGAAGTGAGACTTGACCCCAGGTCTTCCACATTCTGAAACCACCTCTCTAGATACTATACCACAGCCGCGTCTTATATTTATTTTTTAACAGACTGTAAAAATAATTATTGCAATAAAATGAGAAAAGTGTGAGTCCAAGAAAAGACAATCTTTCATTGTAATGTTCACCTTTATAGTAAGAAAAAATATATACACCTGATCCTTTTGTTAAAAGGCCATCAATTTGACCTCAAATATCTCTCACATGAGTTCGCCTCCTCCCTATTCCCAATGCTACTGCCCTACCGAAAACTCTCATTAGTCGGACTGCTTTAATACCTACCCTGCAAAAACACAATCCTGGAATCTCCTGATGGGACCAAAGGATACTGACTCCTTCTGCATGGCAACTTCAGTTCTGTCATAATAATGCTCACAAACAAAAAGAAATCACAACCACCAGGTCAAGAGGTGAAAATTGTGGGTGGAGAGAGAATAATTGCTACCATTTGCATGTTGGCAGTTTATAGTTTTCAAGTTTTGTCGTTGTTTAGTCATTTTTCAGTTGTATCTAACTCTCCATGACCCCGTTTGGGGTTTTCTTGGCAAAGACACTGGAGCGGTTTGCATTTCCTTCTCCAGCATATCGTACAGATGAGGAGACTAAGGCAAACAGGATTAAGTGACTTACTGAGCGTCGCATAGCTAGTAAGCATCTGAAGCCAGATTTGATATCATGAAGACTAGTATTTCTGATTCCTAGCACTGTACACTATCGTGCCAGCAAGTTGCAATTTTCAAGTTACTTTTGTATATTTTGTCATATTTAACCTTCACAATAGCCTAGCATGGCAAAATGGAAATAAAACTATCTCTGGAATAAGAACTGTGTTCAAATTCTGCAGCTGATGCTTATTTCATGAGTGATTCTAGGCAAGTTACTGAACTCCCTGGGCCTCATCTGTGAATTGAAAGGGTCTTACTAGCTATCATCTTAAGTCGCCTCCAGCTAGATCTATGGTCCCTGTCAGGAATTTAGACATTAGTAGAGCCATTTTACAAATACTCTGTTGATGAGAGACTTTAGATTAACTTTCTCTTTATCATTAAGTTAGGTGATGGTCAGAACAAAGGTTCCCTGTTTTCTTCATATATTTCCTTAATAATAACTTGAAAGTTGTGTTCTTTCAGTCCCACAATATTGAAAGGATATAACATTCAACAAAAATGTTATGATGTTGATGACAATGAAAATGAGGTTGATGAGGATGACAAATACCCTCTGAGATTAGAGCCACCTAGGTCAGCCAGAAAATGGTATAACCATTCTTCATTTATGACCTTAGAAGGGGCCTGGTGTATAAGAGCAGCAATTCTCTACTCTCGATTTCACTAAATTCTTTGTGTAAGTCTTTTCCGTGGTCCTATGTTCATCGTGTCCTTTAGCTCTCTCCAGCTCCCTCACTGTACTTCTGATGATTTCTTTTATTCTTCTCCTTTCCTTCTCTCCACCCTTCTCCTTTCATCTCTCTATCTCTGTACTTTTCTCTATGTGTCTCTTCTTTGTCTTCTCTCTCTGTCTTTCTGTCTCTCTGTCTCTCTCTGTCTCTGTCTGTCTCTCTCTGTGTCTTTCCCTGTCTGTCTCTCTATCTCTGTCTCTCTATCCATCTCCATCTGTGTGTGTGTGTATCTCTCTCTGTCTCATTCTGTCTCTCTGTCTCTGTCTGTCTCTCTGTGTGTCTTTCTCTGTCTCTCTCTCTGTGTCTTTCCGTCTGTCTCTCTATCTCTGTTTCTCTATCCATCTCCATCTCTGTGTGTGTATCTCTGTCTTTCTGTCTGTCTGTCTCTGTCTGTCTCTCTGTGTGTGTTTCTCTCTCTCTCTGTGTGTCTTTCCCTGTCTGTCTCTCTATCTCTGTCTCTCTATCCATCTCCGTCTCTGTGTGTATCTCTCTCTGTCTCATTCTGTCTCTCTGTGTGTGTCTGTCTCTTCCTTGTTTATGTTAACTGTGATCATTGCTTACACCTGCTTTAGTGCAGCTCCCCTTCTCGAACAAATTTTAATGCTGAGTTGTTTAGATGGATCTTGTAACTGCTTAGGAGATTTATGGTTCGGAGAACATCATCGTGAGAAGGCCCTAATTTATTTTCACAGTTATATAAAATTTAGATTTCGTGCATGTGTAACGCTGCCTGGAACCAGCACCAATTGTATTTCACAGACTGAGCTAGAGGAATAATCAAAACCAGCTTCTAGAAGGTGACCTTTCTTTTTCTTCCTTTAACCTCCCATTCCCCAGTAATTAAAAAGAAAGAAGAAGAGCCCTGCACCTACACCGAGGGCCCTGACATAGCAGTCCTTTCCTCAGTCTCAACCATAAAAAGCATATTATCCCTAATCTCTGTGCATCATTACATATAGGCTGATGGATGACATCCTAGCTCCACTGTTACTTTCAATTCTCTTAAATTCCTTAAAAGATGCACCATTGCTAATTACCTCCAACTCCACTTAGCTTTTACTGGAGCTATCACTAAACCATTGCAATTGGAGTTTTGTTCCAGGGCAAGGAACTTTGAAGGGCAGGGATAGCCCTTGAACACACTCAGCACCATAGAAACAACTGAGCATATCTCCAGGTGATATAGAGGACTCAGTGAGTAAAAAAAAATGTTGAGAGCCTCAGGACAGCCCACTGATAACTTCCATAACTTCCAGCCCAATTTTCCCCTTCTAACTCTTCTATGTATAAAAGTATGCAGAGGAATTGGAATTGGAATTCAGGGTATAGAGGCTACCCTCCACTGGCTCTTCCTAGAGAGGATGTAGGAAAAATCCAAGGAGAGTTTAGCTTGAAGTTATAGAACTTTGTTTTGGAATTCCCTGCAGTGTGAGAGTCTTCCAATGAGTTCCATCTTCTCATTATGTCGCTGAAGTATTTAAGCTTCAATTTCAGCATTTAACCTTCCAGTGAATACCCTGAATTAATTTCTTTAAGTATTGACTGATTTGATCTCCTTGCTGTCCAAGGGACTCTCAAAAGTCTTTTCTAGCACCACAGTTTGAAAGCATCAATTCTGCAGCACTCAGCCTTCCTTACAGTTTAACTCTCATGGTCATACATTGCTACTGGAAAAACTGTAGCTTTGACCACATGGACCTTTGTTTGCAAGGCGATGTTTCTGCTTTCAAATATGCTGTCCAAATTTGTCATAGCTTTCCTTCCAAGTCACAAGCATCTTTTAACTTAATCAGCAGCAGCAGTGATATTTGAGCCTAGGAATATAATATCTGACACTGCTTCCATTTCTTTTCTCTCTATTTGCCAGGAAGTGATGAGACCAGTTGCCAAGATCCTAGGGATTTGGTCTTTTTTGTTTGATTGCTTGTTTTTTTATGTTAAGCTTCAAGGCAGCTTTTACACTTTCTTCTTTCACCCTCATCGCTTACTGCCCTCAGAGTAGAATCATCTGCATATCTAGGATTGTTGATATTTCTTCTACCAATCTTAATTCCAGCTTTTAATTCATCTAACCTGGTATGTTACGTGATGTACTCTGAATATATGTTAAATAAATAAAGTGGCAATATGCAGCCTTGTCATACTACTTTTCCAGTATTAAAACAATCAATTGCCCCATGTTCAGTTCTGTTGTTTCTTGGCCCACTTACAGGTTCCTCAGGAGATAAGTAAGATGATCTGGTATTCCCATCTCTTTGAGGAACTGCCACATTTTGTTGTGATCCATACAATGAAAGGCTGTAGGGTAGTCAGTAAAGCAGAAGTAGATTTCTTTTTTCACAGAACTCCCTTACTTTCTTCATAATCCAGTGAATTTGGCAATTTTTAGTTGGAATCTCTAGTTCCTCTGCCTCTTCCCAAACCAGCCTGCTCTTCTGGTAATTCTCAGTTTACATATTGCTGGAGCCAAGCTTCCACAATCTTAAGCATAATCTTGCTAGTCTGTGAAAAGATTGCAATTGTTCAGTAATTTGAACATTCCATTGGCTCTGTCCTTCTTTAGGATTGGGATGTAAAAAATTCTTTTCCAATCCAGGGGTGTTTTCCAAATTTGCTCACATGCTGGGTGTGGCACTCTAACAGCATTGTCTTTTAGGATTTTAAATAGCTCAGCTGGAATTCCATCATCTCCGCTAGCCTTATTGCTAGCAGTGCTTCCTAAAGCCCACTGGACTTCATTTTGCAGAATGTCTGGCTCTAGATCAGTAACCACACATTGTGGTTAGTGGTTAGTGGTGATATTAAGATCTTTCTTACATAGTTCTTTGGGGTAGTCTTGCCATCTCTTCTTAATCTCTTCTGCTTCTGTTAAATCTCTCCTACTTTTAATATGCCCATTTTTGCATCAAAATTTCCTTTGATATCTCTAATTTTCTTGCAAGTTCACACACACACGCACAAGCAATGCTCAGCCCGACGTCCTCATTTTACAAGCAAAATTACTGAGGCCCAGAGAGGAGGAAAAATCGCTCAAGGTGACCCAGGAGACTTGGGGTTCACCTGCTCCAGCTTCCTCATTTTACATTTCTTCCTTTCTGAAGAACCTGAGGCCCAGACAGAAAAAGTGAGTTGCTTGAGGTCATATATTGACCTTGGAGAGCATCTAGTCCAACTCTCTTTTACTGCAAAAGGGGAAACTGAGGCTCATATTAAATAAAGGACTCACCTGAGTTTATACAGAGATTTAAGGCTCTTTTCTAATGTATATCCTCTGATTACTGATTGAACACGTTGACTTTTTAAAAATATACGATATGTGACATTTTAAAATGTCAAATAAAAATTACACACACAATTTCTTTAACCGCCATGTTTGTCTTGAATAAATGATGAGCTTTGAGAACTGTACTTCAACTATGGGTTGATCCTATCACATTTCAGTAATGCCTGCAAGATGAAATAAGCATTAGCATAAAGAGTTCATCCTGCTTGTATAGCAGAGTAGATAAGGGGAAACTAATTGATTCGGTGTAATTTCCCCATGCACGTGAGGAAATTACATGGAATGGGCCTTTGTCACATGGGAGCATCTCCCATAAAGTTAGGTATCTACACTTGGTCCCTTTCTGAGACACATGAACTTTGCCGGGAGGATATAGTGAGTTCTCCCCAGTGACTGAAGCTGTCTCATGATTGGTTGACTGACGCCTTAGGAAGACAATCAATCCAGAAGGATGTATTAAGTGTGTAATCGGGTACTGTGTTAATCGATGGCTATATAAAGAAAGGAGGAAAATGTTCTCTGCCTTCAAAGATTTTACATTCTAATGGGATAGAAAACATGCAAATAGATACGTACCAAATATAGATGGAGTTCATGGATGGTAATCTAAAAGAGGAAGGTATTCTCAGGTGAGGGGACCTGGAGACGTACCTTACAGAAGGTGAGAGTCTTGAAAGAAGGCAGAGAAACTAAGAGGTAAAGGTAATGGTGCAGAAGAGGCTAGGCCTGAGGGACATCCAGCGCAAAGATACAAAGACAGGAAACGCAGTGTTACACTCAACAAACTTTAAGTGGTCTAGTTTACTAAACTGTAGAGTACCTGAAGGAAAGCAAAGTACGAGAGGGCTTGATAAGTAGCAAGGAGCTAAGTTGTGAGGGCTTTTTAATGTCAAATAAATGCAGTTATATTTGACCTTGAAGGTAAGGAGAAGCTACTTGAGCTCCTTAAACAGAGGAAAGGAAGTTGAGGGAAGAGATGACATAGTCAGACTTATACTTCAGTAAAAATTACCCTGGTAACTAAGTAGAAGATGGATCGGGTTGAGAGGGTATGTAAGGCAGAGAAACTACCCAGAAGGTCACTGTAATGGTCCAGGAAAAATGATGGAGACCGAATGAGGGTGGTAAACTAGGGAGGAGAAGGAACAATTATATGAGAGATATTATAAAGGTATAAATGACAAAAATTTGTACTGGGTTGGAGATACAGAGTGAGTGTAAGTGAGAAGTCATGAATGACCTTGAGGTTGAGAACACTGGTGACTGGAAGAGATAGTGGTACCCTATGAAGTAATAAGTGGAAATTGGTAAATAAGAGGGCTTTAGGGACAAGGTAATGAATTCTATGTTGAATTTATTTCATTTGAGATGCCTGCGGGGCATCCAGTTTGAGACATCCAAAGGTCAGTTGGTAACACATGACCATAGCTCAGAAAAGAGACTAAGGTTGGATGTAAAGAGCAGGGAATCATATAGAAAAGTGACCATCAAAAAAAAAAAACCTTGGAGCTTATAAAACCAATATGTAAGAAAGCATAAAGCCAAAAACGAAAAAGAAAATTCAGGGGAGAGTCTTGCAGGAGACTCACAGTTAACAAGGATGAAAAACCAGGAAAGGAAAATGAGAAACAGGTCAGAAAGCTAGAACCAACAGAGATCCATACCACACAAACCTAGAGAGGAGAAAGTATCTAAGAAGAGATGATCAATTTCTATCTGGTTCTAAGAAAGCACCCTCCTTTTATAGTTAATCCCCAGGCTGCCACCAGTCATCTTGACTATTGTCTTGCCACTGGACTTCAGTGACTATGGAGGAGAGAGGGAAGCTGATAACATTGTGTGGCTCTGTCTCATTTAAATTCAATTTACACGCAAGACATTACCCTCATGATGTCATTGGTCCTTTTCAAGAATGAAGGACGAACAACAACCATTCACTGTGTATATATGTGTATGTACAAAGCTACTTTCTTGGTATCTCTGCCCATTAGAATTTGAGCTTCTTTCAGCCAGAGGCTCTGCTTATCCCTTTCTTTGTAATCCCAGTACCTAGCATTGTGTCTGTCAAATAGTAAATGCATAATACATGTTTGTTGACTGAGTAACTGAGCAATGAGATAGCATGACTACAATTGTAAACATGGAAAATTGATCTTGTAGCAGTTAGAAAGATAGTGTAGAGGACAAAGGGAATGCAGTTGGGATGAGCTGGAAAGAAACTATCACAATGATCCAGGGGTATGGTAATGAAAGACCATAAAGGGAAAGTAGCAGTGAGAATAGACAGATGGGGGTATATTCAAGAGGTGTGGCTGCCTGTTACCAGGATCTAGTAGCTTAAAAGAGAAAACATTAATATTGATAGTTATAAACTCAATCACTAATTGTCCCAGATCCTGGAATAACAGTGGCAGAAAGGGTGGGAATTTAAAATCTGAAAAGCTCCTTATTGTTGACTTTTGTTTGTCATCATTACACTCTGCCAAAAAGAAAAGGAAAAAAAAACTGTGGGAAATATGCTGAACAGAGAAAAATCATGGGCTGGTTAAACATAAGAAAACATCAACTTGAAATAATGCTCCACATATTGATAGCTTCCAGTTGAATCTGATTCAACAGCCTCTGAAAAGTGAAGCCTTCTGTGGCTCTGACTGTGATGTCCTCCAGGCAGGATAAGATATAATAAAAGTAAATTCTTTTTATTTCAATCACATCACTCACATGCCCAAGTGCATGACCTCCTTGTATCTAAATATATGACCACCACAGATGACATTTCTGTTGCCTCTTGAAGAAGTCATTGCCTTCATCTTTCTTCTGTAAATCCTGCAAACTGCTTCATTATCTCCAGTTCTTGCATCAAGAAATTGGAAGGCAAACCCAAGAGAGAGACAGAGAGGAGAAACACTTAGCAATGATGAGATGCTGCATGATTAAACACCTTCAGCTTACACTTGGGCAGATGAGAAGAGTGCCCAAAGAAGAGCATGGTTGGTTTTTCCATCTGCTGTCTTTTCCTCTTGTTATTGTTTTTCTTTTTCTCTTTTTTAAAAATTTTATAGTATTTTATTTTTTCCACAGTTACATGTTAAGAAAAATTTTAGGATTCATTTTTACAAGATTTTGAACCCCAAATTTTTCTCTCTCTCTCCCCTCCCCTCCCCTCTTCTGAAAATGGTAGGCAGTTTGATATAGTTTATACATGTGCTATCATGTAAAATATTTACATATTAGTCACAGTTGTGAAAGAATAAAAAGATCAAAAGGGAAAAACACAAGAAAGAATAAAGTAAATAAAAAGAATATGCTTTGATCTGCATTCAGAGTCCATCAGTTCTTTATTTGGATATGAATAGCATGTTCCTTCATAATTCCTTTGTACTTGTCTTAGATCATTGTTTACTGAGAAGAGCTGAGTCATTCATAGTTGATCACACAATGTTGTTGATACTGCATACAATGTTTTCCTTGTTCTGCTCATTTCACTTTGCATCAGTTCATACAAGCCTTTCCAGATTTTTCTGAAATCTGCCTGTTCATCATTTCTTATTGCACAATATTATTCCACTACATTCCTTTACCACAGTTTGTTCAGCCATTCCTCAATTGACAGGTATTCCCTCAATTTCCAATATTTTGCTATGATGAAAAAGGTTGCTATAAATATTTTTGCACATGTAGGTTCTTTTCCCTTTTTTATCTCTCTGGGATATAGACCTAATAGTGGTATGGTTGGATCAAAGCATATGCACAGTTTGGTTGCCCTTTGGGCATAGTTCCAAACTGATCTCCAGAATGGTTGGATTAGTTCACAACTCTAACAACAGTGCATCAGTGTCCCAATTTTCCCATGCCCTCTCCATTTATCATTTTCATTTTTTGTCATATTAACCAATCTGATAGGTGTGAGGTGATATCTCAGAATTGTTTTAATTTCATTTCTCTAATGGAAAGTGATTTAGAGCACTTCTTCCTATGCCTATAAATAGCTTTGATTTCTTCACCTGAAAACTGGTTGTTCATATCCTTTGACCATTTATCATTTGGGGTAGTTTGATTGATATTTTTGGTAGTTTGATTGGTATGGCACTGAAGAGGTAAATTAGTTTAGGCAGAATTGTCATTCTTATTATATTGGCTCAGCCTCCCCATGAGCAACTGATATTTTTCCAATTGTTTAAATCTGACTTTATTTGTATGAAAAGTGGTTAGTAATTGTGTTCATATAGTTCCTAGGTTTGTCTTGACAGGTAGACTCCTAAATATTTTATATCGTTTACAGTTATTTAAATGGAATTTCTCTTTTTGTCTCTTGTTGCTGGATTTTATTGTTCTTATAATAATGCTGATGATTTACATGGGGTTCTTATATCCTATGACTTCATTAAAGTTGTTAATTATTCAAGTATTTTTTTAGTTGATGCTCTAGGATTCTCTAAGTATACCATCATATCATCTGCAAAGAGTGATAGTTTTGCTTCCTCAATGCCTATTCTAATTCCTTCAATTTCTGTTTCTTCTCTTATTGCTATAGTTAATATTTCTAATACTTTATTGAATAAGAGTGGTGATAATGGGCATCCTTGCTTCACCATTGATCTTATTGTGAAGGCTTCTAGTTTATCCTCATTACAGGTAATGCTGATGGTTTTAGATAGGTACTGCTTATCATTTTAAGGAATGATCCCTTTATTACTATGTTCTCTAGTGTTTTTAATAGGAATGAGGGCTATATTTTGTCAAAATCTTTTTCAGCCTCTACTGAGATAATCATATGATTTCTGTTGGTTTTGTTATTGATACAGTCAATTATATTGATAGTTTTCCTGTTATTGAACCAACTCTGAATTCCTGTTATAAATGTCACCTCATCATAGTGTATAATCCTTGTGATATAGTGGTGTAATCACCTTGCTATTATTTTGTTTTAAATTTTTGCATCATTATTCATCACAGAAATTGGTCTATAATTTTCTTTCTCTATTTTAGCTCTTCCTGGTTTAGGTATCAGCACCATATTTGTGTCATAAAAGGAGTTTGGTAGGACTCCACTTATTTTTCCAAATAGTTTATATAGTATTGGAATTAGTTGCTCTTTAAGTGTTTGGTAGAATTCACTTGTGACCCCATCTGGCCCTGGGGATTTTTTCCTAGGGAGTTCAATAATGGTTTGTTCAATTTCTTTTTCAAAAATGGGTGATTAAGGCATTCTATTTCCTAATCTGTTAATGCAGATAATTGGTATTTTAATCAATCTTCATCTATTTTGCTTAGATCATCAGATTTATTGGCATATAATTTGGCAAAATATTTCCTAATGATTGCTTTAATTTCTTCTTCATGGCTGGTGATTTTACCCTTTTCATTTTTGATACTGGATGTTTGGTTTTCTTTTTTTAAATAAAATTAACCAATGCCTTATCTATTTTATCGGGGTTTTTTCTCATAAAACCAGCTGCTAGATTTATTTGTTAGTTCAATAGTTTGGGGCTTTTTTTCAGTCTTATTCATCCCACCTTTGATTTTCAGGATTTCCAATTTGGTGCTTAATTGGAGATTTTTAATTTCTTCTTTTTATAGTTTTTTTAGTTGTATGCCTAATTCATTTATCTGTTCTTTTTCCATTTTGTTGATGTAAGGATTTAGAGAAATAAAATCTTCTCTAAGTACTGCTTTGGCTGCATCCCATAAATTTTGGTATGTGGTCTCATTGTTTTCATTCTCTTCAATGAAATTATTGATTTTTTTTTATTTGTGTTTTTGACCCATTATTCTTTAGGATTAGTGCTACCCCACTGGTGACCCAACTGGCCAGTTCCAGTTGGACAATGCAGCTTGCTCCTTTCTTCCTTCATTCCTTCTTTCCTTCTTTCTTTCCTTCCTTTTTTCCTTCCTTTCTCTCTCCCTTCCTTCTTCCCTTCTTTTCCCTTTCCTTTTCTTCTCTTCACTTCCCTTTCCTTCTCTTCCCTTTCCTCCTTCCTCTCCCTTTGTCCACATAGGGTATCACACCTTTACCTACTGGTGCTCTCTCCCAAGGAATATACATTTTTATGGCTGAAATTAGCAAGATGTCTTGGGGTTTACTGACTAGATTTCTTTCTTGAAGACCATGCCTTAAACCCAATTCACTCTGGCTCTTATTGGTTGGCCAATAATAGGTCCCAGCCCAAGCCCCACTTAGTGGTTATTGTGTGGGCACCAATGTCTCAGAGTGAATGTAAAGAGTAATTGTTTTTGTTTTGGCCAGAAATCCTAAGGGTCTTTTTTCCCAGAGTGATTTACTTTTTAATTAGGTAAAAGGGGCCCTTCCTTGGCCCATTTATTATCTAGTCTAAATCGCTGAATGGGCATTGCCTTAGTCAAAGGGAGAACTTAGAAAGACCTTAGCTTAAAAAGGCCAAGGTCTCCTAGTGAATCCAAGACTATCTCCAGTTTTTCCCATCTATATCTTCCCACTGGACTCAGATGACTCTAGAAGAGAAAGTGAGGCTTGTGATTTTGCACAACCTTCTCGAACTTAAATTTAATTTACTTGCAAGTCATGGCATCACCTTCCTGATGTCATGGTTCTCTTCAAGAATGAAGGACAAAAAAAGCCCTGACAACTCTTAGGATTAATGTTTAATCTATATTTCCACTACCCTTTCTTGAATGTAATTTTTATTGCAATATGATATGAAAACAATACATTTACTATTTCTGTCTTTTTATATTTGATTTTGAGGTTTTTATGCCTTATTATATGGTTAATTTTTGCATAGGTACCATGTGTTGCTGAGAAAAAAGATATATTCCTTTCTGTTCCCACTCAGTTTTCTCCAAAAGTCTGTCATATCTAACTTCTCTAATATTCTATTTACCCCCTTAGTTTCTTTCTTATTTATTTTGTGGTTGCATTTATTGAATTCTGAGAAGGGACTATTGATGTCCCCCACCATTATAGTTTTACTGGATATTTCTTTCTGTTACTCATTCAACTTCTCCTTTAAGAATCTGGATGCTCTACCACTTGGTGCCTATCAGTTTAGTATTGATATAGCTTCATTGTCTGTGGTACCTTTTAGCAAGAAGTAGTTTACTTCCTTATCTCTTTTAATTTATAATTTTGCTTTTACTTTGTCTGAGATCAGGATTGCTAACTATACTTTTACTTCAGCTGATGCATAATAGATTCTGCTCCAGCCTCTTACCTTTACTCTGTGTATGTCTCTCTGCTTCAAGTGTGTTTCATGTAAACAACATATTGTAGGATTCTGGTTTTTGATCCACTCTGCTATCCACTTCTGTTTTATGGAAGACTATATCCCATTCACATTACAGTTACAATTACTACCTGTGTGTTTCCTTCCATCTTATTCTTCTTCTTGTCTGTCCTCTTTCTCCTTTCATCCTTTCCCTCCTCAACAGTATTTTGCTTCTGTCTACTACCTCCCCTGATCTGCTCTCCATTCTGTCAGTCCCCAGCCACCTTCACTTGATCTCCTCCCCTCCTACTTCACTGTCAGGTAAGTGAAATTTCTATATTCAACTAATTATGTATATAATTCCCTCTTTGAGGCAATAAAAATGAGAATAAGATTCAAGCAATGCTCATCACCCAGTCTCCCATCTTCCCCCCACTGTAATAGTTTTTAGCACTTCCTAATGTGAAATAATGTACCCCATTCTACTTCTCCCTTGCTTCTGCCCCCATTGTAGTCCTTTCTCAAACCTTAATTTTTTCTTGTCATTTCCTTAAATTCACCTTATACCTGTACCCTCTATGTATATTCCTTCTAGCTGTACTATTACCGAAAAATTTTTTTAAGAATTTCAAGTATCGTCTTCCATGTAGAGATGTAAATAGTTTAGCTCTATTGAATCCCACATGTTATCTTTCTCTGTTTTACCTGTTTATGTTTCTCTTCGGTCTTGATATTAGAGGTCAGATTTTTCATTTAATTCTGGTCTTTTCCTTATGAAAGCTTGAAATCCCTCTATTTCATTAAATGACCATCTTTTCCCTTGATTTATTATGCTTAATTTTTCTGGGTAAGTGATTCTCAGTTGTAGTCCTAGCTCCTTTGTCTTCTGAAATATCATGTTCCATGACCTCTGGTCCTTTAATGTTTCAGCTGCCAAGTCCTGTGTAATCTTGATTGTGGCTCCCCAATATCTGGATGGTTTCTTTCTGTCCACTTTACAGTAATTTTTCCTTGATTTGGTAGTTCTGAAATTTGCCTATAATGTTCCTTGGAGTTTTTATTTTGGGATCACTTTCCTGTAGTGATCAGTGGATTCTTTCAATGCCTATATCCATTAGGGCCTCTAGGCAGTTTTCCTTGATAATTTCTTGGAAGATGTTGCCTACGTCCTCCTTTTGATTATGGCTTTTAGGTAGTCCAATGATTCTGATGATGTCTCTCCTGGATCTGTTTTCCAGGTCAGTTGTTTTTTACATGAGGTATTTTACATTTCCTTCCATTTTTTTTCATTCTGTTTTTCTTAGATTGATTCTTGTTGTCTTAGAGTCATTAGGTTCCACTTGCCCAGTTCTAACTTTTAAGGTATTGTTTTCCTCCATTAGCCTTTATGCTTTCTTTTCCATTTGGCCAATTGTACTCTTTAAGGGGTTATTTCCTTCAATGGATTTTTGCATGTTGTTTTCCATTTGGCCAATTCTACTTTTTAAGTAGTTTTCCAACTGGTTCACTCTCTTTTTCCCCCTCATTCTCTTGCATTACTCTCATTTATTTTCCCAGTTTTTCTTCTACCTCTCTTATATGATTTTTAAGCTCCTTTTTGAGCTCTTCCAGAAGTTCATTTTAGACTGGACACTGCCTCCCATTTTTTCTTTGTGGTTTTGCTCATAGATGTTTTTACACGGTTGTACTCTTCTGGGTTTGTTTCTCACTCTTCCTTGTCACCATAATAACTTTCTATGGTAAGATTTAGTTGTTATTGTTGTTGTTTTGTTTGCCTTTTGCCTTTCTTTTAAATTTGATCTCTGCACCCAGAGTGGGAAGGAGCTCTGTCTCAGGCTTGTTATACCAGTGGCTACAGGCCCTTGCTGTTTACCTGATGCTACACTGATGTTGCCCTGAGGCCCACGGGAACCCTTGTGCCTGGTGCTGTGTTGTGGAGTCGGCATGGGGAGTAGTTGGCTGCTGCTGGAGATCCTAGGGATCTGGCAGCTAACCTGGTGCTGAGCTGGGGTCCTACTGGTGGTGTCTGGCATGTGTTGAGGCCCAGTGGGATTTTTCTGCATTTCCCTGGAGCTACACTGAAGCATGTGGAAGTCTGGCCCCTGGAGGATGCCTGTTTTCCCTGGGTTGTGCTAAAGCATATGGTGATTCTTGGAACTGGAATCTGCTAGTTGTCCTGTCTGTGCTAAAAGATGTTGGAGCTCTTGGTGTTAATGTTTGCCTGTTCCACCACATTGGGGCTCAGGATTTCCTACTGGTTTGCTGAGGTCAGCTTGCTGCTAGCTTGCTGGGACACTTCATGTCCTGAACTGTGCTCCCCTTTTACCTAATGAATGTTTCTTGTTGATCCTTCAGGCCTCCCAGGCTAAAAGATCACTCTACCCAGTCTTTTTGCTGGTTCTGCTGTTCTAGGATTAGTTCTGGGGTGCTATTTTATGGTTGTTCAGAGGTGAATATGGGAGAGTTGCAGTTATTTACTGTTTACTCTGCCATCTTGGCTCCTGGAAGTCTTTCCCTTTTCTCTTGTTACATGAAATATGGGTATTAATAGAATGCTACAGTTTTCTGTCTTGAAAGTTAGAATGCTTAACATAGGCACAGCTGCATTTTCCTCCTTTGTCAACCCTAAATACCTGACCAGAATGTCTGACCTCCAGAATTTTGAATTGGAATGAATGCACTTCCAAAATAGCTCATTTCCCTTTCTGGATAGGTCTACTCATTAGAAAGTTTTCTTAATATCAAGCCTAAATTTGTCTCTAAAACAAGTACCCATTTTCCCTCATACTTCTTTTTGGACCCAAGAAAAACAAATATATCCTATCTTCTACATGACAGCTTTCTAAATATTTGCTAAAATGTCATGTAAGACTAACACTCTCCCACTCCTCATTGGCAGATCTTTTCTTCCAACAATATATTCCCGGTTCCATCAACTGATCTGTAAATAGCATGGTTTCTAATTCCCTCATTATCTAATAAATTGTTTTCTACTCCATTCTTTTCTATTCCACCCTGAGGGTTGTCCTCCTCTGTATGCACTATTATCTATTTGATTCAGTTCCATTCAACAAGCATTTAAGTTTCCCCTTCCCTTTGTTTGTTTTCATTGAACTCTGTAAATTACGAATATAAGAAAAGAAATGACATTGAGAGTAACTTCATAATATGATTTTAGTTCAGGTATTTTTCAGTTGTGTCTGACTCTTCACAATCACATTTGGGGTTTTCTTGTTGGAAATACTGGAGTGGTTTATTGCTTCCTTCTCTAACTCATTTTACAGATGAGGAAACTGAGGCAATCACGGTTGAGTGACTTCCCCGCAGTCACATAGCTAGTTTGTGTCTGGGGCCAGATTTGAACTCATGAAGATGAGTCTTCCTGACTCCAGGAAGACTTCCTGACTCTCTATCCACTGCACCACCTAGCTACCCTATGATGATGACACAGTCCTCTCATAAATACTTTCATCATTCATCACTGTTGATTATGGGCATGATACGGTAGAACCCCATTGTAATTTTAGTATTTAAGTATAGCACACTTATCAGTGGCAAACTCAAGGACACCTGGATTCAAGCCTTGCCGCTGTCATAGACTTTGTGTATAGCCCTGGGGAAATTCTTGGACCACTCAACACCCTAGGCAACTTTCCAAGATTGAAAATTGCAAAGTAGGTGCTATTCTGCAATGTTGGAAGGAGGTTGCTCACACAAGATTTCCTATAGCAATAAGTCACAGGCCCCAAAAAAGGAGGAACAAATAGCATTCCTGGATAGAAGGAAAAAGCTATTTCATTCCCTGACAACCATAGTAGTGGCATTGCTATTGACATAGATGAAATTGTATATATTACAATAGGGAACATTTCCATTTATTATGATGGTAAAGGAAGGAATTTCCTTCATATCATGATATGCCTTTGGAGTCTAACCGGTGCCAATCTCCTTTATGAAACTGGAAATAGAATAACGGTATTCCAAGTTCAAATGGGTCATCAGAAAACAGAAACTGAACCATTCCTTAGAACAGACTATGAATCTCTGAAGAAGGAAGCCTGGCTGTACCATTGGAAAGGTTTTTGTTGTTGTTATGTCATTTATGATCATGTCTGACTCTCCTTGACCCCATTTGGGCCTTTCTTGGCAAAGATATTGGAGTAGTTTGTCATTTCCTTCTTCAGCTCATTTTGCAGATGAGGAAACTGAAACAAACAGGGTTGTGACTTGCCCAGGGTCACACAGCTAGCAAGTGTCTAAGGCTGGGTTTAAACTCACAAAGATGATTCTTCCTGACTCCAGTCTGGGCAAGGTTAAACATTCAAAGTAATTAGAATCATAAATTTTTCTGCTGAAAAAATGAAAGTTTAGATTTTTAACAACTGCTGTGATAAACTAAAAATAAAATTTTTTCAATGTAATGAACTGTACAGAATCTATTCTGGAACATTACCTAGACAAGGAATATGGAATGAACGTAGACTGAGATCTTTCTTGATTTTTGACTTCACATCTATGTCTGCTCGTAATGCAAATTTGGAGAACCGTGACAATTATCTAGGTAATTTAAGTTAAAAAGGGACACATTCAATAACTGGAGAAGCTTTACTAGGTATGCCAGGGATTTTTTTACATTATTTCATTTGAGACTCATAGAAATCCTCTGTGACAAGTATAGAAAGGATTATTAGCCATTCCCACCTTTTCTCTTGCAGGACTTATGATTTCATTTCTGGGAGAGATTCCTGTCATAGAAACCCCTCTACAAGAGTAGATCTTGTCAGAAATTTATAGTCTCAGAGAGCTGTCCAGAGAGCCAAGAACTTCAAATAGTCTGTCCTATTTATAAAGTGTCAGAATCAAGTTTGTTTGTTTGTTTTTTTCCTGGAGGCAGGTCCTGTCTGGAGAAGAGTCTATTTTAATCCATATAATGACAAGCTTGGGCAGTTAGGTGGCTTAGTGGGTAGAATGCCAGGCCTGAGGTGAGGAAGACCTGAATGCAAACCTGAGTTCAGACTCTTACTAGCTGTATCACCTTGGGCAAGTCCCTTAACCCTGTTTGCCTCAGTTTACTCATCTGTAAAATGAGCTGGAGAAAGAAATGGCAAAACATTTCAGTATCATTGCCAAGAAAACCTCAAATGGATCAACAAAAAATCAGATGCAACAACAAGGAAAAGCCATTTCTTAAATGATGTATATTTAAAATTAAATGGTTATACTTGTAATGAAATTAAAACACATTTTTGGTGCTTACTATGTACCAGACATTGTGCTAAGTACTGAAGATACAAATATAAATGAGCAAGACTCTTCCTGTCCTGAAGAAGTTAACATTCTAGTACAGAAAGACAGCACATATCAGAAGGCAAGAATTGGAAGTGCTGGGGAGGATGAGAGGATGAACACATCAGAGGGTCTTGGAGATGATCAGGAAAGTGGTTCTGATGGGCCCTGGTTAGGTAAGAAAAGGTCAAAGTTCATCAGTTAGAGCCCAGGATCCCAGGTGGAGAAGTCTTGGACAGCAATGCCCTCATACTTGGGATACACCCGGTGCTGGTGTTCCCAAGTCTTTCTGTGCAAAAATACAAGTGTGTTCAGTTTGCTACTCTGAGGACAATCTTTCTACAAAGTCTTCTCTAGGTCGTGGTACATAGAACTAGTTAGAAATTGTATGACCTCAGTTTAACTCTAAACATGAAACATTTCAGCTTAAAGGAATTTCTAACATTTGCCGCAGGCCCGTGGGACTACCCAACTACAGCAAACACACATGGCTGAGCGCTAGAATAAAAAGGATGAGCAGGAGAGAGTATGCATATGATCTTTCAGAAAATGAGGAGAGGGGAATGAAAGGGTTCCATTGCAAGTAGTTTGATAAATGAGCAGACAGCCATATCCAGACCACAAAAAATTAATCAGGCTTTGGTACAATTTTATTCCAATTTGTATTCTTTGGGGATAGCTTGCCTAGCCACCGCTAAATGGGGATTCCTCCAGCCTGCCAAACATCCCATTTCAATTAGCATATATTTACATATGTTGACATACAAATATACAGACTGTCAGCCTTAGGTAAGATATGATGTAGCACCAGCAGGTAAGTTGGTTTTTATTGGTGGAAGCTTAGGGAAAACTTGACCACAGCTGTCCATTTGGGGGGCTGTTTACACAAGTCAAAAATTTCACTTAGCAATTCATTTTTGCATAACCTTATTTTAGATTTTAGCAATACTTCTTCCATATGGATAAGTTCACAAAGCATAGGACCATAGCTTTAGATCTAGACAGGACTTTAAGGGCATCAAGCCTAAGTCTCTTCATTTTTTAGATGTGGAAACAAAGTTACACACAGGTAAACTGACTAAAGAGACCACAAATTGAAACCATATGTTTTTATATTCTTTCATGTAGTTTGCCATTACACATTTTAGCAACATATAGCACCCCACAAACTCGCCGTGGCTATGGCCAAGGTAATTCCCCCGGGGGCTAACCGGGGTAATCTAAAAGTATTATTTCAGTTGACAGGAGTTCCACAACATAGGAACCCCAACTATGTAGCACGGGATTTTTAATCATTTAGGAAGCTAGAAATTCATAATAGTGTAGTAGAACTATCCAAAAACTAAGTTAGACCAGTAAATAGGCCAATGGGTCAAGGTACACTATAGGAGCCAGCAGAAGATTAAGACGGGGGGAAATGGAACTGATGAAGGCTAAGACACACATTGTCCCCTCCAAACCCTTCTGCTCTCGGACAGTCTATACTGCCCACGATGACCTACATCAAGCCACAACTGGTGAAATCAAGTAGAGTTTCATATTGTTTTTTTTTTTTTTCAGGGGGTAAGGCAGGGCAATTGGGGTTAAGTGACTTGCCCAAGGTCACACAGCTAGTAAATGTGTCAAGTGTCTGAGGCTGGATTTGAACTCAGGTACTCCTAACTCTAGGGCCAGTGTTCTACTCACTGTGCCACCTAGCTGCCCCGAGTTTTATATTGTTGAAGGAGACTTACCATATATTGATATTACACTGCCACAGTACACTTATTGATACAGATTAAAATGGAAAAGGCATTTGGCAATTACAATCAGCCTAAGAATAGGAATGGCATGACATCTGCCTTCTATATTCACTAGTTGCAGAACATATTTGAAAGAGGTCAGTCTTTGGTTTGGGGATAATTTCCAGTACATTTATGTTTAAACTCTCATGAATTGGATCTTATAAGTAATTTCTGTTCGAAACAGTACTTTGTTGTTTTTCATATAGTTATAGCTTCAAAAAAAAGTTTTCTATGTATTTTTCATCTAAAAACTCTGTTAGAAGATAAATAGCAGGGGGGGCAGAGCCAAGATGGTGGCTGGAAAGCAGGGACTGGCGTGAGTTCCCCACCAAGTCCCTCTAAAAACCTATAAGAAAAGTGGCTCTGAACCAGTTCTAGAGCTGCAGGACACACAGAGTAGTGGAGGGAAGCAGGGCTCCAGCCCAGGACAGCCTGGATGGTTGCTGAGTGAGGTCTTTCATGCATGGAGCTGGGAGTGGAGCAGAGCCTAGCCTGGGCGGTATGGATCAGCTAGACCAGAAGCCGGTCAAAGCATGCCCTAGCGCCCTGAAACAGTGAGCTGTGGCAATTACCAGGGTTCTCAACCCAAAGACACCAAAGACAACTGAGAAGACTGCAGAGCCCACAAAGTGGAGGAGTGAAGCAGGGCTCTAGCCCAGGACAGCCTGGATAGTTGCTGAGTGAGGTCTTTTGCACATGGAGCTGGGAGCAGAGCAGAGCCAGCATGGGCAGCGCAGACCAACCAGACCAGGAGCTGAGTGGAACAAGCCCTAGCACTCTGAATCAGTGAGCCATAGCAGTTACCAGACTTCTCAACCCACAAACGCTAAAGACAACAGAGAAGGTTAGTGGGAAAAGCTGCTGGGGACAGGGAGTTTGCAGTTCGGCCACTGCCCCTGGGGCAATGGAGGTGGGGTAGCTACAGAACTACAGCTGCAGTTGCTTCTGGCGGATCAGAGCAGGAGTGAAGAGCCTGCCGAAGATCTAAGTCCAGTCCTGGTTGGGGGTTCTTGGGGAAGGAGGAGCACTGGTGTGGCAGCGCATCTACCCACGCTTGTAACATGGAACTCTGTACTCTACAAGCAGTCATACCTAGCTGAAAAACTCAAGGGTCAAGTAAGCTGGCTGGGAATATGGCCAGGCAGCGAAAATGCACCCAGATTCAGTCTCAGACTTTGGAATCCTTCTTTGGTGACAAAGAAGACCAAAACATACAGCCAGAAGAAGTCAACAAAGTTAAAGAGCCTACAACAAAACCATCCAAGAAAAACATGAACTGGTCTCAGGCCATGGAAGAGCTCAAAAACGATTTGGAAAAGCAAGTTAGAGAAGTAGAGGAAAGATTGGGAATAGAAATGAGAAGGATGGGAAAAAACCATGAAAAATAAGTCAATGACCTGCTAAAGGAGACCTAAAAATATACTGAAGAAAACAACACCTTAAAAAATAGACTAAGTCTCTATGGAAGAGAGGGGTGGAGCCAAGATGGCGGCTGGGAAGCAGTGACTGGCGTGAGCTCACCACCAAGTCCCTCCAAAAACCTATAGAAAAATGGTTCTGAACCAATTCTAGAACTGCAGAACCCACAAAGTGGCACAGGGAAGCAGGGCTCCAGTCCAGGACAGCCTGGATGGTCTCAGGGTAAGGTCTGTCCCGCACGGAACTCCCAGCTCCCAGCTGAGGGGAGCGGAGCTGAGCCAAGCAGAGCCCAGTGCGCAGCCCAGTGCGGCAGACCATGGACCGAGGAGACCAGGAGTGAAGCGGAGAGTGTCCTACCATGCTGAATTACTGAGCTGTGGCATGTACCAGACCTCACAACCCACAAACAGCAAAGACAACAAAGAAGGTTAGTGGGAAAAGCTGCGGGACGAGTTTGCGGTTCGGCTACCACCCCTGAGGCAACGGAGGTGGGGCAGCTTTACAAAATATAGCTGCAGTTGCTTCTGGCCCCAGGCCCACCTTGTGGGAGGAATTAAGTGGCTGATCAGAGCAGGAGTACAGAGCCTCACGAAGATTTAAGCCCAGTCCAGATAGGGGGTTCTTGGGGAAAGAGGAGTGCTGGTGAGGCAGCGCATCCGCCCAAGCATGGAACATAGAACTCTTTAGTCACACCCTGTTGAAAAACTCAAGGGTTAAGTAAGTTGGCTGGGAACATGGCCAGACGTCGAAAACACACCCAGATTCAGTCTCAGACTCTGGAATCCTTCTTTGGTGACAAAGAAGACCAAAACATACAGTCAGAAGAAGTTAACAAAGTCATAGAGCCTACAACAAAAACCTCCAAGAAAAACATGAACTGGTCTCAGGCCATGGAAGAACTCAAAAAGGATTTAGAAAAGCAAGTTAGAGAAGTA
>CM053627.1:63611068-63640849 GCA_028646595.1 Phalanger gymnotis
AAGGAAGGAAGGAAGGAAGGAAGGGGGAGAGAGAAAGAAAGAGAGATAGAAGGAAAAAGAGAAAGAAAGGAAGGAAGGAAGGGAGAGAGAAAGAAAGAGAGGAAGAGAAAGAGAGATAGAAAGAAGGAAAGAGAAAGAGAAAGAAGGAAAGAGAAAGAAAGAAAGAAAGAAAGAAAGAAAGAAAGAAAGAAAGAAAGAAAGAAAGAAAGAAAGAAGAAAGGAAGGAAGGAAGGAAGGAAGGAAGGAAGGAAGGAAGGAAGGAAGGAAGGAAGGAAGGGAGGGAGGAAGGAAGGAAGGAAGGAAAGAAGGAAGGAAGGAAGGAAGGAAGGAAGGAAGGAAGAGAGAAAGAGAGAAAGAAAGAGAGGAAGAGAGAAAGAAAGAAAAAAGAGAGAAAGGAAGGAAGGAAGAGAGAGAGAGAAAGAAAGAGAGGAAGACAGAAAGAGAGATAGAAAGAAGGAAAGAGAAAGAAAGAGAGAAAGAAAGAAACAAAGGAAGGAAGAGAGAAAGAGAGAAAGAAAGAGAGGAAGAGAAAAAGAAAGAAAGAAAGAAAGAAAGAAAGAAAGAAAGAAAGAAAGAAAGAAAGAAAGAAAGAAAGAAAGAAAGAAAGAAAAAGAAAGGAAGGAAGGAAGAAAGGAAGGAAGGAAGGAAGAGAGAGAGAGAAAGTCATGTAGAAAATTGGCTAATTTGTTGTAAATAAATATTTATCAAACTACAATGGGATCACGTGAAACAGTCTAGGTGCTGAACATCAGATTGGAAGAATTAAAAACTACTGTCTTAACTTGAGGTTATATAGGCAATTAGGGCAAAGAAACATTTGTTTTGGTCCATTTCCAAATCATTCCCAATACCAGTAATGAAGATAGATACTCCCAGCTCAGCAAAGAAAATAATATGGAGCTCCATATTATTGTTTATTCACCCTCATATCTAAAGCCACACCAGGAGTTTCTTGGGATTATTAATAGCAGCTCAGAAGCAGCATGGGTATGCTTGGATAGAAAAGCAGTCTTAAACTCAGGAAGACCTAGGTTCAAATCCTGCCTCTGGAAAATACTGGCTATGTGACCATGGAATAAAGCACTCAACCTCTCAGTCCTCCAAGGCACTGAGTTGCCAATGTGTTTGGATAGAGGAAGTTTTCACAATGGAAGTTCACTAAACAGGAAAAAAAAATCACTAGTTCAGTCAGCCTTCCCTTACCCACACATGCATTAAAACTTACATTTGTATACTGTTTTACTCACAACATTGTAAGATTAAGTAAGCCTTCTTTCTACCTCCTCTTCCTTACCAGCTGCTTTCCAACTGTGGAGCAAGCTCTACCTTGTGGTCCCACTCTCCTAATTGGTCACCCAATTTAAGGAGCTTTACCTCGTTTGTGACCCAAGTCCCTAGAAATCTCCTCCTTGTTCTTAGCAACCATTTTGTTCCCCTTGGGGGCATCCCTCTCCCCATATTTCCAGACTCTATTATATGTGGTCTTCTCCCATTAGAATGTAAGCTCCTTCATGGTATGGAGTGTCTTGTTTGCTTGTATTTGCTTCTTTAGTGCTTAATATAGTGTCTGGCACATAAGAAATACTTCCTACTACCTATTCATCTTTTCATCTCTCTCTCTGTCTCTCTCTGTCTGTTTCTCTCTGTATGTCTGTCTGTCTGTCTCTCTCCCTCCCTCTCTCATCCTCCTCCTCTTCCACGTCCTCTTCTACCTCTTCTTCCTCCTCCTCACCTTTCCTCTCTTTCTCTCTCTCTCCCTCCCTCTCTCATCCTCCTCCTCTTCTACTTCTTCTTCTACTTCTTCTTCCTCCTCCTTCTTTTCTTCTTCTCCTTCTCTGTCTCCTCCTTCCCCCCCTGCCTCTTCCCCTCTTTCTTCTTTATCTTTCTGTTACAAAAAGCTATCAGGAAGTCCAGGAGTAGATCTCAAGTCAGTTTTTTGCAGCCAGAGTTGATGCCCCAAGGAAAAGGCTTCGGTACCAGGTCATTGATACGTGAGACAGAGATTCATCCAGACCTAATGCCTTAGAAACCAATGTTTTGTAGAAACCACATGTTAAATCTGGGCCTTTTCTTCTCAGAGACCAAAATGATACAGGGAAAGCATGTTTCCCAGGTGACGGTGGGGAAGAAATATTTGTACTTCTATTCTTTTTTTTTGATGTTTTCATCTCTTTATTAATAGTACAGCCAGTGCTGGCAAGATACATAGGAATCAGATCCTCCACCTGAAGAGTTTTCTCTAATTCTACCAAATAATATAATAATTGAATAAAGCAAAAGAATCCACCTGGGAAAGCCTGGCATAAGAAACTTCTAGAAGCAAGGAAACTGCTTGCATACCATGGGATTCTATGCAAGAGACATCATAGGAAGAAAAATGCCTAGTTCTAAGTTACAGAAGATGGGAACTGGTTGGAATGAAGAATTCCAGTGGAAGAAAGGAATCCAATTATGGGACTGCCAAGGGATAGAAAGAGCGCAGAGGGATCACTGGACAGAAAAGCTTGAAGAGGCAACTGAATTGAGGTAATCTTAGACATGGCAAGCAGATAATTATGGTTTGGCAATACTGTGATCACCCTAGAAATTTAAAAGAAATGTAAAGATGTCTTAAGTTTGAACTAGCATTTATGTGCCATTCCCTTTTCTATCTATCTACTTTTGGGTTGAATATTTCTATTCTTACTATTTATTTTAAGTAAATTTTGTAAAAAGTTATTTACAGTATAAAAATTTACCTTTATAAAAGCAAATTGATATAAATTGATTAAATAGAACTGGAGCACTGATCACTGACAGCTAACAGTAGGGGTAACACACTGGAACGAAGGCTTAAATGAATAGCAGGAAAGTCATCTTCAACCACTCAGGGTTGCCCCTAGAACCTCGAGGGTAACGTATATCTGGCTTCATTCTAATACAGCAAGATCAGGAAACTCATCTATCTATCAATCTGCTTTCCATAATATATCATCTTTCTATCATCTCTATTATCTATTTGTTATCTGTCATCTGTCTCTCTATCATTTATCTATTATACATCTTCTATAGCTATCACCTATCTGTCATCTATCTATCATGGTATTGAACATTATTCTGACTCAGTGACCCATTGTTCCCAGTTCTGCTTGTAAATTAGTGTTGGGGAAGTGTCACCCAGTCTGGAGCTTTTCTATTACCTGCTATTTAGCACTGTACTTCTACCTGTGATGTTTGTACCCCTACCTGATAAACATTACATATAGGCAATTGGGAAGGAACTGAAATATAATGTCTTGCCACCTTTTACTGATGTGGACCTATCTGAATTGTCTTTATCTCATTACGAAAGTTATCAATAAAAAACTGGCTCCATCTTGAATCCCTTGACAATCTCCAGTGATCAACATGTTGCTACCTTTAGTAAAATAAACTCCTTTTAATTCTCTTTGTCCAGAGTTTTGCCTCCCTAATCAGTCTGAAAACCTGACCACAGAATTTTCCTTTTAACACTGGAGTTCAGAGAGCTTAACTGACTTGCCCAGAATCAGGTCACTTATGTGAATGATTTTTAAATTAGGTTTTAAATCAGGATTTAAAGCAGATCCCTTAATTCAGAATCCAGAATACTCTTATGTAGCCTATTTAGTAGTCATTCTTGGGGTAGGGGGGAGAGAAGAGGAAAGAATACTTGAAAGGCTGTATTATGCATGTCCATCATGTATACATATTTAATTTATAGAATTTCACTTTTTCCTGTATCTGTCACTTCATCAGAGTTCATGTCATTTTAGACACTATAGTTAAGGCTATAAAATGTATTGGTCTGATGGCTTTTTAAAAATTAAATAGATTGAAATGTTACTTGTGTATTTACACTTAGGCAGCATGGTGTTATAGAAATGGCCTCAATTTCCTCATCTATAAAAATATCAGGCTTGGGCTAGATGACTTTAAGGAACCTTCTAATTCAATCAATCCATCATCCTTCAGTTATCAAGTGGTGGTTGTATGCCAGGCACTCTGATAGGAGCTCAGCATGCAAAGACCAAAGAAAAACAGTCCCTGCCCTGAAAGATATTGTAATCTAGCCTGGGCAAGATAACATGTGCATGTATAATTACAATCCATATAAAACAGATACCAGACAATTGGGAGTACAAAGACCTTTGTAAATGGGAGGATCAGGAAAGACTCGATGAAGAGGTGGCATTGAGGAGGGATCATAGGATCACAGACTGAGATATGGACGGGACCTTTTATTGTTGTTCAGTCCTTTCAGTTGTGTCTGCTTCATGACCCATTTTGGAATTTTCTTGGCAAAGATACTAAATTGGTTTGCCATTTCCTTCTCCAGCTCATTAGACAGATGAGAAAACTGAAGCAAACAGGGTTAAGTGACTTGCCCAGGGCCAAACATCTAGCAAGTGTCTGAGGCCATATTTGAACTCGGAAAGACCAGTCTTCCTGACTCCAAGCCCGGCGTTCTATCCACTGCACTACTTATCTGCCCTATTTCACTAAGGCAAAGTTTGTTTTGTGGGCATGCAATTCCACCAGACTCTCTTCAACTGAAACTACAGGATTGTTCCCTACTGAACATAGCATTTCCTACTGAGCTAGCTGCTCTTCTTCAAGACTTCACAGCTGATGGGGAGGCTGAAGGGTGGGAGAAGGAAAGAATAATCCCCCCACTCACTCCAATTTGTACTCTGCCAGAGACCCAAGAGAAAAGACAAATGGCAACTCTTTCTCAAGGGCTATCTGTTTCCACAACAGCTGGCTTTTTCTGGTTAACTCTTTCACCTTCTGCCTAAAAGAGTATGTCTTTGTCAGAGTTCGATGACTTTTTTTTAATTAAGATTTTTTATTTTTTAGTTTACAACACTCAGTTCCACATGATTTTGAGTTCCAGATTTTCTTCCCCCCCACACCCCACTTCCTCCCCAAGACAGCATGGAATCTGATATATCTTCTACAGTTAACATCACATTAAACTTATTTACACAATAGTCAAGTTGTAAAGAAGAATTACGACCAGTGGAATGAATTATGAGAAAGAAGAAGCAAAACCATAAAAAACAAAAACAAAAGAGAAAACAAAAACAAAGAAAAAAAAGGACAGCAAATAGTTTGCCTCAATCTGCATTCAGACTCCATAGTTCTCTCTCTGGATGTAGATAGATCTGTCCATCATGAGTCCTTTGGAGTTGTCTTTGAACCTTATATTGCTGAGGAGAGTGAAATCTATCAAGGTTAGTCTTCACAGAATCAATATATCTATGGTTGTGTATAATGTTCTCCTAGTTTTGCTCCACTCACTCAGCATTACATCATGTAGGTTTTTCCAAGTTATTATGAAGGATACCAGGGGAATGAAATTCCTTGGAGAACTTTTTTGGTACCTCCTAAAAGCAACGGAGTGTAAAACCCTTTTCTCAATTTCCATTGCAGCCTGAAAATAGGCCACTTAGTATGTGAGCCATTCAAAGGATTCTAGCTTCTATTCACTCAAAATGGTACAAAGATGATGATGCTAAGATAAAATTTTACTACTTTAAGTCTGTAAGGGGAAAGTCCTTAACATTTCATTGTTTTTTGTTAAATGTTTCTTACCTTCTGTGAATTCCCCAAGTGGGCTACAGGAATTCATTGATCTGGGATTCCCCTCCTCCCACTCCCATATAGATGAAGGGAAGTAAAGTGTAAGGAGACTTAGCTATTCTTATCAATACAATGATCCAAGAATGCAAAAGACTCATGATCAAAAATGCTATCCACCTCCAGAGAGATAACTGATGAACTGTGAGTGTTGATTGAAACATACTTTTTTCACCTTATAAAACTTTGTCTTGATTTTTTTTATAACATAGCTAATATGGAAACATCTTTTGCATGACTTCACAAGCATAATTAATATATTGGTTGCTTTCTCAATAGGTGGTAGATGAGGGAAAGGTGGGGGAGAAAATCTGGAACTCAAATTTTTAAAAAAAGAATGTTATAAGTAAATTAATTTTAAAAAGTAAAGAGCTTTTAAAAGCTGTACAAATGGTGAGTGGGGTGGGGTGGGAGAAGAGAAAGAAGACTGTAAAGGTAGGTTGAGTCTAATTTATGAAGGACTAAATGCCAAAGGGAAGAATTGACATTTGATCCTTGAAATATTAAAGAGGCACTAGAGTTTACTTAATATTGGAGTGACATTGTCCAAACTACACTTTCAGATTGTCCAAACTACACCTATGTGAATGATCTTTTGAAGTGGGGAGTGATATGAGGCATTGGAAACCAATCAGGAGCAAAATCCTAATCTCTCTCCCTCAACAGGTTGAGCTAAATCTTTTTTTAAAATTGTTATTAAATATATTGAGACATTGCTCAAAAGTTGCTCGATTCAGGGAATAAGGACTCAAGCTGTTCAAATCATTTCCTTATTGCCTGAATACAAAGCCAGGGGCTCACTGGGAGACCAGTGATAGAATCACTAATCAGATGAATCAACAAAGGGGTATGCTATGCCTATGATTGCTGAGTATCCTTCTCTTTCTGTGGTTAAGTGCAGAACAACATGCAAGTCATTCAAGTATCTCATTTTGTTCCAATATTGACCCTAAACCACCAGGAGACTGCCCTGAGTCAGGCCCTGCTGAGAACAGAGGATACTGTAATATTCTAGTTGATGAGGACTGTGGGAAAAGAGAGGAGAAAATGCAAAAGAAGGGCAGCAAAAATTCAAGAGTCAATAATGGTCAGCCGTAGTGTCAAGGACCCCAGAATGAATTAGAAGCTTCCCTGTGTGCTCTGTCTGTGGTTAAATGATCCAGAGCAGGAGAGTGAAGATGCACTGACAGATAGCAAGTATATTATTGTAAGAAATTATCACCAAACAAAAAGGGATAATTAGACATATACTCAGGATAAATACGATTAAGTTATCAACATAATAGCTGAGCATGCAGGCAAGGTAAGGGTAACTGGGGCAGTCCGAAAAACAGTCTATGAAGAAAGCAGAGCAACAGTGCATGAAGATGGAGAAGTCATGGGCCATAAGAAAAGTTGATGGACCATGACCTTTGATAATCCTGGTACAGACCCTCATCACTGTATGCCTGGACTATCAGAAGAGCCCACTGGTTGGGCTCCCTGCCACCAAGTCTCTCCCTATTCTAGCCCATCCTCCACTCAGCTGTCGAAGTGATCTTCCTAAAGTGCACGTTTATGTCATTCCCTACTTATTAAGTTCCATGGCTCCTTATTTTCTCTAGGATCAAATATAAAATCCTCTGTTTGGCATTCAGGACTCTTGCCCCCTCCTAATATTTCTTTATACCTTATATAGCTCTCCCACACATACCCCACATCCGGGTATTCTTTGGCCTCCTTGTTTTTTCCACAAAATACTCCATCTCCTGAGTCTTGTCATTTTCACTGGCTAACACTCATACCTGGAATGCTTTCTTTCCACATCTCTACCTCCTGAGCTCCCTGGCTTCCTTCAAGTCCCCACTCAAATTTGACCTACAGATAGCCTTTCTCAATCTCCTTTAGTTATAGCTCCTTCCCTCTGTCAATTTTCTCCAATTTGTCTTGTATATTATTTGTTCCTACAGTTATTTGTGTCATCTCCCACTTAGACTGTGAGTTCACAAAGATCAAGGACTGTCTTTTGCCTTTCTTTGCATCCCAAACACTCAGTAGAGTGCCTGACAAATAATTGGCACTTTATACTGTATTTACCCATGTATAAGATGCACCTTAATTTGGGGCCTGAAATTTGAAAAAAAAATATATTACATAAAGTTATTGAACTCAAGTTTTCTTCATCATAAAATTCATAGAACTCCTCATCACTGTCAAAACTCCCATCCATTAGCTTGTCCTCATTTGTGTTTGATGACGAATCACTGTCTTCATATATTGCCTCATCCTCAGTTCCATCTGTGGCATTTGAAATGCCACACTTCTAAAATGACTTGACAACAACCTCAATCTTGATATTATCCCAGGATCTTTTCACCCAGGTACAACCTTCTCCTATAGTTGGTTTGTTCACTCTTGCCTTTCATGGCCTTCTTCTGCCATGGCGTTTTCAGTAGGGTTTCTTCTTCCCGTAGCCAGTCTCAGATTGTTTTCTCAGTTGCAGGAGAACCAAACTTATGTTCAGCAGCACAATTTCCATTCACTTTTGCAAACTGGATCACTTTTAATTTGAATTCAGCACTGTACGACAATCTTTTCTGAACCGTTTCTGTGCAGAACGTGGCAAAACATAACCTAATACACCGGTAACAAATGCGAAACAATGAGCACAAAGATAACAAGTGTGAAAAAAGTGGGAAATGTAAGTTAAAAAAAATCTACAACAATCAGTGCAAAAACAAGTGTGAAAAAGTGGGAAATGGCTCAGATTCAATCTAGCTCTGTAGATTGAATTTGGCTGGCTTGTGAAAACAGGCATCACAAAGGGTGGAATTTCTTAAGACAACCCAATATGGCAAACCCTTAATAAACTTTGTCTTTTCCCTTGGCAAAAAAGGCAGGAAATGCAAATAAAAAATCTACAACCACTATATAAGACACACCTAGTTTTTAGACCCCAAATTTTTTGAAAGAGGGTGTGTCTTATACATGGGGAAATATGGTAAATGTCTTCTAACAGACTGAGCAAGTTGGTACATACAGCTCTCCCTCTCTTGCCTCTTAACTGGATAAACTTTCTTAGATTTGAGAAGAAGACAGTAAGACTCACAAAAAAGTATTTGGTCAAAAGCAATAAAATAAAGACCCAATCACATCATCTGGTCATCCCTTTAGTTTGAATGCCTGAGTTTTCCGTGGAATTTCCTGGGCCCACACTCTGGAGGGGAAAGGAAGCCTAATACTATGGAAAGTATGCTTAACTCATGGTTGCAGTACTTGAGTTTGAGACTTTGATCTACTGCCTGGCACCTGAAGTGATCTTGGGCAGATCACTTACTTTCTCTGGACCTCAATTTCCCCATCTATAAAATGAGGGTGTTTCACTCAATTTCCTCTCTCTCTCTCTCTCCCATTGTTGTTCAGTTGTATCTGACTTTTTGTGACCCCATTATGGAGTTTTCTTGGCAAAGATAATGGGATTCTTTGCCATTTCCTCCTCTAGCAGATTAAGGCAAATAGAGGTTAAATGAGTTGCCCAGGGTCATACAGAAATAGCAAATATCTGAGGCCAGATTTGAACTCAGGTCTTCCTGACTCCAAGCCCAGACTTTGATTCACTGAGCCACCCAGCTGTCTCCCCTTCTCCCTTACCTCCCATTTAAACCTGTCCCTTTCACACTCTGGAGCTCGAATTAGTAGCAGGGTTTGTGGTTTGTACTATATCATTTAGAGGCATGGCCACAATTCTGATTTCATTTACTTTCAGTTTGGATCTCAAGTCTTAGTAAGGAGAGATAGAGGAAGATATAAAGAGAGATGCAGAGAAACACAGACAGAGAAAGACAGAGACAGAAACAGAGAGAAACAGAAAGAGATAGCCAAAGACAGAAACAGAGACAGAGATGAAGCATAGAGAGACAGGAACAGAGAGAACAATACAGACAAATGATCCCTTAATTATGAAAGAGAAATATGGTCTCAACTACAACTTATCCTACTTCAGCTGGCCTCCAACAAGATGGCTTGCAGTTTCCACAAGCTGAAAGTGTATTTGCCTAGGGAGAAAAAAAAAGTTTAACGAAACTATAAAAGAGCTGTGCTTAAGTATAGACCTTGACAAAAGTTGCATGACAATGCCTTCCATATCCTTAGTTCTTGGATCCATTTTCTATGCCCTCTAGCAATACAGAGTGAAATTATGAGCTAGTTAACTTTCCTGTCAACTTCATGTTCCCTCTGTCATCTGTATTTGTATATCCTATAAAATTGGGTTTGATGACAGCATAAACTGGAGTTAGCCAGGTACTTGCATAGGCCTCCTCTACATACTGACAGAGCATTTTTTCCAGCTGCCACCTTTGCACTGGATTTCACAATAGTTCTAATCGGTACCCTGAGACATGTTTCTCCCAGAGGGAAAAATGCTTTTGACACCATAGATAGTGATGTTAGTCCCTGAAATATCATTTCATTTTATTCTGAGAAATCAAAATGAGAAAAGACATGAATGAAAGAATATAGATTCAGTCAGAGAGCTGGGTATCTTTCCTGCAGACTTGGCTAAAGAGAGCTTGAGATTTGGCTGGGCCATCTTCCCTCTGGGCACGCCTACAGCAAGAACCATAAAAAAGATGAGCTGCCTAAGAGGTGTTTCACTCAAAATTTAGGGGAAAAAAGAGAGAGGACAAGAGATGGCCCAGTATAAGTAGTACTAGCAGCAGCAGTAGTAGTAGTAGTAGTAGTACTAGTAGTAAGGAGAGGAGGGGGAGGAGGAGCAAAAATAATGGAAGCAAGGATTATGGTGAGGGTGATAACTCTTTATGCATTTATGATAGTCTTTTTATATTATGAAGCATTTTAAAATCAATTTTCTTTTTTGAACTGTACAACAGATGTATGGGTTTGATAAAGCAGATATAATGTTTTTCTCATTTGAAAGATGGGGAAACCAAGTTATAGAGAGGATATCACAATGTTAACGGTCATTCTGTTTAGAAATTCTTAGTTAACTTTCTTAATAATCAACAACTTATCACATTTTATCTCTTAGAAATAAAGGTATATAATAATGTGCTACCTGACAACAACAGCCAGAAAAAAAACAGGATAAAAGCATATAAAAGAACATATAAATCTGAGGCCATAAATAAGGAAAAATGAGTCAAATAGAGGCCAAAACACTATTATAGAAAATGAACTGAGGGGTGGAGCCAAGATGGCCACGTGAAAACTGTGTCTTAGCAGAGCTCTCTCATAAATTCCGTCAGACACCTCTAAAATAGTGAATCTAAGCAGATTCAAGAGAGTTAGAAGCCACTAGTAGACTGAGAGGGGAAACTTTCCAAGCCAAGAGAGTCCACAAGGTCAACAGGACACATCTGTAGGCTGGGAGAGTACCCAGTGAGCGGAGCTATACCCGAACACACCAAAGCTGAAGCAGCTGCTGAACTAAGCCAGCAATCCAGACTGGGAGAATCCTGAGTATGAGAAACTGTGGAGCTCTTGAGGACCCCCAGCACAAGACTGGAGTCTGTTGGAACTACAAGAGATAGCAGTGCAGCACCTGCAGCCACAAGAACAGTTACTCCTGAGCCTTGCAGCCCACAGTCTAGAGGTTTGAAACTCGCTTTCTTGAACTTCCAGAAGCCATAATATCCAGGAGAATGGTCCTTATCCCTCCCTTCCTCACCCAGATAATATTGCCTCAGGAGAAATCCTGAAATAGAGGAGCCAGAAGCAGGGCTTCAGTAGCCGAACAGCAGGAGTTCCTGAGCCCCAGGAAGGTGGATCAACACCAGGAACCCAGAGGTGCCTTCGCACAGCCAGGGGAAGAGGAAGACACCAGGACAGACAATGGCTGAGACCACCCATGCTCTAGCTCAGCACTAGAGGAAGAGGAGATTTCCAGCAGCCAGACCATCCCTCCCCCACCCTCATGAAACCAGAAGCCATAGCACATAAAGCCAGTACCTAGGCCCACAATTCCCAGAACAAGAAGCCTAGCATAAAGGCCCCTGAGCCCCAGAAGCAGAAATCCACTTTAAAGCCAGGAAAAAAGTTAACCAACATGAAGAAGCACTCAAGAAAACAGAGGACCATTGAATCTTTTTTAGGAGACAGAGAAGACCAAAATAAACCAGTTCAGAAGAGGACAGCATTGACATTATACCCACATCCAAAACCTCAGAAGGGAATGTGAACTGGTCTCAAACCCAAAAAGCATTCCTGGAAGAGCTCAAGGAGGATTTCAAGAAGCAAATTAAAGAGGTAAAAGAAAAAAAAAGGGAAAAAAAATTCATTGAAGAGAACAAATCTTTAAAAAGTAAAATAGGCAAAATGGCTAAGGAGATTCAGAATCTAATTTGAGAGAATGACACCCTGAAAAGTAAAAATAACCAAATAGAAAAGGAGGCTCAGAAGCAAAAAGAAGATAACAATTCATTAAAAATTAGAATTGAGCAAGTAGAAGCTAATGACTCTATGAGGTATCAAGAATCAGTCAAACAAAATCTAAAGAATGAAAAAATAGAAGAAAACATGAAATATCTGATTGGAAAAACAACTGACCCAGAAAATAGATCCAGGAGAGACAATCTAAGAATTATTGGTCTACCTGAAAGCCATGATGAAAAAAAGAGCCTGGACAGTATCTTCCAAGAAATCATGAAGGATGACTTCTCAGAGGTCCTAGAACCAAAGGGCAAAATAGAAATGGAAAGAATCCACTGATCACTCCCTGAAAAAGGTCAGTTGTTCATGGTTAGGTCAAGCTAATATAATAAAATGACAATTTTACCTAAATTAATTTACTTATTCAGTGCCATATCAATCAATCTACCAAAAAATTATTTTACAGAGCTGAATAAAATAACAAAATTCATCTGGAAGAACGGAAGGTCCAGAATATCAAGGGAATTAATGAAAAGAAATGCTAGGGAAGGTAGCCTAGCCATACCAAATATATGAAGCAGCACTCATCAAAACTATTTGGTACTGGCTAAGAAACAGAGTGGTTGATTAGTGGAATAGGTTAGGTATACAAGATGCAGTAGTCATCGACTATAGAAATCTACTCTTTGATAAACCTAAAGAATCCAGCTTCTGAGCTAAGGATTCATTATTTCACAAAAATGGCTGGGAAAATTGGAAAGTGGTATGGCAGAAACTGGACACAGATGAATATCTTACACCATATACCAAAATAAAGTCACAATGGGTTCATTATTTAGGAATAAAGGTTTATACTAAAAGCAATTTGGGAGAGCATGGAATAGTTTACATATCAGATTTATGGGAAATCAAAGAATTCATGACCCAACAAGAAATAGAGAACATTACAAAATGTGAAATGGATAATTTTGATTATGTTAAATTAAAAAGGCTTTGTTTAAAAAAAGCCAGTGCAACAAAGATTAGGAGGGAAGCAGAAAGTTGGGAGAAAATCTTTACGACCAGTGTTTCTGATAAAGGCCTCATATCTAAAATATACAGGGAACCGAGCCAAATTTATAGGAATACAAGTCATTCCCCAATTGAGCAATGGTCAAAGGATATGAACAGGCAGTTTTCACAGGAAGAAATTAACGATATCTACAAGCACATGAAAAACGCTCTAAATCACTGTTGATTAGAGAAATGCAAATCAAAACAACTCTTAGGTACCACATCTCTCCTGTCAGATTGACTAACATGACAAAACAGGAAAATGATAAATGCTGGAGAGGATGTGGGACAATTAGAACACCGTTACGTTGTTGGTGGAGTTGTGAACTGATCTAACCATTCTGGAGAGCAATTTGGAACTATGCCCAAAGGGCTATGAAAATGTGCATACCCTTTGACCTAGCAATACCGCTCATAGGGCTGTATCCCAAAGAGATCCCATAAGTGGGAAAGGGGCCTGTATATGCAAAAATATTTTTAGCAGCTCTTTTTGTGTTGGCAAAGAACTGGAAATCAATGGGATGCCTATCAATTGGGGAATGATTGAACAAGTTGTGGTATATGCATGTAATGGAATACTATTGAGCCATAAGAAATGGGGAAGATACAGACTTCCTAATAACCTGGGAAGACCTACATGACCTGATGCTAAGTGAGGGGAGCAGAACCAGGAGAACCTTGTACACAACCACAGACATATTGATTCTGTGATGACTGACTTTGATAGACTTGGCTCTTCTCAGCAATACAAGGTTCAAAGAGAGTTCCAAAGGACTCATGATGGAAAGAGCTATCTACACACAGAGAAAGAACTATGGAGTCTGAATGCAGATCAAGGCAAACTATTTGCTCTCTTCTTTTTTTATCTTTTTTTTGGTTTTGTTTCTTCTCTCTCATGATTCATTCCACTGCTCATAATTCTTCTTTACGACTTGACTACTATGCAAATAAGTTTACTACGAAGGTATGTGTAGAACATATATCAGACTACATGCTATCTTGGGGAGGGAGGGAAAGGAGGGGGATAAAATTTTTAAAAACTGAAAAAAATTTAAGTAAGAAAGAAAATGAACCAAAATTCTGTGATCAAAAAGAGAATTCTCAGAATCCCTCCCCCTTCCAATTCATATAATTGCAAGAAAGTCCAAAATAATTCAAAACAAATAAAACTGTTAGAAAATAGCAATAATGAAGTTAAGAAATCAGATATCTGAATATAGAATTGTAAAAATTCACAGCGTAGGACATTAGAAAACATAATGCACACTCTCCAAAGAAGTCAAAACTCTGAAAAAAAATTACAGGGTAAAAAATAAATGGAAGAAAATTTGGCAGAAGAAAGCCAAAAGGCCACAATATTATAACACATGGTTTCTACAGTACATGTAAAAAGTATACAAAGTAGATAGATACAGATACATAGATACATAGATAGATATAGGTACACACACAGAGTGTATATATATATATAAGTATACATATATATAGACCCACAAAGTATTACATATATAGACATGCAAAGTATATATATGTAATACAAAGTATATATACATGCACACACATCTATATATATATACATATACAGTATATGAAACTTTAAAAATACGATATGAAGGAAAAATATAAGGATCATAGGTTTCTCATAAGACCTTCAGAGGTAAAAAATTCAGAATACCAAAACACAAGTAATAATATAAACAAAGTGTCTAAGACTTTTGAATAAAGATAATACACACTAATTGAATCCATAGATTGAAGTCAGGAAAAATATTAAAACAGCCAAGCAAAAACAATTCATGCTTCAAACACCAGTAATGTTCTGGTGATACATACTTTTCACAACTTCAATAGCATGCAAATTTTGAAAGTAATCAATAGAAAAACTTGAAAGTGTGAAGAAACACCAATTTAAATGATTCCAAATTACTCTTAGAAAAAATGGGGGAGGGATAGGACAGAAAAGAACATTGCAAAAAAGCAAAGGTGCTCAAGCTGCAAACCTCAGTTCCATGTACTACAAAGCCAAGTCTAGTCATAATTTTAAAAAAATGGACTTTCAACCAAAAAAGAGACATGTAAGTCTTTCTGGACAAACAAATACAACTTAAGCAGAAAATCTCCCTTGAAAGCTCCCCCAAACAAAAGAAACAGAAGAAAAGAAAATATCAAGAAAACACTTAACATTTATAAGTGATTAAAAAAACTGAACTGAGTAGTAAAAGAAGGAACAAAAATAGATCACCAAAGGAAGAAAAGGATCTAAAGCACTAGAGATATAAGGGATTTTTAAAGAAGGGAAAAGGGAAAGAGAAAGTGCTGAATTAACATTTCATGAAACAAATTCCATGCTTCTCTATTAATAAATATCTTTTATAGGAGAGATGACACATTGGAAAGGTACCCAAGTAGGGAAAAGGGAGGTAAGAGACAGAAGGAAGATCGTTTCTCTAAGACTGAGTGATACTTAGAATAATTGCTCTCTATCCCCAAGAAAACATATGTACAGAATCCCTAAAGTTAGCACTACCCAGAGTAGTATGAGGAACATTTAATAATTATTCTATGATGAAGTTAAAGTAGTCCTTTGAAAATAAAAATTAACTCTACAAAAATATAAAGCACAAAAAGAGGAAAAAAGGAATGAATAAGGAACATACAATTTAAAAACCAGAAGATCAACATATAAACATTTAAAAGCACACAGGAAGGAATCTTTAAAATGAGAGAAACATAAAATGGAAAGCAAAAATAATAATCATCTATAAATCATAAACATTGGTTTTAAAGAGCAAATTAACAGAGATAGTCATAGTGAGTCTCATAGAACAAAAATGGCTTCTATATTGTCTCCTCTCCTATTTTAGAGAAAAAACAATCAAAATAACAATGATGAAAAGGAAGCACCTCAAATTGGATTATGCAGCCAGCCTAAAATTATCAGGGTAAATGATATACACCTGTTAGCTGTCGAAGGCTAATTCAATAACACATGTCATATCTTTATGAGCAGAATCCCCAAAGGAGATGTAGTTCAGGTCTCTCAAACATTAAGTCTAAAATGAATTTTAAATCAATCAACAAAAGTACTCTAGAGGACACTTTTCTCTTGTTTGACCTTTAATAACCACATGAGCCTGCTTGCAGTCCCGTTGAATCTTGGAAGCTACCCTGAACCACTGACCAAAAAGAGGGAAAAATGAGAGAAAAAACACCATTTGCAGCCAATATAGAATTACTCTCTTAGTGAGCACCCTTCCTTATTCCTTATCCAGGTAGCAAGGAAATGGCACCTCCATTCCAGATATCTAAACATTCTTTAAAATCTATTACACATTCATTGAATCAATAATTCAGTATTTAAAGTGTCTTAGAGGTATGTATATATCAAGAAACATATCTAAATTATATTGTAGCCTTCTAGGGGAAGGGTGGAGGGGAAAAAAGAACAAAGTTAAAAAGTTCACAGCAGAGAACAAAAGAAAACACAAGGAAGCAAAGAAAAGATGGACAGTTCTCAAGACAAGGTGTATTATTTATCATACAGGCTTTTTTGAAATGAAAATTTATTCTTACATATTTTGAATCCTCTTCTATGTTCTGCTTTGTGCATGACATGCTTTTTTTTTCTTTCTTACTTTGTATTTAAGTTTCAATATTTAAGTTTATGATATGTTTTTGTTTCTTTTTTCTATTTTGTATTTGTGTTCTGGTAAAATAAAATAAAAAACTCAAAAAATCTATTACAGATTCATGGAATAAATAATTCAGTATTTAAAGTGTCTTAGAGGTAATGATACATGAACTCTACCAACAATCTGTTGACAAAAAATGCTGTACAAATGGTTAGGTAATGTGAATGGTTTATAGAAATAGAAGGGTTTATGACTGCAATTCGAGACCAAATCATTCCCTCCAAGAATTATAAAAAAGTATCCCTAAGGAGCCCACTATTATCAATGCAGACTATACAAGGAAATTGTTGAAACTGGGAAACACCTCATTGTAGTTTACCAAAATTTAGCAGCTATTGAAGACCTAGCCATAAAGGTATGGCTAGAATTATACATCAGAAGCTCACTATTTATATTACCTAAGAGATGACAAATCCTCTGTAACAAAGACCCCAAATATCCTTGAGAATTCAGCAAATGAACTTTCCTCAAACTGGAACATTATCAGAGATAAAAATGATACCACAACCAAATGGATAACACTGATCCACACACATTTAAGAAAAATATATTGAATAGACATGACCATACCAAATATTTGTAATCTCTAAACTATATGGAATTAAAAAAAAAAACTATAAAAGCGTAGAGACTTAATGGAAGAAATCTAATCACTATAGGATTAGGTTAAATCTACAACATCCCAGTCAATCTCTCTGCTACTGGAATTATCCCAAAGATGTATGCAGTAAACCTGTATAACATGGGTTTGTACCCCAATATCTTTATTCAATTACGAAGTGTTTCTTTAATCTATTTGAGCAACAACTTTTAGAACGTGAAACATAAAAGAATAAAAATAGTAGGAGTGACCTGTTGTAGGACCACTTCTATCACAATTGCATCAAAGGTGAGAATAATGATAAAATAATCATAATTATAATGATTTATATATCTTAAGGTTTATTAAGCTCTTTTCTCAGAATAAGCCTGTAATATAGATAATCAAAATTACTAAGAAAAAAATTATTTTGCCCAGGTTCATACATCCAATAAATATGAGTCAATACTCAAAATCAGGCTTCCTAGCTCTAGACCTCATTTACACTACATCGTGATCTAATCCAAATGCCACTTAAAATGAGAATACACACTACAATATCCTTAGATTATACACTTACATTCATGCACATAAACATACATAAATATGTATATATATATATATATATATGTATACACACATATGCCACATAACCCAAAAAAACCCTTCGTTGGGGCCATTATGGGAGAATATTGAGGAAGAGGAAGAAATAGACTTGCAAACTTAATTCATTTCATATGGAAAATATTATAATTAACTTTTAGCTCAAGCGGGTATGGTCTGGGTATTTGTAATCTAAATTTCCTCATATAATAAAACTAATGTTAAAAAGCAAAATATTCAGCATCTTGGTGAAATTGAGAAAGATAAAAAAAACTGAGAGAACATAATGACCCTTCGCCGTAAGTAAGAGAAGTTGTAAACATATTTTTATGTGATAACACAAAATATGTATTTATTTAATGTATTCTTTGGCTGTAACTATTTGTTATTATATATTATGTGTGGGTCTTACATCAACTATAATTGCATGATTTTTTCTTTGTTTTGCTTTGTATTTGTTTGTGCATGTACTATATGTCAGGAATTTTTTTTTAGGTTTCATATACTAATGTACTAATAACATGTATTACTCTGGCATGTATGTGTGTGATATGCTTTGCATATAACTTAGGCAGCTGTATAAAGTGATGTTTTGGATTATATTATGTTTACTACATGCAATATTAATAGGAGTATTATATTAACAGTAGCATAGACCAGCTAGGTGGCACAATAGAGTGACAGGCCTGGAGTCAGAAGGACTCATATTCAAATCTAACCTCAGACCCTTTCTGGGTATGTGATCCTGGGTCCATTTAACCTTGTTTTTGTCTCAGTTTCCACATATGTAAAATGAGATGGAGAAATGGCAAACCACTCTAGCATTTTTGTCAAGAAAACCCCAAATTTTATCACAGAGTCAGATACGGCTGAAAATGACTAAACAGCACGGATAACTACTTTTGATGTTGGAATTATTACCTAATATTTATTATATATTGGAAGCTACTCTGAACCCAGTGTAATTTTGCAGGGGCTGCAAAACATTTCAGTGCAAGAAAGAATGTCCACTTGCTGCCACAACCACTCACTGACAGAGAGCAACTGTCTTTCGCTCTATGTTTTCCATAATTTTAGTCACCAGTGAGGCATGAAAATGGAGAGCCGAATAGGTCCAGGGAGAATAACTTCAGTACATGGCTACTCACAAAGTCAAGCATCATTACAAATTGTGGAAGACCTTTAAAAGGGTCAAGGCAGTGCTCTGCACATCCCAGGTTTTTAGCTTGCAGCATGTGCTCTACATTTGTTGATTATTTCTGTCTGATCTGTATCCTGAGAGAAAACAAAGGCTTCTGACTGTGTGAGTGGCTGGGGGATCCATCTCAGGCAATGAGTGTGTTGAGAGGTTGAGTTGTCCTTAAACTTTTGGTTGTGTCAGCCAAATATTCAGGAAGAGATAAAGGAAAGCTGACTACCTTGACTGTCCTGGGATATTTTTCTATGACTAGCATTTGAAAATAATAGGTTACAGGTTTCACCTGACTGCTGATCAAAAGAGGAAAATTATTTATCTGCTATAGGCCTGGAGGCAGAAATCACTAACTTCTACTCTCACTAGTAGACAGGGGGAAATGAAGTATGGTAAGGTTAGTCTCCGTTCTTCTCCATTTGCCTTTTAAAAAACAAGGAAGCTTAAAAGCATTTTGTACAGAATTACCTGGGCACAACGGCATCCTCCCTTCCCATGAAAACAAAATAATACAAAAGAGAGAGAGAGAGTTCACCTGGAGCTATTCTTATCAGTCAAATATATAATGCTATTATACTCAATTCTTGATTTACAGTAAATGTGTTTTTGTTTAAATATTAACTGAGTGAATGCTGTGATGCCACACTAAGTAGGGAAAGCAAAATAAGCAACCAAATGGGAATGGGGGCAATAAGCCAAGCAATTTATGAATTATTATTGAAATATTCATAACCCTAGTTAGGAAGCTGGGAACATTCTGGGCAGAACATGGATATTTGGACAGTTGGTGTGATATGTATAAATGCAGAAAGGAACTGGTAGCATTTGACAGTAATCTTCATAAGGTCTAGTTGACTGAGCTTATGAAACTTTTGGTTAAAGTACTGCCAGTCATTTGCCAAGATATAGCACTGTAAGGAGCTATCCTAGGCCTATCCTTAATATTATTAGATAAAACACTGTTGCTATAAGGAGGGGAAAAGTGTTTCACTAAGAGAATACATTCCACGGGGCAGCTAGGTGGTGCATTGAGTGGAGCACCGGCTCTGGAGTCAGGAGGACCTAAGTTCAAATTCAGCCTTGGACAAATCACTTAACCCCAATTGCCCTGCCTTCCCCCCTCCAAAAAAAAATTAAAAAAGAATACATTCCATCTTCATCTTTACCTTGAAGACTCCTTCAAGATTTATCTCATTTGCCACTTCTTCTGTGAAGCCTTCCCCACTGCACCCAGTTCTTCATTCTTTATGCATTATCAAATAAATTTTTATTTGTCTGTTTCTATAAGATAGCATCCCAGTACCACATACTTGAGGGTATGACTATTTCATGCTTCTTTTTGTATTAAATGAAACTATAATTGCAAAGTATTTAGCACAGTACCTGACACATAGTAAACATTATATAAATGTTAGCAATAACTGGTATTATCATTATGTCCCTATCACTTAGTTTATGACAGAACTTTTCACATAGTAAATGCTTAACAAATAAATGATTATTGAATTTAATTACCCACAAAGATGATGTGTTTTGCAGCAAGCATTGAGTGTACCTGGTAAAGAGGTATTAACATATTTGGAACACAAAAGAATTTAAATGGGCATACATTTGTCAAAAGTAACAATGTTGAAAGAATACATGAATTCTATACAAGTAAAATCAGCTGAATTTGAAAATGAGATAAAATTATAAAACTTTAGGGTCATTCCTCTCCCTGAAGAACATTTCCCTTCCTTTATGGCTGTAGATATTACAGAACTACTTTGAGATGTGTCCCAAGAATCATGCCCCTGTACCCACTGCTCAGACTCTATGCTGCTTTGGCACTATATACTCCATATTCTACCTAGCCAAGCCTGATCTCGGAATTGGTATGGAATTGCCTCTTTTATGTTTCCTTTCCTTCCTTATGTTTCAGCCTTGAGGCTGAACCTCAAGATGGACATACCCAAGCTTGAAGGTGACCTGGTGAATTAAAGATATCAAAAAGCTGGTGAGTAGACTGGTGATAATATCTAACAAATGACAGCAGGTGAAGTTTATAAATTGGAGAGAATATTCAATGATAGGCAGATTGTCCCAAGGCTGGAATTTTACCAGCAGGCAAAAGCCAGGAGTGGATGAGACAGTACAGCACTGAGCTGAAAAGTAATATGAGTAATTAATAATCTTAAAAACTATTTTATGGTCTGAGGATGTTAAGTATCAGCCTCTCAGAAGATTCTAACAGTAGTTATAAGTTAATTTATCCTGTTCTGTTAATAAGAAAATTAGGTGACATAGCGTATAGAATTCTGGACTTGGAATCAGGAAGAACCAAGGTCAGATCCCATCTCGTCTTACTAGCCTTCTGATCACTCAAGTCATTTAACCTCTGTCTACCTCAGTTTTCTTGCCTGTAAGATAGGAATAATAATAGCCCCCACCTGCAAGAGTTGTTCTAAGGATCAAATGAAATATTAAAGTTAAAGAACTTTGCAAATCTTAAAGCACTTAAAGTTGCTTATCTTTCCTAAAGCTAAAAGTTAACTATTATTACTTTATTATTAATTTCATTATTATTACCTGCTCATGAGTCCTAGGTTTATCCTTTCTTATTTGTGGCCTACCCCATATCTGGTTAATATTGTCCATTGAATGCTTCCTTTTAGTTGGAGGTGTACAGAAAGAAGAAGGAAGGGGTAGGTCCCCAGCCTTTGGTGACCCAGCATCAGTGTCCCATGTATAAAGTAGCAATAAAATAACAGAAAGAATTTAAAGGCACCAACACAGACAAAGGGAAGACAAAACTATCTTGAGTTGTTCACAACATTGTTATATAATGCCTATAACATTACTTAGAAAATCCTGTAGAATGAGTAAAGAAACTACTTGAGATAATAAATGACTTCAGTAAAGTATCAGGATACAAAACAATTGAGCAAAAATCAACAATATTTACATTAAACAATACAAAAATCCATGAGGAGAACTAGAAATGGAAATACAAATATTTTAAAATAAATATGAAATTCATAAAATATATGGAAGTCAATCAACCAAAATATACTCAAGACCTACATAGATGAAATTGTAAAATGCTCCTTAAAGAAATAGAGAATTTAAGTAATTGGAGAGATAGTTAAGTGCTTATGGCTTAAACATGCCAATATAATCAGGACAATGATACTATACAAATTAAGTTATAAATTTAGCAACATAGCTATCAAAATACAAAAATAAGTCATTTATGGAATTAGACAAAATAGTATTCATCTAGAGGAACAATAGAATATTAGAATATTACAATAGAATACAATTAGAATATTAACAATAGAATATCTAGAATATTAAAGACAATATTTTTTAAAAAGTAGAGATCAAGCATTTTTAGATCTCTTATCAAAACACTTTGGTATGGGTTTTAAAAATAGAAAAATAGATTAGTGGAATAGATTAGATGATGAAGAAGCATTAAAAAAATTAAACTTAACAATCTTGTCTTTGATATGTCTAAGAACACAAATTGCCAGGGAAAAAATCCTCTCTATTTGATAAACATTCCTAGGAATACTGGAAAGCAGTTTCTCTAAAATTAGCTTTAGACCAACTCCTTAAACCATATGCCACAATAAAAATCAAAAAAGATACATGACATGAATATTAAAGATTAGAACATAAAAAATAGAAGAAAATCAGATCAGGTACTTTTCCATGGTTACGCCTAAGTGATACATTATTAAACAAAAAATGGAAAGATACAGATGATCACAAAAGATGAAATAGATACTTTTGATTTCACGAAATTGAAAAGCTTTTGCACAAACTGAATGAACGCAACTAAGAACAGGAAAAGAAATGATCAACTGGGAGAAAAATTTCCATCAAATAGTTCAGATAAGGGTCTGATTTCCAAGATATCCCAAGATATATGACAGAAAATTTTAAAATGAAAAGCTGTTCCCCAGTGGATATATGGTCAAAGGATAACGATAAAAAGTTCTCAGTAGAAGAATTTTAAACTATTAACTACATGAACGATTATACTAAATCACTAAGAATAAAAAAATAAAATAAAAATAACTTTGAGGTTGTAATAACTGGAGAAAATGACTAATAGTCTTCAAGGGGTTGTAGAAAATAAGCTTTCTATTTCACTACAATGCATTTCCAACCATATTCTGAAAAACAACTTGAAATTATGTTAATAGTGACTAAAATGTTCATAATCTTTAGCTGAATAATCCTACTTGTGTATATCCCAGAGAAGTCAAGGACAAAGAAAAGATCACCTACATGCCAAAATATTTTTTGTATTCACTTTGCAGTAGCAAAGAACCGGAAACAAAGTAGATGTCCATTAGGTAGGGTATGGCTCAACAGGTTGTGGTACATGACAAGGATAGATTCTGGACCAGTGAGTTTATTTTTTTCCATATTTTTATTATTTATTTAATATTTTTAGTTTTTAACATTGATTTCCACAAGATTTTGAGTTACAAATTTTCTCCCCTTTTCTACCCTCCTCTGCCACTCCAAGATGGTTTAAATTCTTATTGCCCTTTTCCCCAGTCTGCCCTCCCTTCTGTTACCCCACTGCCCCCCCCTTATCCCCTTTCCCCTTACTTTCTTGTAGGGCAAGATAGATTTCTATATCCCATTGCTGGTATATCTTATTTCCCAGTTGCATGTAAAAACAACTTTTTTATGAGCATTTGTTTTTAGAACTTTGAGTTTCAAATTCTCTTCCTTCTTCCCTCCCCACACACCCTCCTTGACAGGGCAAGCAATTCAACTTAGGCCACACATGTATCATTATGCAAAACACTTCCATAATAGTCATGTTGTAAAAGACTAACTATATTTCCCTCCATCCTTTCCTGTCCCCCTTTATCCAATTTTCTCCCTTGACCCTGTCCCTTTTCAAAAGTGTTTGCTTTTGATGCCTCCCCGCATCTGCCCTCCCTTCTATCATCCCCTCTCTCTTATCCCCTTCCCCCACTACTCTCCTGTGGGGTAAGGTACCCAATTGAGTATGTACATTATCCCCTCCTTAAGTCAAATCCAATGAGAGCAAGATTCACTCATTCCCCCTCTTCCCTTCCAATAGAACTGCTTTTTCTTGCCACTTTTATGTGACATAATTTACCCCATTCTATCTCTCTCTTTCTCCTTCTCCCAATATATTCTTCTCTCACCCGTTAATTTTATTTTTTTAGATATCATCCCTTCATATTCAACTCACCCTGTACTCTCTGTGTATATGTGTGTGTATATATATATGTATATATATAAATATATATGTATGTATGTATGTATGTATATGTGTGTGTATGTATGTATATTCCCTTAAACTACCCTAATATTGAGAAAGGTGTCATGAGTTACAAATATCATCTTTCCATGTAGGAATGTAAACAAAACAATTCAACTTTAGTAAGTCCCCTATGATTTCTCTTTCCTGTTTACCTTTTCATGCTTCTCTTGATTCAGTGAGTTTATTGATATAGGGAATTCTACCAATGGAAGTTGGCACCTTCTTTGCAACTTATAATCTTAGAGTGTTGTTGAGTGAATTGAAAAGAGAAGTGACTTGCCCGGAATTACACAGCCAGTATGTGTCAGAGACAAATCTTTGACCCAAGTCTTCCTAGCTTTGGGGACAGTTCTCTATTCACTATGCAATGCTACCTCTCTCTTTCACATGAGTAAAATAGAGTAAGTGAGTAAAATGCTGTAAGAAAGAATTAAAATTACGCATACAGAGGCATGGGAAAACCTATATGAACTGATGCAAAGTGAACTTGGCCAAACTAGGAAGAAAAATTCACACAATGGCCACAACTGTGTAAATGGAAACAACAAAACAATTTAAACTGAAAGTTCTGAAAAATGACTAAGCTTGGTCCTAAGATCTATGAAAAGGTATATCTCTATATTCTTTTCAAAACTAGAGGATTTTGAGTGTGGAATACCTCATATAATATCAGCTTTTTAAAAAACTATGTTAGTTTTGCTAACGTTTTTTTTTAATTTGTTATTCTTTGTTATAGGGAGTGGATCACTAAGAGTATAACAATGTTGCTAGCAGCTGCTGTGGAGGTGAAAGACCAACAACACTAGCACACAGGTGGGCTGCTAGCCCAGGTCCTTTGATCTGCTTTTCTAAAGGAAGCAACTTTAAGGGGTTAACAATAATTTAACATACATATATCATTCGCTTAGTTCAGGGGGAAAAGCCAGCATCCTGAACTTCATAGAGAATACAAACAAAAATTACAAGCATACGTTATATAAACAGAGCAAATAAACACAAATCAGATTATCCATAGCAATACATGGTTACTAGAGAGAAGCACCAACATCTGCATTTTCGAAGCAGGCCAGGTTGGGGGGGCGTGGCGTGGCTGGGTAGGAGGGGGGGGGGGCTGCTTCAATGGCTTACCCAAAGTCTCATCATCAACTCTCTTTCAATGAGTGTGCCCCCAAATGCAAAAAATACCACCAACCTCAGAGTTCTTATACCCTATTCAGGGCCCTGAGGGCTCAGAGCCTACTTAGCAAAAAGGTATGGGGCCTGGGGCCTCACACCTAGTTAGTGAAAGCGTGTGGGCCTGCCTCTAATCAAGCCTCCATTTGTCGACCCCACCTGAGGTCTATTGAGGGTTGGGAAGAGCCTTTAATCCCTGATGGCATCACAAATGTGTAGGCCTGCCTCTAATCAGGCCTCCCTTTGTTGGCCCCACCTGAGGCCTATTCAATGGAAGGAAAAACTTTCACTTACAGATTGGCCTTGCAAAGAGAAAAGAATATGTTGGGAAATATAAAAACAAAAAAAGTTTTTAAAAAAGAAAAGTGAAAGAATTCTTCAGAAAATATAATGCATATTCCATGCTGTGGCTGTTCATGGATATTTTGCAATTTATTTTCTTTCTCTTAATCTTTCAGATTTTCTAATTTGGCTGAGCACATGAATCAGCAAGCTATTTGCCCTACATTAATAGAATTTAAGTCATCTACATCTTGCCATTCCTTCTTGATAGAAATAGTGAGTATTAAAGAGGAAAAATAGTATCATTGACAAGGAGAAGTAATTCATAAAAGGCCATACCAGGAATAAGGGCAGCAATAAAAGCCATAGTCTCTTATATCATTACATAAATGTATAAAGTGTTGGGAATGAAGAAGGTTGTCAGAAAACTAAATTTAAGAAGGAAAATTCAAGCTAATAGGTATGAGTACAACTTGGTGTTGTGATTTATGAATAAAACAAGGTCATGTAAGGGCCAATCATTTGGAAGGGATCGGGCAAAAACAATGCTGAAGTATCACTATACTTTTAGTATATGCATTAGAAGAAATTCACATACTGGAATAGGGAAGCACTGATCGGGAGTATTTACATTAGGATCATTTAAAGGAGGAACACAAACAATATTTTAAGATGAGAATAATACCAATAGACCACTAAAAAGCAAAAATGAATGATAAATTTGAGAAACAAATCGCAAACCTGCCCCCCCCAAAAAGAGACTATAACAACATTATTGTCTGTTAGAGCTCCCCTTCTGCTAAAACTGAAATAGCTGACTAATTTTGACTTGCTTTAATGATTTGTTTTGCCTTTCCAAAAGTGGCACAAGGAATTAGAGGACAAGTTATTCAGGAAATTATTCTGAACAAGAATGAAGAGCCAGGTCATAAAATGGCAAAATCAGAAATTCAGGGGATTGCAACTTTGCCATTCATGACAGATTAAAAAGGGAAAGAGAGGTAAAATCAGGTCAAATGCTGGGAGTGGATTTTTTTTCACCCCCCCCCCCTTAGACTAGTAGGTATAATCACAGAATGTCCCCAAGGATTGTGGTATGAGATCCCAATTGCTAGCGGGTTCCAGAAAGGCTTTGAGTATAGTTCCAGTGACCAAGTGAGTCTGCTTCCTAAAGACCAAATTAGCTAAGTATAAAGAGCATCATCGCCATCACCAATGGGATCAACACTAAAAGGTTAAATTTTTATCACGGCAACCCAAGAATCCCAACCAAAACAAAACAAAACTGCCCTCTTTACAATTCAGTCCTCATCTATTCCTGTAATGAATGGTAGAAAATGAGGCAAAATCTTGATAGTGGCCGTCTTTAGACCATTTCCAATACTTCAAGACTCCAAAATGATTTGTGATCTCATCAATGTGGCTATTTAGCTTAATGTTAGGATTCACAACTCATCCATATCTGCTCTTTCTGTACCACTCTTCACTTTGTTTCTGTTGTTTTGCAGTCATGAGAAACTCTTCATGACCTCATTTGGAATTTTCTTGGTAAGGATACTGGAGTGGTTTGCCATTTCCTTTTCCAGTTCATTTTACAGATGAGGAAACTAAGGCAACCAGCATTAAGTGACTTGCCCAGGGTCACACAGCTAGTAAGCATCTGAGACTGGGTTTGAACTGAGGAAGATGAGCCTTCCTGATTCCAGTCCCAGTGCTCTATCCATGGTACCACCTAGTTGCCTCACAACCTCCCTAAAATTCATCATATGGGTCAATTCAACATGCTCAAAGCCTTTGTCACATCATATGAACACTGAATAGATGTCAGTAAAGTACATGGTATGTCAAGTGTTTAGCACAGTTCTTGGCACATAATAGACACTTAATAAATGTTTATCAGTTGATTGATTTTAATTATCCCTGAATCTTGCTATGTGATCAGCCTATTATTTTTCCCAATCATATATATCTCTGAGGACATCATTTGGGCCTCTTTTCCTGCTAATTCCTTGTTTGTAATGTATTGCAGACTTCTCATAGCCATGGCACACTTCTTTGTATAACTGATTTCAATATTCCATGACTCGTAGGTAAATAAATAAAATCACTGGAAGAATGTTGGTGATGAAATAATGTTCATTTCAGGAAGAAATTTTGGAGTCCTAAAAGATTAGGATGGTCACTCCAATCTGCTCCTCCCACTCAATCCTGGGCCTAGCTCATTTTCTGTGTGTGTTGTAGATACATGCACTGATCAACCAGATCTGTGGACTATCCACTGAACTGCCTATACTGCTTTGTATAAAAGTCATTATTTATTAATTTGGTTATTTTCTGGTGTGTATAGTTATGCCAAAATCTTTTGAGTGATTTCTCATTATCTTTATGAGGCAATGTAATATTCAGGGGGCTAATACAATCAGCACAAAGTCAAAGGGCATCATCTTCTGTCCCACAGAAAATCCTACTTTGATTTGAATTCTATGCCAGATACCCTCCGTGATAATAAAAATACCTTTGGTAATGATAACAAGTGTAACTTGTTGATCTCATCAGCACCAGTGGGTTTAATTACCATCTCTATGCTAATGATTCTCAAATCTACCCAAACTTTCTGCTAACCTTCAATCTTGCGTCTCTGACTGTCTTTCAGACATCAAGAACTAGATGTTAGTAGACATCTAACAGTGAACATGTCCAAAACTGAACTCATTATCTTTCCCTAAAACCCAACCCTCCTCATACCTATCTTTCCTTGACTTTAGAGGGCAACACCATCCTCCCAGGCCTTCAGGTTCTCAGTCTAGGAATCATCCTGGATTTCTCACTATCTTCTCCCCTCCTCCTGCCAACTAATCTGTTGTGAAGACCTATCAATCTCACCTTTGCAACATCTCTCAAGTATACCCCCTTCTCTCCTCTGACATTTCTACAACTCTAGTACAGGTCCTCACCACCTCATGCTTTGATTATTGCAGTAGCCTGCTGGTGGGTCTGCCTGCCTCAAGTCTTTCTCTATTTCTCTGTTTCTCTAATCTATTGTCCATTCAGTCATAAAAGGGATATTAATAAAGTGAAGGTTCAATCTTGTCACCACCCTAATCAATAAACTCTAGTGGCCTCCTATGGCCTCCAAAAGCAATTATAAAATGCTCTGTTTGGTATTCAATTCATTTCAAAACCTAGACCCCTGCTACCTTTCCAGTCTTCTTAAATTTTATTTCTTCACATGTACTCTTCAATCCAGGGATACCAGCTGTTCCACAAAAAAGGCACTTCATTTCTTGGCTCCAGGTGTTTTCTCTGGCTGTCACTCATACCTGAACACTCTCCCTCCTCTGCTCCAACTACTGACCTCCCTGGCTTCTTTTAAGTCCCAATTGAAATCCCACCTTCTACAGGAAGCCTTCCCCAAACCCTCTTAATCCCAGGGCCTTACCTCTGTTAATAATCCCCTATTTATCTTGTATAGAGTCTGTTTTGTATATAATTGTTTTCATATCGTCGCCCCCATTAGACTTCAAACTCTTTGAATACTGAGCCTGTCTTTTGCCTCTTTTTGAATCCCCATCACATAGCATAGAGCTTGGCATATACTAGGTGCTTAATAAATGTTTATTGGTTGATGTATTTATGCTTTGCTTGATGTTAATTTTCAAAGAGTTATTGAATATTTCAATGGATCTATAATCTCATTGTTAATTATGTTGCTATATCTTTCAAATAATCTTGCATGATTTTAACATATGCATGAGAGGGCGGAGCCAAGATGGCGGCTGGGAAGCAGTGACTGGCGTGAGCTCCCCACCAAGTTTCTCCAAAAACCTATAAAACAATGGCTCTGAACCAATTTTAGAGCTGCAGAACCCACAAAGCGGCAGAGGGAAGCAGGGCTCCA
>CM053627.1:63641349-63711028 GCA_028646595.1 Phalanger gymnotis
TGAGTTAGTCTATTTTTTTAAGGTGTTATTTTCTTCAGTATATTTTTCAGTATTTTTTTGGGTCTCCTTTAGCAAGTCATTGACTTGTTTTTCATGGTTTTCTCTCATCCTTCTCATTTTTCTTCCCAATTTTTCCTCTACTTCTCTAACTTGCTTTTCCAAATCCTTTTTGAACTCTTCCATGGCCTGAGACCAGTTCATGTTTTTCTTGGAGGCTTTTGTTGTAGGCTCTTTGACTTTGTTGATTGCTTCTGGCTGTATGTTTTGGTCTTCTTTGTCACCAAAGAAAGATTCCAGAGTCTGAGACTGAATCTGGTTGCATTTTCACTCCCTGGCCATGTTCCCAGCCAAGTTATTTGAGCCTTGAGGTTTTCAGCTGGGTATGACTGCTTATAGAGAATTCTATGTTCCAAGCTTGGGGGGATGCGCCAGCTCTGCCACACTAGCACTCCTCCTTCCCCAAGAACCCCCAACCTGGACTGGACTTAGATCTTCAGCAGGCTCTGCACACCTGCTCTGATCTACCACTTAAATCCTCCCACCAGGTGGGCCTGGGGCCAGAAGCAACTGCAGCTGTAGTTCTGTAGCTGCCTCACATCCACTGCCAGGGGGCAGTGGCCTAACTGCAAACTCTCTGTTCCCAGCAAATTTTCCCACTAACCTTCTCTGTTGTCTTTGGTGTTTGTGGGTTGAAAAGTCTGGTAACTGCCACAGCTCACTGTTCCAGGACGGTAGGGCATTCTCCACCCAGCTCCTGGTCTGGTTGGTCTGCGCTGCCCATGCTGGGCTCCGCTTTGCTCTGTTCCACTCCGCTCCCAGTTCTGTGTGGGATAGATCTTACCCAGAGACCATCCAAGCTGTCCTGGGCTGGAGCCCTGCTTCCCTCTGCTATTTTGTGGTTCTGCAGTTCTCGAATTGGTTCAGAGCCATTTTTTATAGGTTTTTGGAGAGACTTGGCGGGGACCTCACTCTAGTCCCTGCTTTCCAGCCACCATCTTGGTTCTGCTCCCCTCAACAACATTCTTAATAAGTAGTTGAAAAGAAAATGAAAATAAGCTTTCAGGAAGTAAAAAAAAAATAGCTTTGTCTACCCTTGTTTTATTTTTAAAATTAAAATTAACAAGACTGTTCCTAATAAAATATATTATATTAGATGCCATTTAATTTATGATAAGGAAACAACTCAGGTATCATGTTAATTAAATGGAGCTCTGTAAAATCTTCCCCAAAGGTGATATTAAGAAGTATTTAAGCTGTTGGGGTGTCAGCATCCATGAGTAGTTCCAAAGACACTGCTAAGAATCTCATTTAGCATAGAGAGCTTTAGAAGTTTGTACTGATTGGCATTGAAATGCAATATTTGTATTTATGCCATAGAGAAGTGAGTATATAAAGATTCCAAGTATGTAGCCTAGTCCCACTCTAGATGGGACTGAACTGAAAAAAACCATATAGGCTCTCAGGGATTATGCAGCAATTGCAAATATAACCAGGATTACTTCTGTTGTTTTTGGCACTGTTCACATACAAACTCCTCTCTTTGGCGCTTAACATCCTTTATAATCTGTTTCTATCATAGTTTTTCAGGCTTATGATACAGTAGTTGAAGATTTGGCAGATTGCTCAGGGTCGTTGTAGATGTTGTGGCCATGGTCTGTCTTCTACCATGCCACTTGGCCCAGCCCACCCGGTGCTTTGCAAGCCTGGTGGTTTGAATTATATTAGAATTGGCCTAGGGTCAGGAAGGTTATCAAAAAATGTTTTCCCAGGGCAGAAATTGCCTGCAAAGTCCTACCTTCAGTATTTCAGCATAGAAGAGGAGTTGTGTCTTACATTTATTCCAGTATCATGTGTTCTTAAATTTCAATTATTAAAGTAGTTTTAATTGGATTTTCATGGTGCATGAGTGCCTACTGCATTATTTTTTTTTAAATCCTTGAACCTGCTTCACTAAGCCAAATTTAGGCTTAGCCCACAATATTTGGCACTGGGAGCACAGGGATATATTTCTGTTTGTTTATCTGAACAGCTGCTGTGGTTGCCCCAATCCCTTGCTCAAACCATCAATTGATCTCTTCAGGCTTATAAAGACTCACAGCTAGGGCCTGATGCCATTGAGAGGGAATGGGTAAGGGACATATACCTAAAAGGTATTATCTAATTGCAACCAAAGTATTCAAGGATTTCGAGCATTGTGAGGAGTGTGCATAAATCAAATACACCAAACTCCTTTCAACCCAGTAATTATTAGGGTTAGATGTCCGGTTTTCCAGAGGCTTTGTCTTTGAGAAATCAGCACTACCCCTCCAGGAAGGGGAAAGGTGTTCCCCTCTAACAATTTCTTAGATTTGCCCTCCAGGAGGACTTGCCTAATCTGAAGAGACCACTTTGGGATCCTTAGTCTTCCTTAGTCCATCTTCTGTTTAGACGCACTCAGGCCTCAAAATTTATTGCCCCCTCAGAAAGATCTGTGCAACCCAATGAAGGGGCTCAGGTTCCCCTTGACTGGCAAATTTTCTTTTCCTTAGGATGGCTCAGCCAGTTCCTTCTTATTGGGTTTGAAGGACAAAAGGGTGGGATTATTGAAGGAGTTTACCTTCATAATGATATGGAAAGATAAAATTATCTTTTTTACACTCAGTGACTGATAGTTTACTTAGAGGAAAGGGAATCCTTTAGTGTTTGAGTTCCCTAGATGACACTGAAAGGGAATCTTCATCCAACTTACATGGAACAAGACAGCAGGTCCTCAGTTGTGGTTGTTCAGTCATTTCAGTCGTGTCCAATTCTTTGTGACTCCATTTGGGGTTTTCTTGGCAAAGATACTGGAGTGACTTACCATTTCTTTCTCCAGCTCATTTTACAAATGAGGAAACTGAAGTAAACAGTTAAATGACTTACCTAGGGTCATATAGCGAATAAGTGTCTGAAGCTAGATTTGAACTCAGAAAGACGAGTCCTTCTGACTGCAGACCCAGGGCTTTATCCACTTCTCCATCTAGTTGCCCTTAGGCCCTCAGTAGCGTCTTTTAATAAAGGGGCTACACTTTAGATTTATTCCCCACATGAGGCTCCCAAGGAGGGAGAGGTTTTGAACAGCATGAGATGAAAGTACTCACTAGGCGAGAGTATTAGATGAGTCTCAGAATCAGTGTAGACCCCAGGACAGGTGGCATGTTAAAGGCCTGTAGGCTCTTAACTATTTTAATTCAGATGAAAAAGAATTGTGATAGGGTGAAGCAATAACGTCAGACATATCATCATCCATTTTGAGGGAACTAACTATGCTCCTCATACTGCTCCTGGCCATCACAATTATGTTACCTCAGATTTTGGGGAATTACCTCTGACATTATTTTTCCATTTTAGAAATTAAATCTGATTTCTTATGCTGCTTTGTATTTTTGTTTTAGCCTCCTTAGTGATTTTTCAGTTGTTTTGCTATTTTTTTATTAGTAATGAAAGGTCCCCCAGAAAGTTTTGGGGACTTTGTCACAATGGGGTAAGATATAATAAGATCATGGGCAGACTCCTGGGGCTACTGCAGCTTTGTGGGCACAGCCTGTCTTCTAACCACTGGCTTACCCCACCCAATTGGTTTGAATTAGAAAATGATTGGTCTGGGGGTAAGTCAGGTTCTCAGAAATAATTTCCAGAGTTCTAGTGGCCTTCTAGGCACTTCCTGGCTTCTGACCATGGAAAGCAAATTGTGTCTTATATCTTTTAAAATTCTTGTGTTATTTAAGACTTCAGTTATTGAAGCAGTTTTAATTGTATTGTCATGGTTCATGAGGGTCTATGGCATTTTAAAAACAAACAATACCATGAACCTGTTGGATTAAGCTCAATTTAGACAAAGCCTACAATAGAAAGCTACATTACTTCCTCTTGTACATGCTGTAATACAGGTGAACTGCTCTTGTTTTCCCTCCTGTGTAACATTTCATTTGCATCTTCACACTTTTGTGAAGGTTATTCCCCATGGCTAGCCTATGCTTCAACCTCACCTCCATCTCTTAGAGTACCTAGGCTCTTATAAAGCTCTGCTTATGCACCACCTTCCACAAGAGACTGCTCCTGATCCATGAGGCTGCCAGGGTCTCCTCCATAAAATAATTACCTTATACGTATGTATGTGTGTGCATGTATATTTATGTTTATGTATGTATGTATGTACATATATATATATACATTTGCAGGTACATATATATATTATATATACACACACACATACACATACACATACATATACACACACATTTATTAAGCCCCTACCATGTGTAAGGTACTGACTTTAAGACAAAAAATCTAGCGGGGAGGAAAAAATCAAATATTTATAGGGTAAATATCAAATACATCCAAATTGAATACAAAGTAATTTCAAAGGGGAAAGAGTGCTAAAAAAAAATTCCCACAATAATTTATTTTTGATTGGTTGGAAAATTTGTAGAATTCTGTTCAATCAGGAAGCAAAACTGAAAATTTAATACTCTCCCAGCTCAAGTTTTAAAAACAGGAACTGAGGTTTGACGAAAATAAGGATACCACAGCAAAAAACTAAGGGTTTTTTTATTATGTGCCCAAACACTAGTTGAGAAGTAACAATTTCCATCATGGTGCTAGTTATGGGTGAACTATTATCATATAGACTGGACATGGTGGCACACATTCATGATCTCTGCTCCCAGGGTAGCAGGAGCCCTAGAGTTTTAAGTTAAAGGGCTATGCCAATTGGATGCCTGTGCTAAGTTCACATTAGTATAGTGAGCCCCTGGGAGAGTCAGGGGAAGGGGGAACATAGTCATCAGCTTGCCTAGTACAGGGTAAACCAGGCCAGATTGGAAATAGAGCTAGTCAAAGCTCCCATACTAATCAGAGTGGGTTTGGACCTACGTAGTGACCCTTGTGCTTCCAGCCGGAGTGAGATAGGGTGATCCAGTCTCAAAAAAACAAACAAAAAAAAAACACCGCAACATCCTATAGTCCTCTCTGAATTTAATTTTTTCTTGTTTGTTTCTTTTTTGTTTTATTTCTTTTCTTGAATTGGTCACAGTGGCTTTTGCATCTAGACAATATTCAGTTCCATTTGCTAGTAAGCAGAAACAAGAGAAAGAACAGTGATGGACAAGCAAGATGAGCTGTATTAATTCTTCCTCCAAAGCCTTCATTTTTTTTTTCAGTACAATGCCTGCTGTCTTTTCTAATTGCAGGATTTTCACAAATACAAAGGCACCGTAGCTCCCTCTCCATGGGCACAGAGGAGTGATGGGGTATGTATGAAAACAAGTTGAGTCAAGAAGGTCTTTCCATTTGGTTTCCCAGTGGGTGGGGAAAGAGCTTCCATGCCTGAATAGATAATACAAAGCCCAGAAAATCTTTGCAACATTAATATGGAAGAAAACACTTCATATGTGGAGAGACACTGTTGAGTACCAATAATGAGAAAGGCTGCTGTAAGTTATTCAGAAAGCTTGAAAGCAGTTTTGTCCCATGGGAACCAGTTATTGAAGACAGTTCCAAAGAAACAAGAGATCACCTCCAGTGGAGACAAAAACTCAGTTTCCTGATCTGAGTCTCAGTACAAAGAAGGAGCATGAAAACTTTAAAGAGATCAGTGATTGGGACTTACAGCTGTTCAATACCACACTCCTGTGAAAGCTTGGAGCAGTGGAGAAAATTTAATTTTTCAGAAAGATCGACACTTAAAAAGTGATGAAATAGAAACTAAATGCATCCTGAGGAAAAAAAAAAGGGAAGAAAGGAGAACTGACTTCATTCCCAGGTTAAACAGAAACTTTATAAATATAGTTTCTAATGTTATCACATTCAATCCATCATAGACTGGTTTTTTTCAGTGTTTAGTTTGTTTCCCTCTGTATTTGAGAAATTATTTAATTTTTGACAGTACAATGCCTAAAAATGGAATAAAAATAAAGTATTTCTGTTAAAAGTAGAAATAAAACATGCCTAGCTGTGTTAGTGAGCCAGCACTTTGAGAAGCCTTTGCTCTTGGAGACACCTATTTATGCAGAGGGAGGCTTTTCATTTATGCGCCTGTCTTTGCTGCCATTATTTATTGAACCATAATGGTTATACTCTCATTAACCCATCATCCTCCATTGTCTCAGCTTATATTAACTTTTGCCTTTCCTAGTTTCCGTATATCATTTTTTTCCTGTCTTGCAGCCTAAGTTCTGAGGAGCATTTTCCCAGCTCACAGTCAAATCGATTCATCAAGTCCCCTAGGGAAAATGTCCTCCCACTCAAGATTCTAGGTGTACTCATGAGAGACTGGAGTATTTCTTTCCAACGTTATCCATTTAAGGTGTCATTCTTTTCCACATTTGTCTCCACCATGTTACCTGCCAGCAATTAGTGCTCCAGTTTCACTCAACAAATTTCCATCAATTAGCTTTTACAAAGGGATATTTATGGAGAAGTGAAACAGTAAGGTAATAACAACATAGATGATAATTGTCAAAATGCCTTTGCAGTTCTGAATCGCAAAGTATATGAGAGTCTCCACATAGATGGTCGAAAAAGTAAACCATCTATTCAGACACCAGAGAACCATATTCTATAACCCAATGCTCAGCTCTCACAGCCAGTCAGTCCACTTTATCATAACAGCAAGGAACCCAAAACATTCAATACAGAATATCACAACATGGAGCCTCAACATCTCAAAACCTCTCCTACCCCCTGCTGGGGTCTTTCCCAAAACATACTCACAATACAGCTAAGTCAGCCTGTTCAGTTCTAACGATCATGAGGGCAGCCATCAGCAGCCATCAGTAGCCATATTGTCTTTTTGTCTCTCTTGCAGCATTTTCTGTGACATAACTTCCTTTTCCTGTCAGGAAGCTCCTCCCACCATGTAACTTAGGCTTCCTGTGACATAAGCAGATCACATGGCCTATTAATGGGTGGGAAAGATCTTCAAATCAAAATTGCTAATACAAGAAGATAAAGTAAAAACAAAAGTATAAATATTTCCCCAAAAACTGGAAGCATATTCTCCCCTATATCACCTCTATTCCAGGGAGAACAGGCACAGACATAAAGTTCACCCCACCAAGTTTCACCTCTGAATTTATCAAAGCTGATGTATGATTTGCTGAAGCTCCTACTTGACTGCCTTCAATCTATGCTGTGTCTAACAAATTTTTGTTCCAGATTTTGCTCTTTACCATCTTGGTTAGCCACAAAATCTGAAGTAGACTTCCACTCCAGACTACAGGTGGTTTGCCCTTCTGATCTTTCAAAGCTCATATCTTTCTCCCCCAAAAAAGAAGAAATGAAAACACAAAGGTGAGGAAAAGAAACCTGTATTCACAGGCCATGTGCCAGGTCTAGGTAAGATGGGCTCAAAGCATCACACCATCCTGAGGCATGTAACATGTCTCTCTCACTCCAATGCAACCAGGTGGGGAAAATCCAGAGCACAATTTGGCTGGTTAGTGTTTTCTGAATGAGCCTGTTGCCTTTTGAGTTCTGGCTCAATAGCCAATCAAAAAAACTGCGTCTTCACTACATTGTTAGACAATTATAGTTATAGAATATCTGTACATTTTACAAAGTCCATGTTGAGACCGCATCAGGTTTCATGAAGTCCATGATCCCTTGGTTTGTTTATAATATATATTGAATAAAACCTGTCTTGTAGCCCCAGAGGGACCATGAATTCCTTCAAGGTAGGGACTATCATACTACTTTTCTATTCCCTACATTACTTGTCAAACTACTAGGAACACATTACCAATTCAATAAATATCTTAACCGATCTATATTCATTCCTGCCCATCAGTGGGACCTGACCATTTCAGTTTCCTCTCAGCATTCAGAACCTATGATGTATTCCATTGTAGTTAGACATCCACATCTCCTTAGAGAGACAGCATAGAGTAGTAGGTAGAGTGTTGGATTGGAGGTTAGGATAACATGGGTTTAAATTAGGGTTTAAACACAGGTTTAAATTAGTTAAAATTATTTAATTTATTTAATTAATTAAATTTGTTTAAATTAAAATAAGGCTTAAATGAGATAATACTTTGCAAATCTTAAATCATATAAATGCCAGTAGTAGCATGGATCAGCTAGGTGGCACAATGGGTAGAGTGCCAGGCTTAGAGTTAGGAGGACTCATTTTCCCTAGTTCAAATCTGGCCTCAGACACTTACTAGCTGTATGACCTTGGACAAGTCACTTAACCCTGTTTGCCTCAGTTGCCTTATTTGTTAAAAATGAGCTGAAGAAGGAAATGGCAAACCAACTCAGTATCTTTGCCTAAAAAAATCCCAAGTAGGGTCACAGACAACTGAAAAATGACTCAATCACAACAAAGAGCAGCAGTTGCAGTAGCTGTAACAGTAGTAGGAGTAATAGTAGTAGTAACTTGGTCTGGAAATAACTTCATACTCTGACCTTTTTATTGCATTCCTTCTGATCTTAAATAATGCTTTTAGAGAACTACAAAGCTGTGCTGGTAAATGTTTAACAATCAGACTCTGGGGGGAGGGAGGAGGGGAAGTATGCACACACACTTTTCATTTTAATCTGCATTGTTAACAATTCCTTAAGTCTATACAATCAACAAGAGAATAAATCAAGCTCTGACTGGTAGTAACTGGTAATTTCTGAGGTATACATGCTCACCTTGAAAATTTAACAACTGGCTCTCAAAAACTGCTTATCTTGCTCTAGCACTCCCTGAAATAAATCTGACACAGTAGTTGTGTGATGCTGGACAAGTGAAAATGGGCATTTTGGACTAGATGACTTCTATGGTCCTTTCTAACTCTGAATCGTTGACCTCTATGGCATTTCTCCTGTCCGTACATCTTACTTAACATAACTTAAGGAAATTTAATAACTCTGATTGCTAATAATGAGTGCTTATTGAATACATTCCAGTAATAAAATTCTCTACAAATATCTTCCCCAAGTCCTGTGATTTATTTTCTATTGTACCTGCCTTCAGAAAATGTCATGTTTCTTTTCTACTTTTTTTTAACTGAGTAAAAAAATAATGGTTTTTTTAAAATGTTTAAAGAATAATGAATACCATTGATTTTATTTACTTTGTGTAACAGAGATGTATTCTAACCTTTAGGCTGAATATCACAAGCTGAGCTTACTTTAAAGTGAATTGGAGAAAGAAGAGGGAAAAAAATACACAATGTACAGAGGGGAATGGACATGTCACTAAATGAGATTAAAAATTGTAAAACAGGGGCAGTTTGGTGGCACAGTAAATAGAGCACTGGCCCTGTAGTCAGGAGGAGCTGAGTTCAAATCCAGCCTCAGACACTTGACGGATACTTGCTGTGTGACCTTGGGCAAGTCACTTAACCCCAACTGCCTGGTCCTCTTCCCTCCAAAAAAACCCAAAAAGTTATGAAACTGGATAATATTTTTTAACTTTCCATAGTAGAAAGATGTGATATTTTTAGATTTCATGAGGAGATGGAGGACAAAATAAAGTGATATCTGACTTTCTTGGGATGCATCTAACTTTATGCATCTCTTGATTTTTATTAAATTCAACAGAAAATATATTATATACCATACTAGCCAATGAAGATACAGAGAAAAAAATGAAATAATCCTTGCCTTCAAAGAACTTAAATTCTACTAAGGAGTAGATACACAGGAATCACTCACTCAATAAAATGATAATTTTGCTTAATAAAAATAATAATAATTAATTTGATTAAACTTATAGACTTAGCTGTCCTTCTCTTATTGCACTGACCAAATTAATTTCAATTCAACAAAGACTTATTGACCACCTATGATGTATACATCACAATGTAATTGCTGTTGAGGATACAAAGAAAAATCAAGACCAAGTTCAATTAATAAACATGCATTAAGCATCTACTGTCTTCAAGGCATCTTGCTAAGTGCTGAGGATATGAAAAGAAGCAAAAAGATAGCTCCTTGAGGAATTTACAATCTAATGGGGAGAGACAACATGCAAACAAATAGATAAGAGCAAACCATATATGTGACGAATCAGGGATAATTAGCAGAGGGAAGGCAGTGGAATTAAGTGGTTAGGGAAGGCTTCCTGTAGGTGTCATTTTAGTTGGGAATTAAAAGAAGCTGGGGAGATCAGCAGGTGGAGTGGAGGTTGGAGAGTGTTCTGGACATAGGACTTCCTGTTTTGCCTTGAGCTAATGGTCTTCAAGAGATTTCATATACGTAGATCTATATGCATATGTGTGTTACACTAAGACCAAGGAAATTGCAAAAGTTTAGTAAAAGATACAAATTTCTATGACTTCTGAGGAAGGAGAAATCAGTTCTGGCTGGGGATTTTAGGAAAGGCTTTCTAGAAGAAATGGTATTTGAACTGGGCTTTAAATGATGTGAATTTATAACTAAAAGGGAGATATTCCAGTCAGAGGTCATGTCAAAAGGCAGAGGGCCAGGAAACTACTGGAAGGGGGCAGATGAACAGCAAGGAATCAACTCTGGCTATGTCGTAGAAGGTATAAAACAAACAAACCAACAAACAGGTTAAGGACCTTAAAGGCCATAGGCATTTCTGTCTCATAGACTCTTTGGGGAAACATTTTTTTATAAATATGGTACTATAGGTAGAAGGACATTTAAATTATAATTTATATATACATTTATAATTATACATTGCATATTACATATTTATATTAAAATTGATATATAAATTTCTATTTCTATTTAATTCTGTATACATTTAGTTCTTGGTTTGAGCCCATGATTTCACTGACATAGACAACTACCACCGAAAAACCATTCTTAGCAATACTTTTTTGGATCTTTTTGCTCCCAAAATGAGAAACTTAAGAGAGTTTTCTGGTGTACCAAGTGATTAATGACTTGCCTATGGAAACATGAGGAGGAGAAATGAACGTATCTGTAGATATACATACATACATACATACATACATACATACATACATACATACATACATACATACGTACATGCACAATTAACATCAGGCACATTGTAGACAAATGTATATACATATGTGTATATACACATAAATGCATACACACATATATACACATAGATATATATGCATATATATGTATATATGTATGTATGTCATGCCTACAATGTGCCAGATGCTAAGCTAAGTGGTTTACAAATATCGCATTTGGTCCTCACAACTCTGGGAGGTAGGTGCTGTTACCATACCCATTTTACAGATGAGGAAACTAAAGCAGACAGAGGTTAAGCAACTTGCCCATTATCACACAGCTAGTAAGTGTCTGAAGCTGGATTTAAACTCAAGTCTTCCTAACTTCAAGGCCATATCACCGTATTTCAAGGTCATCTAGTTCAAGGCAACTAATACCCTCTCATTGAATAAATGAGGAAACTGCTGATTTAGGTGGTGAAATGATTTACCTGAGATCACACAGAAAAGGATGAGGTGGGGCCTGGAGAAGAGGAAGCTCCACTCCATTCCCCACAAGGATCTCACTACTCATTAACATTGCAGTCATCAGGCAGCCTCATTCTGCTCTGAAGCCTAATATCAGTTTTGATGCACAGGATGCTGCGAGCAGTCTAAGCAGAACCACAAGAAGTAGATTTGTGTACTTGAGACAAGGAGTCCCTCTATTCCTCTATTTCCCGAGATTGTGCTATCAGCATCTGCTAAAGGTCCACCTGCTTTCCTGACATGTCTGAATGCCCAAGTGAGGTGGACGTCGTAGGATCAGAGACTTAGAACAGCAAGGGATCTTAGGGATCATTGAATCCAACCCCCTCATTTTGCTGATGAAGAACCTCAGGCTGGGGAAAATAAAGTGACTCACCCAGGGTAACACAGCTAGTAAAGGTCTGAGGTTAAATTAAACTGAAGCTTACCTGACTCTAAGCTCAGCAATTCATAAAAACTATCCATAATTTCAAGGAAATAGAAATTAAAATATCTCCTCACATTCTAATATCCACCAGAACCTACTCAGAGGGATCTCCAAGTGCTCTTTATCCCTTTCCAAATTAGTCTTTTCAGTATAAATGGTTTGCCAATTTCCCACATGTGGATAAAAGTTGTCCCCACACACACACACACCCAAAAAGAATATATCTTGAGTCATTACTAGGAGCATTTTATACCTTACACAGAGTAGTTGGTTGAAAGAAAGCATGAATGAACCCTAGCAGGGATCAACAAGGGTTTATTAAGTACCTACTATGTGTGCCAGGCACTGTGCTATATTCTAGGGGTACAAATAGAGAGAATGAAACAGTCCCTGAGAGGGAGGTCAAGAATGATTGAAACCCAGGCTAGGCAACTATCAAAAGAACAGGGGTGTCAGTATGGTGAAGTATAAAGAAAACTTGATTCAGAATTAGCAGACCTGTGTTCAGATTCTGACTCTGCCCCTTCCTCTCATGTGTGACCTCGGGGAAGTTGATTTCCCTTTTCAGACCTCAATTTTCTCCTTCATTAAATGAAGGTATTAAACTACACGGTGTTCCTAAAGTCTAGGATAGATAGGCAAAAATGCATATTTTCAAGAAATGAAATGAATGAAATTTTCAACAACATTTTGTTTAATTGGAATATTAACAAATAACATCTTCAATATGATTTCCATCATTTGTGATGTAAAGGTTGATGAGCTTTGCAAGATTCATGTGAACTCGATGCAATAACTCCACATTGCTGTCAATTTTCCTATTTGTCCAGACTTTAGGGACATCCTGTAGATTACTTCTAAGTTATCTCCTAGCTCTAAAATTCTGTGACACTAAATGGAAAGAAAATCATTGAAACAGGATGTGGGATGGAAGCAAAGGCAAGCCTTGCCTCTTTCACAATTTGGCAAAGGACCTTTTTCACACTTTAAATTCGCTGTCAGACTACCAACACTACCATTTTCTCTTAGGAAATTGCAAATATAAATTTCATTTTATTATATATGAATTATCGTCAATTCCAAATTGGTTGAGTCCAAATTAATGAAATTTTAGTTTAACCTTATTTAAACTTCAGTTGTATTTATTTAAGAGTAGATTTAAATAATAAATATCCAGAGTAGTATTTGGTTTGCATTTTCTTCCTATTTGGAAAGCAATGCTATTTAATTTTTTTTTAAATCTCTTGTGAACTCACAACTAATTCCATTTTTGTGTCTAATTCTAAAGTCCACATACCCAGTAGCTGATATTTTATCAACTTGTAGTGCCCCCTGCTGGCCTGGAATAATAATACAAAGGAACACTAATTCTTTGGCATGCTTTCATTCTTCTTTGAATACAGCTGAATGAAGCATTGACCTGTTCAAAATTTCAGGTTGAATGTTTTGTCTTAAGGGAAGAATGAAGTCAAACACCTATGACTGAGTCACTAAGATAGGTTCGTAGAGACGTTATATACTGCACTATATGAACACTTAAAAAAATCAAAAAGCTATTTTTGACCCTGTGGTTTATAACAGCAAAATTTCTAGGTTAAAACCATAATTAAGTAAGTTTAATGGACCAGTAACGAGCAGGATTATGAGCATTTTGTTCCCCAGAATTTAATTATCCTAATTTGAGAATACATGCTAAAAATAAGAGGCAGTGTATAGAGTTCTAGGCTTGAGGTCAAGAAGACTGTCCTGTCATCCAACCTCGCTAACCCTTAGTTTCTCTATCTGTAAAATGAAGATAGTAATAGCAGTACTACCAACAGTTGTGAGAATCAAGGGAAATAATGAAGATGTATTCTTTGTAAATCTTTAAAAATCATATATAAATTTCAGTTATTAGGATAGACACCTAAAAATGCTACGTTCTCTCAATGCTTCAACTTTACCTTTGGGATTAAATTAGGCACCTGTGGAAGCTTCATTAATTATCCAGACATCAGAGTGTTATCTGATACGTTGCTATTCCACCATACTAAAAAAATATTTCAATACTTAAATAATTAATGCAGATCCTTAAATCACAATGTCCAGAGGCAAACTACTCCCCAGAAATATAGCAGTAGGTAATTTGATTAGCTCTTTTATATCAGTATATATTCCATCTCTAGCAATTAGTACTACCCAGAAATGGAAGAGGCTTCATTAAAAAAAATTAATTCTCCATCACTGGAAACATTCAGGCATACACTGGGTGATATCTTTCTTGAGATCCTATAGGAAGCACACTTGTTTCAGGCACGGAGTGAATCTGGGTGACCTCTGAGATTCTTGCCAACCTTTATAGTCTATGAATCTTTCAAATCATAACATGGATGTGAAAACTGTACCTTCCATAGGTATCAGAGGTAGCACACCTGATGCTAACTCTGCCACACAATGCTGGGAAACCATCGGTTTCCAATCATAGCCAGTCAGTTATGTAGGCATCAGGGGCAGGCTGGCACAAAGGCATCATCTGAGCCTGAGGTGAAGATGCAATACGTCCTGTAGACTGGGGCCACCAGATAAAGGGTGATATTTTCATGCAGACAGTGGAGAGAGAGAAGAAAAAAGAATACTGGCCACATTTGGGACCTTCCTGCCACATCTATTGTGAAACACCTGGATAACAGCAGGTGGAAAATGAACAGGACTAATGCCTACTTCACAGGCTATGTAATGTCAGGTGTTTTTGCACATTTAATTGTTGTTTCTCAAAGGGCATGATTCTATCTGTAGTATCCCAGAAGCTGTTTATTAAAAGTCAGTTAAGACAGACCTACTCTAAATAATTTAAGCACTTTGGGATTCGGTTGTACTGAGTCAGAAAAGAGCCATCTGAGGACAAAGAAAGAGGAAGGAAAGAAGGAAAGAGGCAAGGATGGAATGAGAGACAGAAACAGAGGAAGGGAGGGAGGAAGGAAGGAAGGAAGGAAGGAAGGAAGGAAGGAAGGAAGGAAGGAAGGAAGGAAGGAAAGGAAGGAAAGAAAGGAAAGGAAGGAAAGGGAGGAAGGAAGGAAGGAAGGAAGGAAGGAAGGAAGGAAGGAAGGAAGGAAGGAAGGAAGGAAGGAAGGAAAGAAAGAAAGAGAAAAGAAGAAAGAAAAAAGAAGGAAGGAAGGAAGAAAGAAAAAGGAAGGAAGGGAGGAAGGAAGGAAGGAAGGAAGGAAGGAAGGAAGGAAGGAAGGAAGGAAGGAAGGAAGGAAGGAAGGAAGAAAAAGAAAGAAACAAAGAGGGATAAAGAGAGAGAGAGAGAAGAAAGGAAGGAAAGACAAAGAATCTCATGACAAACAAACAATATTTCCCATCTCTAAAATGTTCAGCTTGCTACAAAAGGTGCCCTCTGTCGACATAGTCTTAAAAGAAAGATGATAAGTACATTAAAGTAATGTAATAACTACTAGGACAGAAAATTTATTTCAAAGAGTCACTTAAACCAAGTAGCCTAGCTACAACTTCAAAGCCATAGAAAAACACTTTGAATATTCAAATGAAACAAATCATTATTTTTACAACTGATATTTTAGGACATTCAAAAGAATTAGTCTCAAACAATTTCCATTTTTTGAGACTTTCACCAGGTCTTTGTATTTAATAGGTTCATAGAAACACAGTTTTCTTGCATGAAATCCTTAAGGCTGCCAGTGAGTACCAGCAACCACTTTAGATGTGGGAAAACTAAAGCATTCACATATTCCTAACTTTCAGATGCCTGAGTTGCTTCATGTCACTGACCTACTTCAGATGTATTAGAAGTTTTGGTATAATGGGTAGTCATAGAGAACATGCAATTCCACTGGATTTAGGGCTGGAGGAGACCTAAAAGGTCACTGAGTCCAACCCTTCCATTTTACAGATGAAGAAACTGAGGCTTAGAGATGTTAAGAGCCTCACCAAAGGTCGCATAGATAATATATGTCAGAGGCAGGATTTGAAACCACTTCTTTATGATTGCAGTTCTTGCACTCTATGCCTACAGGGATACACAGGGTTTGTGTTGACTCCTTCCCTTGTTTTTAACCTAATGGAACATCTACAATTCCACACTGCTTGAAACAAATTCGATTAATTTACCTTTAAAAAAGAGAGCTATAGCTTGCTTCAGAAGACAGAGAGATGGCAATCTGTAGACTACTTATTGGATTTCATGTGGATTTCATCACCATTTCCACAAGCCCCTGCTTTGAGACTGGATAATGAATCATCTTTCCAGCCATTCCAACAGCAAGAAGTGTTAAATGGGAGCTTTATGCTTTTTAAAACCAACAGCCAAGCTTTTGTACTCCTTTTTATGGCTCACCTGGCACATGACCCAATCTTATCTCAGCTCTCTTTGGTAGCCAAAAAGCCATGAGCTAGTAAGAACATTGCTGCAGAGAATAATTCAATGGATCAACTTTGCATCTAGAGAGGTATCATTTCAGAATAATTGTTTCTATTTTGTAGTACTGGCAATACTTTCAGCGAAATCTAAAATACATTACTAGAATATTCTCCAACATTTGGGGGCAGAACCTGTCTATCCCACGACTGAGAAGCATAGCTATGATTCTTCCATTATAGGACTTACTTAAGGGATTGTGTATCTGGCTCCTTTCTATCAAACCTGAATGAAAGGCGGTTCATTAAATGTTTCTCCAAAACAGGAGATTTCATTGTTGTTACAATTTTTGTTGAAATCGGGTTTTATTCTGGAGACGAAAGATTCAGCCAAGTGGCAGCTAAGGGGCGCTGGATAGAATGCTGGAGTTAAAAGTCAAGAAGATTTGAGTTCAAATTAATTTTCTCAGCTGTAAAATGAGGATGATAATAACATGTGCCTCATGGGGTTGTTGTGAGGACCAAATGAGATAGCATGGAAATACTATTTAGATGGCAGTAGTAGTAGCAATAGTAGTGGTAGTGGTGGTAGTAGTAGTAGTAGTAGCAGTAATAGTGGTAGTAGTAGTAGTAGCAATAGTTGCAGAAGTAGTAGTAGCAGTAATATTTTGAAAAGAATTGTGTTTCATGAAGTCATTCTTACAAATTAGTTGGATTAGGGGATTTGATTTTCCCCTCTAAGAAGGCAAAGGTATTAACAATCTAGTTGCTGAAATAAGAGGTTAAAAAGGCTTCTTTCCATCTCTTCCCTCCTAGCTACATTCTCTTCATCTAGGCTCATATTTTGTTTTTTAAAAAGATAGGAGAATGGGAAGTATACTAAATGATACCTTTGCATTGAAAACCCCATAGGTCATATTACATATTCTCACACATACACACACACACACACATAAACACACACACATATATGTACTATATGTATATATAATATATTGTGTATATGTGTGTATATACATATATATATATAAATGTGTGTGTGTACGTATGTGTGTGTATATATGTCTGTGTATATAGGTGCTGACAGCACATCTATTTTTTCAGCATTTAGGAATAAGTGAGCTTAATGCCTAGTTAGCAAGAATAAGATACTACCAGATGGTGAATATCCAAAGTGAAACCCACGTGGCCTAGTTTTGTCCTTCTCTCTCACCTGCCAATAACCACCCCCACACACACACACCTCCAGCAGCAGTTTCATGGTATCCTATATCAGCCCCTCTCCCAAAAAGTCATGTCTCAAGCTTTCTACTTACGTGGGGCCTTGCATCACCAAAGTTTTCTCCGAAGTCTCTCTTCCTACCCACGGAAGTCATCTTTGAAAGCTGATTTGCATTTGCCTTTCATAGTGTTTGCCTCAGACCGTGTTTTATAATACTTTTCCCAGTGGCTAGAATTGCTAGTTATATCGATTGCTATGTAGTATAATAGGGGTTAATTTTAGAATACCTTTAGGAAGGAAAGGAGAAGGAAGAAGGAGGAATCTTTTATTGGAGGTAAACAAGAGAACTTTTCCAAAAGTACAATTGAGCTCACATACAAGTCTCCCACTTTTGTTGCTTTTGTGATATAGGTCTTGTTCTATGAATAAAGTACATGATTCTTTCTCCTTTAGTATCTGCCAGATCCCCTTGTAAAAGTTTCAAGCAAAAGCCAAGAAATTGGGAAGATTATTATTTCCAAGCATGAGCACAAGATAGAACTTTTAAGAGTTCTATTCAGTCCTACATTTCTGTGGAGCATATACTTTTCTCTTGTTATGATTTTCCAGTGAAATGATAACGAAGAGGCATAACCTAAATCCAGCAGAATCTCAGTGGATCATTTGAATCAAGCTGAAAAACGATTGCGTTGTGCATTACCTTTATCAATTATATCTAATATTATAGACCCTTAGAAAAGTACCCAACTTCCTTTCCTGAAGTCCCCAAGAGGTCTAGATAAGCTCAATTCATCAAGAGAACAAAGAGGGATTTAATACATTAAGAAAAGCATTGGTGAAGCATTCTAAAGTTTATTCCTTGCAGGAATTATTACTCTATTATAGAAATGAAACTCATTTTAGTAAGCAAAGCTCCCCACCAGCTACCCAGATATCAGAGTGAAATAAATGTGAGTCTTAAAAATTACAATTCTCTTTTAATTTGCTAGTTGGTTGGGGGCTGGTATAGTAGTAATTTTGGTTAGTAATCTATTTTTTGCTTCCTTTTTGGCTCACTTTTCATCTACAAGGTTCTTCTCCCTGTCTAAGATGAGGGGGCAAGGGAAGAATCACTCTTCAGTCTGTGGCTGGGTGTCATACACAAAAACTACAGTCCTGGTCAATGACATTTCCCAGTGTTCACAGTTCTGGCTGAAAGCCAGCACATGGCCAAGTACGACTAGAAATTATCATAACTCCATCCATAACAACCTTCAGTAGAATGAAAATTCCTGAAAAGGCAGAGACTGATTTTTCAACATCTTTGTATTACCATTTTCTAGCCCAATGACTTTCACATAGTAGGTACTTTTTAAAAATGCTAATTAGATTGATCGGGCCAAATTATATTGGAGTTTGTAAAAGTCTTTCATGGGACTTTTAAAAAAAAATCTTGTAAGAAAGTTACTTTGCTAGTAAAAAAAAAATGGAAGGATTCTGGTACTAGGGAAATATTGGATGGGACCAGAAGGGAACATTTTTTCTGTTATTCTATATGTAGAGTCTTATTGACAAAAGGTACTTTGGAGATCATATAGTCCAATTGCTACCCCTTCAAGAAAACTTAAAAAATATTTCCGTCGTATTCTTGGAGAGTGTCTATTTAAATATTTCTGTGATGGTGATCTGATTTCCATTCTTTTTTCCATTGAGCTAGAATCTTCCTTATAAAAGTAATGAGTATAGTCTGTATGAGTGAAATCCTACCAAAAAATTAACAGGATAAGTGGATTGAGACAAGGAATCACTTCTTTCTACCCAAACTGCTTTTTAATTTTCTTCTCTTACTCTTATCTCAGTCCCTTCCTATTCCATTCCCTCTATCAAACATACACAATCTCTCATGCTCCCATGTTTCAAGACTTCGGTCATAAAGAAACTAAGAGATTCTTTCTAAGATTCTAAACTAAGAGACAGTTCTTTCTCTTCAGTACTCTGATATAAAATCTCTATTTTAGCTGCCCCTTGGAGAAGCACTTATCTATTATTAGTTTGGCTTAAGATACATAATTATGAACTTTACTGATTTCACTTTTAATACCACCTGTTCTGCAATGTTTATGTGTTAAATAAATTGAGGGTGATGATGGTTTTTTTAAAAAAAATCTTTACATTTCCATTATTCTTTCAACTGTATTTTTAAATATATATGGTAATATTGTGTAATGCATAGAGTCCTGGGCTATGGGTTAAGAAAACCTAGGTTCAAATTGCAAGGCTATCATTTATTACTATGTGACCCTGGACAAATAGCTTAAACTCTATGTGCTTCAGACAATCTCCTGGGGCTTACTGACAAATTTATACATGTGATATCATATGCACGATGAGACAGAATCCCATATGCTGATGGAACATCAGTCCCATCCACTGATGAAACCACAGATTCTTCATGCATATATAGTTAGATGAACTATTTCAGTTTGCACTGACAAAGATAAGATCTACAGCAAAACAAACTGTTTTTTCTTTTATAAGCTGATATAGGTCACTTGCACAAGAGTGCAACCATTCCCCTGCATTAGGTCATAAAAAAGATCCATCATTTGAAAAGATATCTTGAACTCTTGGTCTTTTGAACTATTTTCAGCTTACACAGTATAAAGAATTCAGCATAATTTTAAAAAATGTTTTGTGTTTCTTAAACTAACATGATGTTGCAGACATACCATCAGTGGGTAATTGTTGAAGTTAGGAGCAGCTTCTAAGATGACCACAGTGTGATTTCCTATACATAGATATCCCTATCTCTTTCACTTCTATGTCTTTGCATGGGTTGTCCCCCACACACGGAATTCTTTCCCTCACCACCTTCACCTCTTAGAATCCCCATTTGCCTTTAGGTTCAGTATAAGCACCGCACCCCTCCAGGGAGTCCAACTTGCATAATGTGAATTTATGTAAAGCAAGAACTTTCTTACTATCACATGAAGACTTTCCTTATTCCCCCCACCCAAGTTGTTAGTGTTCTCCCCTAAAAATATCTTATTCACTTTTGTATATATGATTTAATTAAATCTCTACAAATTTCAAATCAGAAAAATTCAAATAGTTTTGTGCATATCTCCCCCATTAGAATGTGTGCTCCTTTATGTCAGGAATGATACAGTATTTTTTAGTTTCTTTGTGTTCTCAGTACTCAGCATTTATTGAGAGCTTAATACACATGTGTCGACTGACTGATTGAAGGATTGAATGAGAATGGTAGTTGAGCGAGTGAAGAGAAGTATTATTTGGGGGAAATGTTGTGGAGATGGAAATTCCAAGATTTGGCAACTAATTGGACACGTGGAGTAAGAGTAAGAGGTCAAAGCTGACACCAAGGTCATAAACCTGTGTGACTGGAAGGGTTGTAGTGTCCTTAACAGTAATATAGAAGTTCAGCAAAGGAATATGGGGAAGGAAAGTGGGAAGAATGAGTTCTATTTTAGACTTAATAACTTTGAGATGCCTATAAGCTATTCAGTTTCCAATAGATACATACAGGAGCCCAGGATTGAATATAAAGATCTGTAAATAATCAGCAAGAGATGATAATTGACCCTGTGTGACCTGATGAGATCATCAAGTGAAGACAGATTTTTAAAAAGAAGGCCCAGGAAAAAATCCTTGGGGATACCCAGAATGAGTGGCTGTGATGTGCATGAAGATTGATTGAGGAAGACTAAGGATCAGTCAGAGAGGTAGGAGGAGAACCAAGAGAGAGCAGAATCACAAAAACCCAGAAAGGAGTGGGTATACAGAAGGAGAAGGTGACCAATAGTGCAATGATGCAAGGACATGAAAGGGAAACCTTGAACAATCCACTTAGGTTCCTTTAAGGCCTCAGGTGGGTTATCTCACTTTAAATCCTTAAAGGTAAGATGGTTCTTTGTCAGAGCTACCTTGCTCAACACTCCAGACAGTTTAACCTTTTGGAAACTAGAACAAACATAATGAACATTTAGATCATAAATTTTTCAAGCATTAAAAACGATTAACAGAATCAACTGTGACATGGGAAGGGAGCTTGCTAATTTGACTAATTTTTCCATGAAGTTCAAATATGATTTTCTGGGAAGGAAGAGAAAGGAGCTGGAAGAGTATCAGCTCTATAAACCTTATTATGAATCAAAAAGTTGAACAGAACCCCAGAAGTCTGTTCTCTGTATCTGGCAAGAGTCTATATCTCTCCTCAGGAGATGCCACAAAAGAAATGAAACCCAGAAAATCTTAGTCTTTGGAAAAGATGAATGATCCTTTAGCAAAGAATGGTTCCTAAGTAGATTAAAATGGAGCTCTGGTTGTGTATGTAATATACCTCCTCTTGGTATACTGCCAGGCCTTGGTTGCCTCACTTGATATCTTGAGCACGACATAGAGGAAAAACAATCCTTCCAGCTGAAATATAACTTAGATCTAAACAGCTAAAAATTCCAGGGCTGAAATGTAGAAATAAATATGGACAGAGTCCAAGGTCTTGCAGTTCTCCTCATTCCCTCTGGAAAGGATATTATCATTTGTTATTCTGGCATTGTGTTCAGCGTGCTTTCCTCTGCAAACGTCCTGAGTTCTTTGCAGAAAGACAAAACACTGATTTGTTGTTGGGCAGTGTTTAATTCGTTGAAAGATGCCCTCCATTTATAATAATGATGATAGCTGACACGTGTATAGATAGGATCACAACAGGTATTCAGGTATAATGAGATAGACAACTCTCCTCGAAGCCAAGATCTCACCTCTGACACATATGGGCTGCATGACTCTAGGCAGTTCACTTAACCTCTCAGTTCTCTAGGCAATATGTTGCAGAGAAAGATCACATGGAAGAAGGACTAAAATTTATCTATACATGTCCCCTTTTCTCCTCTGATGCTGCTACCACCCTTATGCAGATCCTCATCCCCTCACAATAGGACTATCACAGTAGCCTACTGGTGGGTCTGCCTGCCTCGAGTCTCTCCTCACTCCAGTGCAGCCTCCTGTCAAACTCATCTTGTGCCACCTTATCTGGCTTTAGTACTAAGGCCAAGTCTTGCCTATTACCAAAAATCTGGAGTGAATCTATTCAAAGATTTTTTTTGGAAACAAGATTTTAGCACTGGTTAGGAGCTTAGATTTCTAGGTCAATCTCTCACCTAATACGGAAACGACTTCTTGAAGTACTCCTTTGGGCCTGAGTGCCCAGTACTACATGGGAAAGCTCATGATGTAATAATAGCTCATGGCTGGCATCTATATAGCATTTTAAGATTTGCAAAGCACTTTAGAAAGTTCTCTCATTTGATCCACACAACAACTCTGTGAAGTACATGCTATTAAGCCTCCCATTTTGCAGATGAAGAAAATGAGGTCGAGAGATGTTTAGAGATGTAACAGGACAACACAGATAATAAGCTTCTGGGGCAGACCATCTATTGTTGGAGAACTCAAATTAATAAAAAGATCTTCACTGTGTTGAGTCGAAAATCTGCCTCCCTGGAACTTCCACCCAGTGGATTTAGTTCTGTCTTCTGGAATTATGTAGAACAATTGTACTCCCTCTTGCACATGGCCTACAACTCTGAAACTCGTCTCTCCAAACACAACCTCCTAGTCTTTAGTTTTTCTTCTGCCTCACCCTCCTATACCCATTTATTCTCCCCATAACTTTGGGTGTGTGCACCCCTCTATCACTCCTGCTTGTTCTGCCAGTCCATCATATGCGCTATCATTTTCCTATCATCCTTTCACATTCTTGACCTTTTGGTTGACTACTTCAACTTTAAACTATCAGCTCTCTTTGATTCTCTATTCATCCTCTCTCACCCCTAAATTCAATCAGTTGCTAAAGTCCTATGATTTCTATTTTTATAACATCTCTCATATAAATCACCACTCTCTTATGACATAGTGAACTGTTGTCTAGGCTCTTATCACCTCCTGTTGAGACTATTAAAATAGATTTTTATTGGTCTCTCTGATTGAAGTCTCTCCCTACTCTAATACACTCTCCACTCAACTGTCAGTGTGATCTTCCTACAGTGCCCAGCTGTCTGTCTGTCTGTCTGTCTCTCTCTCTCTTTCACACACACACACACACACACACACACACACACACACACACACACACACACTCTACTCACTCATTACTCAATAAACTCCAGTGGCTCCCTATTCCCTCCAGGATCAAATATAATCCTCTGTTTGGCCTTTTTTTGGTGGCTTGACCACCTGGCTCCATCCAACTTTTCCTTAGACCTTAGTCTTAGACTTTAGACTTTACTCACCTCCACATATTCTATGATACAATGACAAAGCCACACTGGCCTCTTTTGGGCTCTTCACACTTAGCCATGTATTTTCACTGGCTGTCTTTATATCTGAAATTATTTTCCTCCTCTTGAACCCCTAGCTTCTCTGGCTTCTTTTAAGTCTTAGCTCAGATTCCATCTGGATCTTTCCCAAGCTCCCTTGAAGCTTGGTCCTTTCGTCTGAGACTACGTCCAATTAAGCTGATATATATATCTTGTATGTTCGTAGTTATTTGCATGCTGTCTGCCCCATGACACTGTGAGCTCCCTGAGAGCTGGAACTGGTTTTTGCCTTCATTTGTTTACTCATTGCTTAGCACAATGCCTGGCTCATAGGAAGTACTAAATAATTGCTGGTTGACTTGACTTGACTTTTCTTTTTATTGTATTGCCATGAACACCTTGTCAAACCTTAGCCCTGTTACATTCTCCTTTTTCTTTTTCTGCCCTCCTCATGAAGGACACTCCTGGAGAAAGTCATATAATCATGCTAAATGAGTTTGCTAAAAATGTATGTTATTGTATCTCCAGTGCACCCACTACTACATGACAATGCTTTTATTCTTCCCTGACTGACTCTGTCATGGTTGCCATAGTAGCTACTTCAGACCTCCACTTTCCTCAGACTTCCTAGACCACCTCCTTCCTCCTTTCCTCACAACAGATCACCTAGCATCATCCTACAACACTTTACTGAGAAAATGGAAGCTATCCATCATGTGCTCCCACATCCATCCTGCTCTACATCTCCAATCCCTTTTCACCACTTTCCACTCTCCCCTCCTTTATTTCCATCTCTGAAAAAATATGTGGGAATTTTCTCTACCTATCTAACCCTTTGTGTTCTCGATGTTATACTTCCTTTGTCCTCTCAGCTCTTCCCTATCTCTCCCTTATCTTCAATCTCTCCTTATCCAATGGCCTCTTCACTGCCACCTATGAACATTCCCAGGGCTCGCTCATGCTTGGCCCTCAACTTCTCATCCTCTTCTCTTTCACAACCAAACCCTTAGAAAGGATTTTCTCCACTCGTTGCCTCCATTTCTTCAATGCCCACTCGCTTCATAACACCTTGCAATCTGGTTCCTGAGCCAAACACTTTACTGATATTGCTCTAAGACCACCAATGATGTCTGGACTATTAAGATCAATGTCCTTTTCTCGTTGCTCTGTCTTCTTGACCAAACTTTCCCATTAGACGCTATTGGACACTTCCTTCTGGACACTCATGCCTTAGCTTCTGTAACGCCACTCTTTCTTGATTTTCCTTCTACCTCTGTCATCATACTTTTCTCTGCCACTTTTGCTAAGTCATCAATGAGGCACTGAGGTGGCAGAGTAGATAGAACACTGAGTCAAGAATCAGAAAGACCTGGATTCAAATCTGGCCTCAGATATTTACTAGCTGTGGGATCCTGGGCAAGTCGGTTAACCTCTGCCTCAGTTTCCTCAATTGTAAAGTGGAGATAATAGAAACACCTACCTTGCAGGCTTCTTGTGAGGATTAAATGACATGATATTTGTAAAGCCCTTGGCAGTGTCTGGCATGAGGTAGGTAGTATAGAAATGCTTATTTGTTGCCTCCTCCCTGCTCCCACCTTTCCACCATTGCCCTCCAAATCAGTGTGAGTATGCTCCCAGCCTCTATTCAGGACTCTCCTCTTTTCTGTCTTTGCCCTCTCACTGTCAATGATCTCTCAATCAAACATCAATATGCTCCTAAGAGCTCCTTTGTCATTTCTGACAGTCAAGCCTCTCTCCTGAATTCCAGTCCCTTATAATAATGTAAATAGCTGGCATGTATATAGCACTTTTTCTTAATGGATCTTTGATTTCCTTGGTATAAGGACATTCTGGTGATTTCTCTACCAATGCAGATCAGTACCTGCTTTGTGCCATCTAGCTGAGATGGAGTGTTCAAATCTGTGGAAGTCAGCAAAGAGCGAGTGAGAGGCATGCTAACCATCTCGTCTTCCACTTCTCTCTAATCTGTATAGCCAGTTCTGGATAATGCATTAAATTACAAATGCTTGAGAAATATGGCTTGATGACTTGAATAAAATATATCAAACCTGGAAAAATTCCTCATCCAGTTTAGATGCTGGCATCTTTAAATATCTAAAACAGTTTCATATCCTGAGCTAATCTGGCAGCAGCCCAGTGCCTATATAGGGTAGGAGAAATAGGTATTCGTCCCCATACCTCTTCCCTCCATGAAGGTTGGGTAAAAATGTGGGTCCCTAAAGACAAAAACCTGTGGAGGGGGGGAGAAATGGCAAAGGGGTAATTGAGCTACCTGGAAGTAATGGCAGCCTGGGAGAGGCTTCATTTATAAGTGAAGGGCAGGGATATTGCTGTAGGGAGGAAGCATCACCAGCCCAACCCAATGCTATTGTCCTGAATAAAAGCTCAATTTGCCCTATGTTTCTTTTAGCCTTGGTCACCAAAGCTAGAAGAGCTTTACACTGGATTATCACATGTGAATTGATTGCTTAATTCAAATCTTTCCAATTCCTTCACTTTGAATTAATATTTAATGGCATCAATTAAGTCAGTTATGGACCTTAGTAGAATAACTTCAGGAAAACGAAAGAAGAATAAGAATTTGTCATGAGAAAATGTTACAGAACTTTTAGGGTAGCCAGTTAGGTTGGTCTGGGACTCGGATACTTAACCTAAGCACATTGATTGAACGAAGGCTCTTGGGTTCACTCAGTTGCATGTTAAACAGTATAATGCATTCCCGTGTGCTTGTTTCTTCAAGTGCTCATTTTTTCCCAGATCTATAACTGCGTGATTTTGCAGGTCAGATGTCGAGGGTGACAGGAAACCATTGGAATCTTTATCCTCATGTGCATGGATGCAGAGTTTTAGAGGTCCAATAAAGGCCATACCCTCCTATGACATGCCCCAAATCCCAAAGCCTTCTCAACTTGGCCTTTTGAACCCAGCCCCATCTCCCTGACCAACTCTTGGGGCATTTTCATCCAGTAAAAGCCTTAACTAGCAAATAGAATGAGCTTCGCAAAATGTGCTCTGGGGTAAGCAATTTGAAACGTGCCATCAAGTAAGATTTTAAGACAATTAAGAAAAAACAACCTCCCTCCTCATCTCTGTTTATGGCTTCCCTGTCTTCCTTTAAGTCCTAAATAAAATCATATCGTCTTCAGCGCACCTTTCCCAGTCTCTCTTAATTCGCGTGCCTTCTCTTTTAAAATAATTTTCTATTTGTCCAGAATGTAGCTTGCTTTATATATATTTACTTGCTTGTCTACCCAATTAAATTGTGAGCTCCATGAGGGCAGGGACAGTCTTTTGCCTCTTTTTGTATTCCCAGTGCCTATCATAGGGTCTGGCACACAGTACAAGCTTAATAAATATTTATGGACTACAGGTATTGAATTTCAGTTGAGGTGTGAGAAAGAAGAGGCCTGGTTACCATAAGCCAACTGCTGAGAAACCCAATACAGAATGGGGTGAGAGAGAGCCAGGCATGTCTGGGAAAAGTTTCACTTGGAGTAATCAGTGGGAACGATTTAGTAGGTTTCTCTATTAACTAACTGTTCCTCTCAACTAAGTTCTCAATTTGGTTGTTACTACAAGGAATCTTTAATGCTGTTAGCACCTTCTAAATTTTAGTACCCTAAAGGAAAGTGCCCTCTCTGCAGCCTTAATTATAACTTAGCCCCTGGGAGATAGCCTCAGTTTCCCATGCTCTTAAAAACTCCGGTCCATTCTCACTAGCCAAGCCCCAGCTGACCACCTGCAGGATCTTACATTATTCAAAGTAGTCAGCTGACACTCATGTGGGTATAATATATACCGTTTCTATCATTCACTCTGGTTAAGTAGGAGACAGTCTTACATTTTAATAATACTCAGCAAAATAGTGTCTGGTTGAACTTAATGGAAAAGCTCATTGAGAAATCCTTAAAGAAATCTGCCTAGGAAATATTTTTAAAAGATTTAAATTTGAATTGCAAATCTGATCTTCTTCTATCTCCCTATGGACTCTTTAATCTTCATGCCTTCCCTCTAGAGTTCAGCTCTTTTCTCCAGGAACTTATCCCCTTTCATGTTAATGCAATAATTTTCTTTTCGGTTTCTTTTATTTGTCCTGGAAACATAGTTATAAATTTGTGAGAAAGTAAATAAGGGCCTATCCCATTTTTTTTCCTTCTGTCTGGTCTGAGATATTTTAAACGAATTGGAAAAAGCAACGAGGCAGAAAAAGAATAGCATATACACATAAATATGGGGCATCTATAAAGTTAGAACTGAAGAGGAACTGAGAAAAGCAGTCAATGTTCAACCCAGAACTGGGTTTTAATGTTCTAGTTTTGCGACTCTCTGAAAAACAGAATTTCTTTGAAATTTTTTGAAAAGCCTTCTCCTCAGGGCTACCTCAGGCTCTTAGTTACTAGGACTGTTAGGCTAGAGCTGCAAAAGGGCAAGATTTGAAGATGTGAAAAATTGGATCAGACCAATTATTTGGCATCTTGTGACCTCACTTCCCTCCCCAACACTACTTCTACCCAAATAAAACAAAGCAACAGCAACAATTTACTGAAAGCAATCCCATTTTGTTCTTTTGATCTACTAATATAAACTGTGGCTCAGCACCAGAGGGCTTTCACAGACAGGGTATGATTTGGGGGCTTTTAAGGAATTATATTTTTTCAGCTTATTTTGCATTTAATATTGGAACTTGCTCTTGGAGTGAGAATGAGGAAGAGCAAAGGGGCAAATGCTTTGCCTCCTAACCTTGGTGCCATCTCTAATCTCTCTATTGTCAGACTCCTTAATTCCCTTTTATAAGCCAAGTACAAAGTGATAGATGGCTCTAGATTCGAAATAGCCTAAGCCAATCAAATCATTTATTCTTAATGAAGCATGAATAAGTAGACAAGTACCCAGGGCCAGGGTAAGTCCTCAGCTATTTCTATAAGGCATTTAAGGAGCTCGGTCACGACCTAAAGTAATACAATCAATGTCCCAAATAAAGGCCGACCTCCATTAAAGCCTATTTTATTAACAGGGACATTCAGTAACTTATCAAGTTGATTAGGCCCTTTTGATCAACCTGTTAAACTAAAATCAGTCAGACCTGTTTGGATGTACAGAGAAAAGCCAGGCCTGACAAAGAGGATAGCCAGGAGTAAACCAGTCTGAGACGCCTAAGGGTGAGTGTAGGCCTGAATTTTGACAGTGAAAAGTTTAACATTGTCTAGAAAATATTATCTAGTGATCCACCCATTCCTCTAACCTCCCCTGCCCCGCCCCTCAGAAAAAAAGTCAGGTAGAACCTGGTGAAAGGACATTCAGATCTCCATCTATTTCCTGGCCCAATCTACCTCATGCTTTCTCTATTCAGGCCATTCATCTCCACCTCCTCCCCACCAGTAACTTGGACTCCGCCCTTGGGTTACTCAGCTCTGGTAGGTATGGGTTGGGGATTTTTTGTTTCTTTTGTTTTGTTTTTGTTTCTGTTTTTTGCCTTACCTTACTGGTAACCAGTTACCAGTCCCCCAGCAACTTCCTGACCTGATGCTCATCCCACTACCCCCTCCTCTTTCCAGCTCCTCTTTCTATGGTGTCTTCCTCCATTAGAATGTGAGCTAGGTGGCACAGTGAGTAGAGCACTGGCCCTGGAGTCAGGAGGACCTGAGTTCAAATCCGACCTCAGACATGTGACAGATTCACTGTGTGACCTTGGGCAAGTCACTTAACCCCAATTGCCCTGCCTTCCCCCCCCTCCAAAAAAAAATTTAAAAAAAAAGAATGTGAGCTCCTTGAGAGGAAGGGTTGTCCTGTTTGCTTTTGTATTTATACCCCCAGATCCCCAGCATTCAGCACAGTGGCTGGCAGTTATTAAATATACAATAAGCTACTTTCCATGCTCCAAACCACTGACAACCACTGAAATAGTAGAAAGCGAGCAGTATAGTGGAGAGGGCACCAGATGTGGAGTCAGGAAGATTTGGGTTTGAAAGTGCCTCAGACACTAGCAGCGTGACCCTGACTGAGTCACTGTACCTCTGCTTCCGTTTCCTCTTCTGTAAAATGCAGGAATAATGCAATGGCCTCCAAACCTTCTAAATTCTAAATCAGCAATCCTCTGATGTTCCGGAAAATTTTTTAAAATGGGCAGGGAACTGAAAATAGAGAAGAGGAATAAAGGAAAAAAAAGTTAGATTCTTATTATAATAGCTGACATTTATTTTGGGCTTTAGAATTTGCAAAACACTTTTTAACTGCTTACATTTGAGCCTCTGAAAAACCCTGGGAACTGACTACTAGAGGTAGAACCATCCCCATTATGCAGATGAAAAACTGATGCATTGAAGAAGTTGCTGATCACCCAAACGGTGGGTGCTTGATTCAAAGTCACTGACTGCTTCCTAAAACATATTGCCTCCTTTAACCTAGAAGCGTAATGTCATAGTGCATGCAATGTTAGGGCCGAGAGTCAGAAAGACCTGAGTTCAAACTGGCCTCAGTCACTTGCTAGCTGCATGACTTTGACCAAGTATCTAACCTCTATTTGCCTCAGTTTCCTCATATGTAAAAAGAGGATAATAATAACCCCTACCACCCAGGGTTGTTGCGAGAATCCAAGAGGATACTAATTGTAAAGTGCTCAGCGCATTCTTAGCCTGGCACATTATTATTATTCAGTTGTTTTCAGTCATGTCCAACTTTTTGTGACCCCATTTGGGGCTTTCTTGGCAGAGACATTGCATGTGGCAAATGCTATATAAATGTTCTTGCTATTACCATGATTATCTCCCTGTTCTGCACACTACTCTCAAGCCCCTATTAAAATACTCTGTACCCATACTCCATGAGTACGTGTTTATTGATGATGATCCACTGACTTGTAAGCAAGGAAATTGATGTTTGTGCTTATTTTCTACAGAATGGGGATAACATTTGGCATAGAAGACACCGAGTTTCCAAATCAGAGTGTTGTACACAACATATTAATGATGCTCAGGTGCCTTTTAAATTTAGAAAAACAAAAATAAAAAAAAAACCAACCCAGAAATCCCTGTTAATGCTGTGGTCCTTTATGTGAGTTCATTAAAGGAAGATTCTGTGTTAGGTATTTTTTTTTTCACACGAAAAATTATTTAAAAGACTCTTTAAATATTAAATATTTCTTACAGGCTCTCATTAAGTGCAGAGTTGTGGGACTACAGTAGTAAGTCTTTGCTATTTCTCCATTCCCTACTGGGACAGGAGAGATCTATGAATAAGCCCTCTGGGCAATTTCTTAATTATTTTGGAGGAGTGGGAGGAAGGCAGCGAAATATTAAAGGAAAATTGGCACTGCCCTCCTTTTCATCTCTGGACTAGGACAGTCATGGTTTATAACGCCTCCATAATCACAAACTCTAGACTAGAGAGATAATCACATCAATTCATCCAAACAGTCTCAATGCCCAAAGTGTTTAACAGTGTATTACAGACATGAAGAAAACAAGACCCAGGGAGAAAGGGGTCAAAGGCACACAAAATTGTGCTTACCCAGCAGGAGAAGATTGCCTTAGAGGGAAAAACCACTAAAAGAGGTTTTTAACTGTGTATCTCAAGATTTTCTACTTGGAAACCCCAAACATAATTGTGCATGCTCCTACAGAATGGACTCTCCTGGAAGGGTATCTTCCCCATTCCCAGACTACATAACTATAAAATATATGCAAATAAATACAAGGTAACTCACAACCATGCTCCTGTCTCCTTCTGTCACAAACATTTAAAAATGATTCTACCATCCCCTCCAGCTCTCATCACCCTTTTTGTCTTCTCCTAGAAAGGTTTGTTTACATTTATTGCCTCTATATCCTTACCTACCACTCACTTTTCAGTTCCTTGCACATTGGCTTCAGACCTAACTGAAACTTGCCTCTTAAACATTACCACCAATCTCTTGAGTTCTAACTCTAATGTACTTTTCTCATCCTTTTTCACTTCTTTGCAGGCTATGACAATGCCAATCACCACCTTTTCTTGGTCACTCTTTTTCCTTTGGCTTCTACTATGCTGCTTTCTTCTTCTTGGTTCTCTTCCTACCTATCTGACTACACTTTCTGTCTTCTTTGCTGGATCATCATCCATTTTCCACCAAAAAATACGGGCATTGCTCAAGGCTTGGGGCTAGGTTGTCGTCTCTCTCTCTCTCTTTGTTTTTTCATTGACTCCACAGGATTCAATTGTCATCTCTACATAGATATGAGAGAGAAAAAACAGAGAGAGAGAGAGAGAGAGAGAGAGAGAGAGAGAGAGAGAGAGAGAGAGAGAGAGAGAGAGAGAGAGAGAGAGAGAGAGAAAGAGAGAGAGAGAGAGAGAGAGAGAGACAGAAACAGAAAGACAGAGACAGACAGAGAGGAGAGAGACAGACAGATAAGAGACAGAGAAGAGAGACAGACAAAGACAGAGAGAGACCGAGACAGAGAGGGGCGCGGAGAGAAAGAATAGATATCTGTATCTAGCCCTAACCTTTCTCCCTATTTTCCCTGTATTACCTGTATTACCACTTGCTTACTATAGATCTCCACCTGGATATCCCACAAGGCTTCTCAAACTAATAGAAACAAAAAAGGTCATTTCAATACCCTCATTCCACAGATGAGAAAGCAAGGGATAGAGAGGCTAAATGACTTTCCTAAGATCACATTGGTGACAAGTGATAAAGCCAGGATTCAAATGCAGGTCCTCTAGTAATTAGAGTCATGCTCTTCAAAGAGGAAAGGAGTTCCCCTATTTCCTACCATCTGTCTTGAATGATTAGTTACCTAGACACACATGTACGTGATCAATTTTCAAAGAATTAAAATACATTAAAATATGCTGAGGCAATATGGTATAGATAGGAGATAAAGAGCTGGCTTTGAATCCAGGAAGATCTAGGCTTAACTCTAGGCTCTGACACATACTGGCTACACAAGTAAAGTCACTTAATCTTTCAATGCTCTAGGCAACTCTTTAGGACTATACGTTTCAGATCAGATGAAAACCTACATTTAGAGAGGGAACATCCTCAGCCAAGATTTTCCTATTTTAGTGAAAACGCAGATCCAGTCCCTATCTCCAAATACTAAATGCCAAAATGACAAAACCCCAAACCTCTTTAGTATTAATTCAAACTTCATTTGATCATTCAAAATATACAAATATATTATTTTAGTTTTGTTATTTGGGGTTGATTTTTTTAATCAACATTGGTTTACATACCATATTTTATGCAGAATAATATAGAGTAATAATTTTATTGTTATTAATGTTCAAAGAAACTATCCCAGATCACCTACTAGAAGTCATGATCTGTATTGGAGAAGGAAGGGTTTTCACTGATTAGGTCACATATCCTTTGAGTATTTGAAGCAAATTATTATCAGTTACAGAATTCTTTGGTTCAAAATTAGGCCAACCAAATTTCCTCAACTACATAATGTGTCAAAACTTAAAAGAAAGGGTTATATTTTGCTTTTATTTCTCTTTACCATTTCATGAGATGCATTGTTCTCAAGAAACTACTCTTGAAACTTGTGTAGGATGTATGCGCAGACATATGTTTTAAAGTCTCAATTATCCATGCCAAGATTATACATCTTGCGCACTTTGCTATATCCAGGGGTTCTCTGGTACAAACTGTACAGATGACTTCAGTTTTTTAAGTGTATTTTTGAAGTAAATAAGCTGTTTTCTCCACTTAATGATCTCTTAAGAATAGATGTTGGTTTCAGGAGCACAATCACCATGAACAGGCTGTCTCAAATACTTGATACTAATGGTTCTTAAAACCTCTAGAGTTTTTAGGTACTTCCTGGGAGCCTGAATCCCACTTCTAGTGACCTCGTTCAATTGAATTCAACAAACGTTTATTAAATGCCTGTTTTATTCAGGGACCTGCTGAGTTCCAAGGATACAATGATTTAAAAACACAGAGACTTTGGTTCAAGAAAACCTAAATTTTATGCAGCACTCGCTATGTGTCACGCTCTGTACTAAGCGCTTCACAATTATTATCTCATTGGACCCTCACAACGACCTTGAGATGTAAGTGCTTTCTACTGGGATAAAATTGTCCCTATTTTACAGATGAGGAAACTGAGGCAAACAGATGTTAAATGACCTGCCCAGGGTCACATAGCTAGTAGGTGTCTCTCTAGAAGTTTGCTATATAAAGGAATAGAAGCGGGAAAATGAAAGATAAGAATATGGCATAAGGACCACAACTCTGATGTGATGACAAGAATTAAAGGCAAACCTCCCCCTTTCCGCCTCATGCCCTCTCGTATTGCTGAATGCTTCCAAGAGGATTGTGAAAACCAGTTAATGTTCATAACCCTGGAACTAATTGCCAATGCCGTGATGGAACAAGAAATGGACTCTAGGCTAAATATCAAGTAAGCCTGCAAGAATTCCCACTCGGACCCAGCAATACCACTCCTAGGGCTGTATCCCAAAGAGATCACACAAGTGGGAAAGGGACCCACATGTACAGAAATGTTTATAGTGGCTCTTTTCATGGTGGCAACGAATTGGAAATCAAGGGGATGCCCATTAATTGGGGAATGGCTGAACAAGTTGTGGTATATGAATGTAATGGAATACTACTGTTCCATAAGAAATGGGGAGCAGATGGATTTCATAATGACCTGGAAAGACTTACGTGATCTGATGCTGAGTGAGGGGAGCAGAACCAGGAGAACATTATACACAATTACAGACACATGGTATCAGTGATGACTAACTTTGACAGACTTGGCTCTTCTCAGCAATACAAGGTTCAAAGACAGCTCCAAAGGATTCATAATGGAGAGAGCTAACTGCAACCAGAGAAAGAACTATGCAGTCTGAACACACATTGAGGCAAACTATTTGCTCTCTTTTTTCCCTTTTTAAAAAAGCTTAAAATGGTTTGTTTAGCCCTAGATAAGTGATCATTTTACAAAAATTTCATAACACTCTCTCTGAAAGAGACCCCAGAAGAAGAAGAGAGTTCCAGCAGGTGCCAGCAGTTCCAAGGAAAGGAAGCCCCACACCAGATGTCGGCAGTATATTAATAAAGAGGAATCCCACAAGCAGAAAACATCAGCAGCCTTGTGGCAACTTTGGAAACAGAGAGGAATGGTAGCCACAGAGGCAGAGGAGACAAACAAAAAGGAGCAGGAAGTCACAGGGAGCTGGAACAAAGAGGAGCATCACAGACAAGATGCACCTCCACGACCGTATCATCTGGGTCATGTTTTCTCTCCCCCAAGGGGGTGCAGGAATATATGGCTGATTGTACTTCTTGGTATATGAGAATATTTTCCCAAAATATTTAGGTTATTTCATTTCCTGATGAGAAACTTGTCCATAATTTCTAGTCTTAGAGAGTTGCCTGCATCACTTAGAAGTTGTGATTCCTTGATTTATTCTTCACAAAGTTTTAGAAGAGAATGCAAAGGATGGGGGCTCAAGCCATTGCTGTACTACTATAATTACCCCAAATGCTCCACAATGGGTAATGAATCAATCAATAAACATTTATTAAATGCCTACTATGCATCAGGCACTATACTAAACATTGGAGATTCAAATAGAAGCAAAAAACAGCCCCTGCCCTCAAACAGTTTACGATCTAGTAGGGGAGGCAACATGCAAACAAAGCAAAGTGTATATGGGATAAATAGAATAATTCGCAGAGGGAAAGCGCTGTAATTAAGAAGAATGGGGGAAGGCTTCCTATAGAAAACTTCATTGGGATGTAAAGGAAGCCAGGGATGCCAGTAGTCAGAGGAGAGACAGCCAGATAAAATGCCCAGGACCTTTGCTCCACATCCTCTAAAAAATATCTTGCCACTATAGGAGAAGTACAAAGGAGGGGTCCAAACAAATTCCTATGAGGAGTTTAAGGAAAGAGAGATCAATTTCATCTTTGGAGATTAGAGAAAACTTCACAGGGGAAGTAGCAACCAAACCAACCCTTGAAAGAAGGGTAGAGTTGAAATAGGTAGAGATATTGCATCCTTGACCTTATTGGCTAAAATAGCTTGAGTATAATCAGAACAGTATTGTAGCTGTGATTCACTCCACTGAAGAGGAGAAGTTGAGCAAAATTAAAAAAAAAAACTTAACTCTAATACAGGAGTTATTCCCATACTGCCCATATCAGGTTCTCAGGGGAATTCCCCAAGGATAATAAAACTTGTTAATTGGATCTCAGAGTATAGGTCTAGTGATAGTGCCAAACATTCTCGGAACACTGATGAATATATCAGAGAAAGGTTTCTTGTTTCCTGTACCTATCCTAGAGAAAACAAACATGCCTATCAGTAATATTACATCCCAGGCTAAAGTCATCACGTGATTCCATTGGAGCATAGCTGGCAATATTGTGTGATAGCCAGTCCAGGAGGATTCTACCAATGCATAATAGTGAAGACACCACAAGGGATGACATTTTCATCTTTCTTTCCTTTCTCCTAGAAAATTGTACAGAGAAGTATCTTTCAAATCTTGCAGAATCCCTCTAGTTTTGCATATACTGCAGAAAGAGGTAAAGCTCCTATTTTTAAATCTAGGCAGTTTTAGCATTAAGCTCTGGGGCCTTCATACTTCTGGGTACACAGCAATTTCTCTATAACCTGGAGTGAGAATGGCTATGAATTATGAATCTGTTATTCTAGGAGCTCTTTCCCAAAACACAGCTTTCCTACCATCTGTTTTACTGTTTAATGATGCTCGAATGATGCCCCCTTAATAGGGGACAAAACCCTTTAGCAGCCCTCAAACTAAGATAATGCTTAAAATATAGGATCATTGATTTAGAGCTGGAAGGGATCTTAAACACATTCTAGTTGAATCCCATAAGTTGTGACTTGTCCACAGAAACACAGTCTCTGTCAGAGGTGGGATTTGAACCCAAGGTCTTCTGACTCCAAACATAGTAAACCCTCCACTAAGTGCTTGCCTCTATACAAATGTCCTTTGGAAGAGATTAATTAAAATTCATATTAGGATGTAAATAAGTGCTAGGAGATCCTTGTTAGAGGTCTTGGTAGAGAGTAGGGGATGAAGAAGAAATAGAAAGGGGACTAGCTATTTACAAAGAGGAAGGAATGAAATCAGGAAGAGAAATTACTGCAGAAAGGGGAGGTTGTAATCACCAAATTCAAATTGCTTATTATGTAATCGTGTGTATTGTCTCCTCTCAGAATAAGGAAATCTCACTTAATGCATCCTTTTTCTTTTATCAATTTGCAGGGATCCTCTAATGTTGGAGGGTATCTGGCTTCAGATACTTACTAGTTGTGCGACCTTGAACAAGTCACTCAACTCTGTTTGCCTCAGTTTCCTCATCTGTAAAGTGAGCTGGCGAAGGAAATGGCAAAATCACTCCAGCACCCTTTGCCAAGAAAACTCCAGAGGAGGTTACAAAGAGTCAGACACAACTAAAATGAAACAACAACAAATGAGACAAACAAGAAAATGAGACAACAAATGAAAGAAATCTCTAAAATATTCCTTGACATCTCCTAACTTTAACCTTCCTTGTCTGTGATAAAGATGGACTGCATTGAGTTAGCACTGTTTTAAACACAGTATTTCTGGCTAACCAAGAACACCATTTACTAAGAATTTATTATCCTGTGGCATAATCCATTTTGGAAAATGCTGAATAAATACAGCGTGATCATTTATGATAAATTTAGCTCTTTGTCTATTAAAGAGTCTAGTTAGGACTAATGAGTATTTATCATGCCTTGACATAGCACACTTACATGCGTAAATTTAACATGCTACCCAAATGTCCTATTTTTTCTGAGGTAAATGCCAAGATGTTGACAAATGCTTTATAGGGAAGTAATCTATGCATAGAATCAAAGAATACTTTATTTTCACTTCAACAAACAAGTGCTATTTAAAGCTGGTTTCTGTAATAAGTTATCCACCTCTCCAGGGTGGCTCACAGTTCTTGGAGCGACATAAATCATTAGCTTACTAAACAACTGATCCCATATCCCAATGTCTCCCCTACTTAGTGAATGATGAGGAAAATCATCAAAAAAGCCACCTACAGTCAACAGGATATCGAGCAGATAGATACATTTCACATACAGATAAAAAACCTCACAGATTCACATGTAGCAAAGAAGCATGAAAAGTGAACTTCTCTGAGAAAGCATGATGTACATGATGTAATTCACTTGTCACCCACCTTCTGGACACTGTCTTCATCCCCAGGCCTCCTCAGGGTGCCCTTCTTCAGCCCAGGATACAGACCACCCACCTTTGGCCTTTTTGTTCCAGAGACTTCCCAGGGAGCCCTTCTTCAGCCCAGGATCCAGACGACCCAACTCCAAGTCTCTATCTTGGCCCCATGGCCTCCAGTGCTCGAGAGGCTGTTGGTTAATCAAACCCAACCCAAACTTGCAGCTCCTGCCTCCTCAATTGAATGCCACTGGGACATACCTTTGCCTCTTCCTGCCTCATGTAAAGTGGGCCTCAGATTATAACATCGAAACCTGTCAAGGGGTTAGAATTTGAGAGAGGGCCTTAATCAACTGTCTCTCCAACCATATCTTTCTCTAGTCATCGGCATTCTGCCTGGATTCATTCCTCAACAATTAGCATACTCCCACCCCCTTGTATTCTTCCCACCCCAATGATTCTGAAGCCATGTCTATCTTTGTACCAACCCTGTTCCTCATATCTAGGTACCTTACTGCCATTGCCTTCCTCTTTACCACCCCCAACCATGTCCTTCTCCTTCTCTAGATATACCCACCCTTTCTACTATGATCTCTAGAATGGCAGTCCCAGATTTGACACACTTGTTTTCATCTAAAAGATTTTCCTTTTTCATTCTCTGTTGGCTGTCATGGAGACCTAGCTTATACCTGATGGAATGGCACCTCAAACACTCTTTCCAAATTCTGGTTGTACTTTCATTCTACATTTGACTCATTACTTGTGGTAATGAGTCATGTGGTCATGAGTAACGATTCATGAGAGACTGTGGTAAAAATTTGACTCAAATACTTTTGGGGTAATTGCAATATCCTTGCTCCCCATTGTTACTTCTAGACTCTTCTTCTATCTCCATAACTTGTAACCTCTCATCCTTTTGAGTTCTATTCAAGTGGATAAGTTCATGCAAATTGAGCAGAAATAAAAACTGGGAAATTAGCATATTTGAGATAACATTAATATATGTGCTTAAGTCCTATAGTATGAACTATAACCTCTCCTCCCACTTGTAGCTAAGTTCCTTGAGAAAGCTATCTACAGTCGGTGCTTCTACTTTCTCTTCTCTTCTAACTGCTCTAAATCTGGCTTCCAGCATTATCATTCAAAAGACTCTTTTCAAAATCACCAACGATCCCAAATGCCATGTCTGAAGGGACTTCTCAATCTTCATCCTTCTTGACCTGTTGATCATAATCTTTTCTTGGTTCTTCTCCCCTTTCCCAATTTCTATGACAACGCTCTCATCTGATTCTTCTCCTACCCATCTAGTCACTGTTTATCAGTCTTCTTTGCTGAATCTTCATCTGGGTCATGACTACTAATTTTGGATGTCCCCCAAGGCTCTGTGCTGGGTCCTTTCTTCCTCTGTACCAGGGGTTCTAAACAAGTAGTAGTGAGATTTTAAAAACAAGTGACAAGTGAGATTTTAAAAATATTTTGACAACTAGTTCAGTATAATTTGTTTCCATTGTAAATTTACAAATTTTATTTTATGATTTCAAAAAATCTACTCTGAGAAGTCAATAAACCTCACTAGATTGTTAAAGGAGTTCATCACATGCACACACACATACACACACACACACACACACACACACACACACCCCACTGTTATAAACTTCTGCTCTATTTTTCTTAATCTATGATTCCATCAACTGCTTTGCGGTCAATTATCATCTCTAAGTTCATTCCCAGATCATATATCTATCTCCCATCTTTTTACTGACCTCAAGTCTCATGTAACCGTCTACCTTTTAGGTAGCTCAAACTGGGCATCTATTGACACCTGAAACTCAACATGAGCAAAACAGAACTTATCTTTTCCCCCAAAACACTACCCTATTGTAAACTTTCCTTTTATTGTTGAGGGCATTTCCATTCTCCCAATCAGTCAATCTCATAATCTCTATGTCTTTGGCTACAAAATGTGGTATAGCCATGTTGACCCACACAAGAATCCATTGCATGAGCTTAATATCCTCAGTACTATGTTTTGACCCAACCTAATTAGGAACCATGAACTGGTAAGCAGTTGAGGAATTTTTAACCCTATGCTTGCATATTTCAGGTCATAACATCTTACTGTAGAATTAAAAAATTGTAAACATTGGGAACTGAAAGGAAAACAAGATTATTTACTCTAACTCCCTTATTTTATGGATGAGAAACTTAAGAACATTCACTTGCCTGGTATCTCCTTTGACAACTACCTTACAAATGCTTTCCATTAGCCACAGAGGACACTAGACAAGAGAGTGTGTATGGTTTAGTGTGAAATCATCACAACTACTAGAAAAATCCCAAGTATATCTCAGTAGCATCACTTTTTATATAGGAAGAATATGTCTTATGCTCTTCAATTCCTGCTCTAAATTACAACGCATTTCATAATATACAGTCACCACACTACTGACTTCTTTAGAGACTACAAAAATGGACAAGATTGTGTGAGTTTTTATTTCTCTTAGGGCTAAAAAATACTACACTTCTAGATATCTATTCGAAAAAGGTAAAAGTTAATTTATTCAAAAAAGTTTTCTTTCAAACTAATTAGTAATGAAAACTATAGGAAAGTTCATCTGTCTTCATACTATGGTACTTAGTAAAAATTCAAAAGTAAAGAAAATAGTATAGAGTACCATATTAGGTCCTAAAAATCTAATGCTTCCATAGGCTCATCATTAAAAATTAATCTCCAGATTCTAATCAATTAAAACCTTCTATCTTTATTTTCTCTTGGAGTTTATACTCTAGATTTTGTATTTCTCTAATCCCTTTTACATAGTGCACACAGTAGTTGAAAATGAATAAGAAATTGGCCATTTTCATTGAAGCATTACTGCCACTAAAATGAATTTGACTTATATCAGGATGTGAGGTCACAGTTGTCAAAGATTCCAATTACTGTTAATATCCAATTTCTCTGAGCAAAAATTATTTTAACCATATTTCTTACTTTCAACTGAATCATTCAAGTATTTCTACACATTCAAGAGTTAGTCTTTTTGCTAGAGAAGTCAACTCCCCTCTGTACAATTGAGATCTACATATAACCTTCAAGTTAATGAGATAATGAGAAATAAGAGGTGGTACAGAGTAATTATATAGAGGGCTGGTTTTAGAGTGAAGAGTAACAGAATTTCAGAGTTCAGGTTATCTCAGTGGCCATCTTACCCAAGCTGTGCCTGAAAATAATCCTCCCTATGACATACTCAACAGGCGTTCATCCATTTTTTGCTTGAAGACCTTCGATGACAGGAAACTCATTACCTGTCATAGCTGCCCAGCATAGTTTTGTATAGCTCTATTAAGAATTTTTTCCCTTTAAGTCAAGTCTAAATTTACTTGCTTCTAGATCTGCCCTTATGTGAACTAAGTTCTAATACTGCCTCTGACAGTAGCTCTGTGACCATGGGGCAAATGACTAAGCCTCTCAGTGCCTCCAGGCAATACTACAGAGAGAGTTATTGAATAGGGTAGATGATTGGTACAGATGACCTCCAAGCTTCCTTCCAACTCAAAGTCTACGGTTCAGTTCAATACTATTAAAAGTCCCTTTCTTTATTAAATAATGGAGTTTTCACTGTTAGATACATTAGTTACATCTCAATGTCATCCATATGACTGGCCCCAGACGAAACTGGAAAGTAGGCCAAGTTTTTTTTTTTAACACACTTACATCTTTTCTATTAATTCCTAGTTTCTTTTGAAATTGCTTTCACTAGACTCCCAATGCCCTTATGTTACCCTCATAGATGAGCATTTTGGTACCCCCACTCAAGTCTTTCCTTGCAAGAGTAACATACTATGTACTTCAATTTTTAATTTTTTTTAATCCTGGATAGGTTTTGTGTGTATGTGTGTGTGTACACACACACACACACACACACATATATATATACATATATACACAAATATATACATATATGTGTATGAAACATACAATATACTACATAAAGTTGTAAATTTATATCACTAACAACATTTCAAGGATTAGTTTGTCAGGCTGGTTTCCAGAAGTGAGCTGAGAATAGAATGATTTCAGTGAAGAACTTCATCAAAATAATGCATTTTTATTTCAATGAAGTTAATTACTAAAAATATCCATCATATTTTTATAATATTAAACTTAAAATCATTTGAGTATGTAGCAGAGTCTGTTTCTAGCACAGAATCCATAATTTTGCTCAACTGATTATATCCCCATATGGAAGATACTGGTGAACAGAGAGCATCATTCTGCATAGGGGATGTTGGGGAACTGCTTCTTAGAGGTTTGGGATGACAGGTAAGGGAAGTGGTTTGGAGAGACTAGAGCATGTGTAGACATTCCATCACTGGTTCTAATTATTTAGTTCACATGATGAATGACTGGAGATATTAAAAAAGACCTTTCAGTTTTAGCTATGTCCTCTTATGCTGTAGTCTCATATAGAAATGTGTGGTAACTCCATCCACAACTTTGAGTGAGAGACTATGCTGTAAGGGGAAAACCTCAGGGCTTTCTTCTTCTCTGAAACCATATATCCCATGAGAAATGGAATATCTCAGGCCTGTTAATTCATTCTTTTCTGTTCTACATGTAGGGAGTAGTCTCCAGTCTGGATTAGGAGTAAGAATCCAGTTCACATGTGGTGGTCAGTATAGTACTAATGCCCCAGAGAGAGAGGAGTGACCTTTGGGAGTAAATTCAGGACCACAAACCTACAGAAAGACTCAACTGATAGCAGTAATACTTTTGTGTCATAAACTTAGTAGGGCAAATATTATGTAGGAACTGAGCTAACTTATAAGTTTAGTTCCCACCCTACCAAGACTAAGGTGTTATGTGCGGGATGTGATGGGGTGGAATTTTGCCACTGAAATGTTGAGGGAAATGTTTGTATGTTTGCTCTTGATGTATCAGTAAAATAAATATCTCTTTGTAAAAACTTTCCAGTATTACATGGTCAAATAGAACTGGGCTGTTGGTTATTGGTTTCCTAATAATGGGGAGACTTGGGGAGGCAACAGAGAAAAGAGACATCCAAAAAATGTCTCAGGGTCCCCTAGAACCCCAGGGGCCTGATGTAGCAGCCTGGCCTGAGAGAAAAGGGCCCAGGTTACACCAAATTTCATAACCTTCTTTCTATGCTTGGAATGTTTTTCTCTCTTCACTCCTGCTTCTTAGAAACTCCAGTTTCCTTCAAGGCTCATCTCAAAAGCCATCTCCCATATAAGACTTTTCCATATGCACTCAGATGCATTCTCCCCTTCCCTTATCTTGTATTTTGCACATGCGCACACACACACACGTGTGTGTGTGTGTGTTGTTTCTCTCTAATAGAATGTAAACTGTTCAATATCAGGGAATGTTTCATTTTTTGTATTTACTGACAGCATCTAATATAGTCTGGCAAATAGAGGTGATAATTAAATGCTCCCTGGATTTAATTCTAATAATGAACAATTTCTGTCACCCAAGCAATGAGCTTAACTAAATTTAAAGGGGATCAACATCAGAAGACAGACCACTAGGTGATGGATTCTTTAGCCATGACAGCAGAAGAAGACCATCTACCATTATTGTAGAATGGTTCCAGCTTTCACTAATGGAGGGAGGACCCACACGGATGAAATCACAAAATAACAATGTTCTCTAAACAACACCTTTGAGCTCTTGGGGAGATGGGAAGTAAGTTTAGGTGTCTCAGCATCTCCATCTGTGCCTCTCCACCACCAGAGAAGCTAGGTAAAGAGTTGAGGCAAAGAAATGACAAAAACAAACAAACCCACTCTGGATTCAGTCATCTCAGGCTAATAAAAATGAGTCAAATTACTGATAATTTACCAGTTTATAGAACCATAAAATATAGTTCCCCAAACCTAATACTATCTATCATTGTTCAAAGTTCTTGCATGAACAACAGAAAACAAAGATCTAGAGGTGTAAATGAGAAAAATTACTGAGAAAATACCAAGATGTAAATCTAAAGAAAATCTAAACAGCAATGCAGCATTAAAAAAAAAAAACATCGAGTTTTATGGGCTGTCCATGCCACTGGAATAAAATTATAGACAATCCCAAGCACCAACTGTATTTCACTATCATATATCTCATGCCTGGAGGTTTTCAAATGCCTTGAGGACTAAAAAAGGTTAGGGTCCCTGCTTCTGAGCTTCTTATACCATTGCAGTCAGAACTCCGGTTTGAGAAACAGCTGGCCAGCTGCCTCACAGAGACTGGCTTCCTTTCCTTAGGTCCTTGTCTGGAGCCTAATTACTGTTTCACACAGCCAGAGGCCCGTTTCCTCTGTTTCTTATCTGAGTACCAACCATTAAATTTTATGCCTTGGGATGCCAGCCCAAGTTGTGAGCTGTTCTATTAAAGCAAATCTTCTTTTCTCTACCTGCCTTTGTTACGGTCTCGTCTTCCTCCGAGTCGGGAGTTTACTCAAAAGTGAATGTCATGATGATTAGTGGCAAGATAAAAACTGGTCCCTTCCTTGGGATATTAATAAAACAGACCTCAGTGTTATTTCAACCAGTGCTTCATGTTCTTTCTTCCCTGCCTTTTCTTGCAGATCTAAATGTCTTCAATTTTGATTAAAAATTTTTTTCACATAATAACACCATAGAACTAATATTAAGCAGCAAATTGGAAAAACTCTAGGCAGGGTCCAGGCTTAGCCACTGGGTTTGGTGCTCATTTGTTTTCATTCACGTTCATCCGATTAGATTTCTGCTGTACAAACTAATAGAAGGAAACTGTCTGCACAAGTCTTTGTAATAGATGATTCCCGCAATGCCTGCAGTCAGGAACTGATGGTTTTGTGGAGGGTATCTTGTTAACCCAGAGCTCCAAAGTTTAAGAGGGCACCAGCTATTGCTAACATTTTCCCATGGAATTGTAGTTTTATTGCAGCACACTCACAATTCTTTCAACAGAGGAGACTAAGCAAAGAAATTGCTTCAAGTGCAAAATCCTAAATAAAGAAAAGGAATCTGACACAGTCCAAGGGCATTTTCATGACCTTTATCTGAACCTGTATAACAATTTCTAGAACAGAATACTTCATATGATCAGGCTCTCAAAAACTATAGTAAATTAACTTATGGTATGGAAAGTGTCAGGATTAGGGGACAGCTGGTCAAATCATAGAATGATAGATTTGGAAGAGATCTCTGAGGTCATATAATCTAATTTTTGTCCAAAACATGAGTGCTAAATTAAATCGTAACTGACACTTTTTAAACATTTTTTTTTTCATTTTACAATGTGCCTTACAGCTACTATCTTAGTGAGATATCAGAACAACCTGGGAAGCACATTCTATAGTCATTATTATCCCAGTTTTACCACACAAAACTGAGGATCTGAAAGACAAAGTGATTTGTCCATCTTCACACAATTGGTCAGTTTCAAAGGTGGGGTTTATAGCTAGATTTTCCAGGCTACACAATCAGTACTCCATCTATTATAATATACAGCTTCTTCAAGACCAGCAAATGGCCATGCAACCTCTGCCTGAGTATTTTCAACCTTTCCTATAATTTCTCTCTCTCTCTCTCTCTCTCTCTCTCTCTCTCTCTCTCTCTCTCTCTCTCTCTCTCTCTCTCTCTCTCTCTCTCCCTCCCTTTTCTTTTCCCTCTCCCCGTCCCTTTCCTCTTTTTCTGCCTCCATGTTTCTCCCTCTTTCTCTCCCTGTGTCTCCCTCCTTGCTAACCCTCCTCTCTCATCTAATTGCTCACAGCACTCTGAACACATCTTTTTATTTCTCAAATTTTACCTCATCACAGAATCCCATGATCAAAGAATATTCCATTTGGAAAGACTTCGCTGGCAATTTAGCCCAAATTAGAGATGAAAAAAATCCCCAATATAACATACTTGACAAGAGATAGCATGGAATAGCAGATTAAGCTTTGGACTTGCAGTGAAGAATAACTGAGGTTCAAATCCCACCTCAGACATTTACCAGCTGTAACCCTAGGAAAGCTGCTTAACATTTCTGTGCTTTTGTTTCATTATCTACAAAATAAAAGGACTGGATTTGAAGGATTCTAGGGTACCTTCTACCTCTGTCTATGACACTGTGGTCATCCAACCTCTCCTAAGGACTCCAAGGTTGGGGAGAGAGAATGAAACCATGATCTTTCAAGTTGTCCCTCTTCTCTTTTGGATAGTCCTATTTAAGACTAGGAAAGAAGGGCTATTACTAAGCGGTGTTTTGTTGTTGTTGTTTTAATTTTCTGACAGCAAGCCTAATTGTGCCTTTATGGTTTTGGATCATTTCTCCTGGGTTTTTTTGTTTGTTTATTTTTTTATTTCACCCTCTGGGACCAAACAAAGCAAGTTTAATCCCTCCTATGCATGATGGCCCTTTAAATACTTGAACATAGTTACCATGGTCCCCTGAGTCTTTTCTTCAAACTAAATATACCCATTTCCTTCAGCAGAACTTCAAATGGCATGGACCCAAAGACTTTCACCACTCCGATTTATTCCCAATGGCTGTTTTATGGTTATTTGTAAACAAATACAAACAAAAAGCCCCTCGAGCACAGGGACTGCCCTTTTTGAATTTTGTGTCTCCTTGACTTACATGTGGCTTTGGACGTGGTAGCGCATAAAAATGTTCTGTGGACTTAACTGAATTTTAATATTTACAAGTACAAGTTTGCAAGTATTATGAAGAACAGATTTAAAAAATATATTATTTTCAATTTTTCAGTGTTTCCATATAGACTTAAGATGTATTTTACTATAGATATAAATTTGCCATTCAGACTTTTTTACAAAAACAATAATAAACAGACATTTATTATAGGAAAGACTTTATAGTGGAGGTGGTACTGGTGTTGGACTTTGAAGGAAGGGTGGGATTTCAAGAGGTAGAGATGGGGGAAGGTAGAATCTATTGCATTGTGGAATAGTACATATAGCACTGGCTCTGGAAGGCAGGAGAACTGGGTTCAAATACCACCTCTGGTAGTTGCTACCTGTGGGACCTTCCACAAGTCCCACACCCTTCCCGGGACTCAATTCTTCACCTATAAAATGAAAAGTATTGACCACTGAGGTTCCTTCCAGCTCTAGATACACAGCCTTAAGATTATCCTAAAGATATGGGTGGAATATGGGGAGAAAAGATGGAAATGAGAATGACAATTATAATATAAAGGAAAACTTTTAAAGACCTTGGAATTGTGATCAGATCAGCTCATCATAGTGGACCATCAATCATCCCTCTAACCTCAAATCTGGTTCCCAGTCTCTTTACTTTATATAAATTACTCTCTCAAAGATTACTCATGATTTCTTAGCTGCATGAACTAATGACCTTTCCTCAGTGTCTTCAACATACTTGACCTTTCTTCTGCTTTGGACACCAATGACCACACACAACCTCCTCTGATAGACTCTTTTCTCCCTTGGCTTCCATGATACTATTCTCTTCTCATTCACCTCCTAACTCTCTAACCATTCCTTCCCATTACCCTTTACTGGATCATCATCTACCTTCCACCTAAAATCCATAGGTGCTTCCCAATATCCTATCATGAACATTTTTGCTTCTCCTTTTATACTTTTTTTCTCATAGTGATTTCATCAGTTCCCATAGGTTAATCCCATTTCTATATAGATAGATTGCTAATTTTTGTATCTAACATTCATATCTCTTTGACTTAGTCCCACATCTCCAACTGTCTCTGAACATCTCTACCTCAATGTTCCAATGATATCTCAAATTCAACATGCCCAAAACAGAATACATTATCTTCCTCTCTAAAACCACCATTCTCAATCTAACTTTCCCGTTTCTGTTGAGTAGTACCATCATCCTTCTTGTGACAAAAGTTCATTAATTCTTGAGTCATCCCTCTGCTTATTGCTTACCTCCCACAACCAAGCAGTTGTCAAATCCTAGCAACTCTGTTCCGCAATACCTCTTGCATCTCTCTCCTTTTTTTCACACATATGGCCAATACCCTAGCTCAGACACTTAGAACTTGTTACTTGGATCTTTGTGAAGGCTTCTTAAATGGTTTCCCTGCTTCCAGTCTTCCCCCATCCAGCCTCAATTTATCTACCAAAAAAATCTTCCTAAGGCATCAAACTGACCATGGCATTCCTTTACTCAAATGTTTTTAGTCTAAGGTCCATTCTAGTTCTAAGTTTATGATTCAATCAACAAGTAAATTAACAAGCATTTATTACATGCTAACTATGTGCCAGGCACTGTTCTAAGCACCAGGAATACAAAGAAAGACAAAATATGTTCCATGCTTTCAGGGAGCTCACATTCTAAAATGGGGGAGACAACATACAAGCAGTTATATTCACATTAGATATGTGTGTGTGTACACATACACACACACAAATTGTAAATTGTCCTACCCTGCCAGATTCATTTCATCTTACTCCCCTTCTTGCATTCTTTGTTCCAGTCAAATTAACATACGGGCCACATACCAAATTGAGCATTTCCTCTTCCATCTTCATGACTTTGGGTAGACTATACTACATGCCTGGAATAAACACTTACTTCATCTCTTAACCTCCACCTCTTCCCATTGCTAGTTTCCTTTAAGAGACTGGTGCCCCCTAACCAAAGCCTTTCTGATCTTCTCACCTCCCTTTAGCCACATAGTTAGTGCTCTCTCTCTCTGCTCAAATTACATTGTATTAATTATCTCTGTACATTTTAGGTCACAGATTTAAAGAGTTTGACGTTCATTAAGTCCAATCTCCTCATTTTACAAATGAAGAAACTAAAGACCAGAAAGGTTAACTGATTTGCCTATGGTAGTATTTGAGGTGTTATTTGAACACAGGCCATCCTTAATTCAAGTTCTTTTCTCTATCCAGTATACTACACTGCTTCTCTGACCCCCTCAAGTGGAATGTGATTTACCTGAGGGCAGGAACTGTTTTGCTTTTATCTCTGCATTTCTTATAAGAATGACTTAACAAGTTTGTATTGCATTCTTGAATCGCCAAGAATACAAATAACTTCAGGAAAGGCTTCCATATTATTAAAGGAAAATCTCAAATTTTCAGTCCATTCATAAACCTTGAGGTCTCAGGAGAGCTACTTTATCACAACCCTTCACAAATCACTGACCATTGGCCTGAACCAGCCTGATGTGTTCGTTATTAAAAATTACAATATTTTAAATTTATATAGTACTTTGAGATTCACAAAATGCTTTACAAATCTATCATCTTATCCTCACAACAACTATATGAGGTAGGTGTTACTATTATCCCCATTTCACAGTTGAGGAAACTGAGGGAGAGAGAGGTTAAGTGACTTGTCTAATGTCACATAGCTAGTAAGATCCTGAGTCTGGATTTGAACTCTGGTCTTCCTAACTCCAGGTCCACCCTCTATCTATTGTATCACCTAACTCTGTCTATTTCTATGTTAAATAAAAGGCACACTAAATGATCTTATTCTATCACCAATCATTATATACTGTATAGAGATTGGCAATATCCTAAAGAGCAAAGTTAAAGACTATTGTGCGAATTAAAATTTTCCTCATGACTTTAAGACTAGCCTAGTCTTAAAATTGAAGCAAATGGATTTCAGTTTTCTCTTGAGTCTGTTAATCAAGGTATAAAAAAAGACTTTAGAAAGCTATTATATTTAGAAAGCCTAAGGAATAAAGGAGGGCACTATGAAGCATTTCTACTGAATGAAAAGAATCCTATTAAAATGATGGATAAACTTGGAGGACTTCAAAGTAACCTTAGCACACAAGAACCGTAATGGGTATATTTTTCCTAATTACAATTTTCCAACTTTAAAATCACAACTTACTAAGCTTGACCTTATAGTAAGGATGAATTGACAAGGGGGTTTTCTAAATGCTTCTCAGAAATTGGGTTTTTAATAACTAAAAAGTGTTTAAAGCCTTATCTAAAGCATTCAAGGGAAACAGAAAGATTGGTTGTCATCAATTAATACATTAACTAGGAAACATTTAGGATGTTTCCCAAGCAGTATACTCAGCTCTGGAGATAGAAAATTGAAAACTATGCTTGCCTTCAATAAGCTTCCATTCTATTGGCCAAACACCATGTTTTAGTCTTAAAATTGAAGCAAATGGATTTTAGTTTTCTCCTGAGTCTAATAATCAAGGTGTGAAAAAAAGACTTTAGAAAGTTATTATATTTAGAAAGCCTAAGGAATAAAGGAGGGCATTATGAAGCATTCCTCCTGAATGAAAAGAACCCTATTATAATGATGGATAAACTTGGAGGACTTCAAAGTAACCTTAGCACACAAGAACTGTATTTTTTCTAATAACAACTTTCCAATTTTAAAATCACAACTTAGTAAGTTTGACCTTATAGTAAGGATAAACTGACAAAGGGGTTTTGTAAATGCTTCTCAGAAACTGGGTTTTTTAATAATTAAAAAGTTTGTAAAACCTACCTAAAGCATTCAAGGGAAACAGAAAGATTGGTTGTCATCAATTAATACATTAACTAGGAAACATTTATGATGTTTCCCAAGTAGTATGCTCAGCTCTGGAAATACAAAATCAAAAACCATGCTTGCCCTCAATGAGCTTCCATTCTATTGGGCAAAACAGCATGTATACACATAAGTAGATGCAATACATATATGAAATAAACATGAAGATATTAAGGGATAAAGAAAAGAGTCCTAAGAGTGTAGAAATGAGGTAACTCATGAGGCAAAAAGCGAAGAAAGCTAATTATTTTAAGAGGAAGCAGAGGGAACAGTATGCACAAAGACCAGCAGTGGAACATGGAATGTCTCATATCAGGGACAGCAAGTAGACCTATTTGCCTAGGATGAAGAGTAGACAAAGTAATGGAATATATGTTAAGTTTGGAAAGGTAGACTATAAACAGACTATAAAGAACCTTAACCATGAATCAAAAGAGATTATATTTGATCTTAGATTCAATAAACTCATCACCAGGAAACTCATCAACATGGAACTTTGGTATCCACAGCTCATGAGTACCCTCAGTTGCTTCTGCCCATCTGATTGGAGGGCTAGAGGATGAAGCAACAAATTCCTCCTAAAGCTTCTATACAGAGCTCAGAATCCCAACCATCAAACACCTCTGACACCCGTCCCTCCATTTTCAACTTCCTTTCATATGCTATCTTCCCCCACTAGATTGTAAGCTCCTTGAAGACACAGATGACATTTCTTTTTCTTATTTCTATCCCTAGCACTTAGCATAGTGCTTGGTATGTAATAGGAACTTAATATTTATTTTATTATATTGTGATAGGGAATTATTAAAGCCTCTTAATCAGAGGAGTAACCCAGTCAAATCTGCATTTCTGGAATATCACCTTGGTAGCTAAATGAACGTTAGAAGGGAGAAACTTGGGGCAGTGAGGTCAAGTAGGAGGCTTTTGCAATAAGCTAAGCAAAAGGCATGGGGGTCTGAACTAAGGAAGTGGTTATAGGAGTGAACAGATGGGGATGGATGTTAGAGATGTGCAGGTGGAATAAATAGGGCTTGGCAATTGCCAAGGAGGGAGAGTAAAGAGAAAAGGATGCAAACACACAGGCTGATGCACTTGTCAACGTTAGTGACTGAAAGCACAGTTATGCCTTTGACAGAAAAGGAGAAGTTAGGAAAGAGAGGGGATGATGTAGTGGGAAACATGATGAGTTATTTTTTTGGTCATATCTAGTGTGAGATACCTGTAAACATCCACTATGAAATGTCCGATAGCAAGAAGTGATGACGATCTGAAGTTGGGGAGGGGGATGAGGAGTGGATCTATAGATCCTGGTGGGAGTCACTTGCATAGGAATAATCATTGAAGCCATGGGAGCTGATGAGGAGGGAGAGAGAGACACAGAGAAAGAGACAGAGACAGAGAGGCAGAGAGAGACAGCAATAGAGAGAGATAGAGACAGAGTGACAGACAGACAGAGGCACAGAGAGAGACAGAGAGATAGAGACAGAGGCACAGAGAGAGACAGAGAGACAGATGCAGAGACAGACAGACAGACAGAAACAGAGAGAGAAAGTGAGGACAGGACAGAGCTCTAAGAAACCGAAAAAGAGTGACCAGACCAGGAGAGCCGAAAGAGAGTAATATCATGAAAACCCAAAGAGATGAGGAGAGAGTAGTCAACAGTACAATGTGGGTCAGAGAAGTAAGGAGCTAAAAAGGGCAATTAAGATCTCACTGGTAACATGAAGAGAGCAAGTTCAGTTGAGCTGATGAAGCAAGAAGGCAAGGGGCTGAGGAGAAATGGAAGCAAATGGACAGCTTCTAACCCTACCCCACCCCCAACTACAAAGGAATTTTCCAGGGAAAAGGAGGAGAGATATGGGATAATAACTTGGGAATATGGTAAAGTTAGGTTTAATTTTTTTGAGGCAATTAGCATTAAGTGACTTGCCCAGGGTCACACAGCTAGTAAATGTCTGAGACTAGATTTGGACTCAGTTTCTCCTGACTCCAGGGCCTGTGCTCTATCCACTGTGCCATCTAGCTGCTCCTTAATTTTTTTTAATGGATAGGAGAGCTCTAGCTGTGTTGGTAAGCAGGGCAGGAGCCAGTAAACAGGGAAAAATAGGAAATTAGAAAATGCAGGGGTGATGATATGGGAAATTTGTTGTAACAGTTAAGAGATGATGAATCAATGGACATTTATTTGAATATCTAAGCCCTAGAAAAGACCAGAGCTGAATAGAGAATTTGACTTTCAAATACAAGATGTGAAAGAAGTATAGAAAGGTAAAAAGGAAAGAGAAATCATAACGGATTCAATAAGGTTAAATTGTTTATATTCCTACATAGGAAAATGATATTTATAACTCCTAAAAACTTTCTCATTATCAGGGCAGTTAAAAGGAGTATACATAGGCAAAAAGCAGAGTGTGAGTTGAATGTGATGGGTATGATTATTTAGAAAAATAAGATTAAGGGGTGAGAAAGAAGAATGCATTGGGAGAAGGAGATGTAATAAATTGTTTAACATAAAAGAGGCCTGAAAGAGATTTCACTTACAGTGGAGGGGGAAATGGGGGAAGAGAGGGGGGAACCCATAGGAATTGGTTCAAAGAGGTGGGGGGGAACCCATAGGAATTGGTTCAAAGAGAGAATAATATATACACTCAGTTGGGTGTAGAAATCTATCTTAATATACAGGAAAGTAGGAAGGGAAGAAGATAAGAGAAGAGGCAGAAAGAGCTGATAGAAGGGAGGGCAGTTTGGGAGAGGCAAAACATGGAAAGACTTACATGAACTGATGCAGAGTGGAATGAGCAAAGCCAGAAGAACATGGAACGATATTGTGTGATGATCTACTATGAATAACTTAGTTATTCCCAGCAATACGATGACTCAAGACAATTCTGTAGGACTTATGACAAAAGGTGCTGTCCATCTTCAGAGAAAAAACTGGTAAATTCTGAATGCTGATCAAAGACATTTTTTCATTACTTTATTTTTCTTGGGGTTTTTTGTCTGTGTTTTCTTTCACTGAATGACTTACATAGAAATGTGTTTTGTGTGACTACACATATAACCTATGTCAAACTGCTTGCCTTCTCAAGGGGGTGGGGGAGAAAGAGAACTTGGAACTGAAAAGTTGAAAAACAAAAGAATGTTAAAATTGTTTTTATATGTCATTTGGAAAAAAATATTAAATAAGATTTAAAAAAACTAAATATCTTAGCCTTAAACTTGACAGGCTAAATGGAGTTTTCATTTGCAAATAATCAAGCAACTTCTCATATTAGTCAGGACTCCTATCAAATAAATTTAGTCAGTAGGTCTTCAAATAAATGAAGATCTCATAGCATCAGAGATCTACTACATCTTGGGAAACAGGAAGAATCAGCAGTCATGAGGAAAAGAAGATATATATATATTATATATATGTATATGCATACATATACATATATAAACATTTGCATACACACATATACACACACATATATATGTGTGTGTATAAGTATATATTTATGTTTTGTATAGCATTGCCTTGATTTATGAATTCCTTCTGAGAAAAAAATGGGGTAATTGTGAAAGCCAGCTGCACTGACACAAACTAACCTCCCCTCTAAAAAATAATAGTTTTAGGTAACATTTATATAGGTCTTTAAGGTTTGCAAAGTGCTTTAAAACATTATCTTATTTGATCCTCACAACAATCATGTGAGGGTAGGATCTGACGTTATTCTCAATTTACGGATAAGGAAACTGAGTCTGAGAGATGCTAAATAATTTGCCCAGAATTGCACAGGTAGTAAGTGTCTGAGGCAGAATGTGAACCCAGGTGTTCTTGACTCTATTCACTATGCAACCTAGTTGGAAAATCCAGGGAAAGAAAAAGAGAGAGAAAGAGATAAAGGTAGAAAAGGAGGGAAGGAAGGAAGGAAGGAAGGAAGGAAGGAAGGAAGGAAGGAAGGAAGGAAGGAAGGAAGGAAGGAAGGAAGGAAGAGATAAATCACAAGATACAGTGCTAGTATGTATCCTGTGGTTCACAGAAATATAGTTTCATACTCAAGCAAGGGTATACACGCAGCTAAGCGAAATAAATGCCATCTAGTACCCCATGTGTTGGGTGCCCCAGGGTTGGAAAGGATTTTGCAGATCATCTAATCCAATCCATACACAAGCATAATATCCTTTACAACTTCCCCCCAATTATTTATCCAATCTCTGATAGATGCCTATGGTAAGGGGATATCTAATTGCTAATATTAATGTAACATTCTATGCTAATTACTGTTTTTTAGTCCTGTTTATTCATTTACCAACAATTAAGGTTAACAAGGACATCACAGGAAAACTTTACAATTTTATCCCCACCTTTTATTCAAATTCCCAGTGGAGCCAGGATAGTATAAGAAAGAACCATTCCAATGCACGTTGTTCATGCTTTTCAAACTCGTGCAGCACAGGAAATACTGTTAGTTCACACCTACATTTACAGCCTTGCCGAGCAGCAGGTATAGATGAACTCCCGACACTACAGCATTCCAGCTCTAACCAGGCTGCCCATGAGAACATTGCATTAGCACAGCCCTATGAACCTAACAGTGTTCACCTCATATGCTGTGGGGCTTCCTTGCTTTCTCTACATTTTGAGGCTGTGTTGTACATGGCTGTCTGTTGATTATATCTCACTCTCTACAAGTTACCAGTCCATCTTATTCTCTTACACATTTCCTGGATGACTTCCTTTGTGCTATTTCTCCCTTCCTAATTTCTTATTTGTAATAGAGTGTTGCCTGATCGTGCCCATCATATTTTTCTCATTTCAGTGACTCTCAATTTCAGCTCTTTGGAAATCTAGCTTTCTCTTACAGCTGTACAACAAGATCTATGGGGAATCCCCGAGGGATTCTATGGTGGTTTTCTAATGCCATAGCTCACAAGCTACACAGCCTTGTTTCTCCTATCGTTATAACTTGATGTCAGTTAGAGTATAGTTTGAATTAACTTTTAGCAAGCTAATTCTAAATTAGATTTAAGAAAGGGATATTCACTAAGATCACCTAGTTGATACAAAATAGCATCTTCTCACAAGTGTGACACACTTTTCACCAGTACATAGAGTCTGGGGAAAAGTAATATCAAGGCTAGAGTACATGCATCAAAGTGTAATTCCCAGATCCCGGTTTCTAGAATTCCCTTTTCTCTCTTTCATGGGTTACTCATGAAACTCCCTGTAAGCATTATATAAGAACTAGGCTTCATGTAGAATCTTTAAGCTGTTTTTTCTCATTGTTGTCTACTCAGTTCTCAGACTTTTATGTAGACATGGCAACAAGCCACTGCTATCTTGGGCATGATACTAGTATGTAAATCCATCCTTTCAACATTTCTAAACTAATCAAGAACTTTTTGCACCAACTCTAAAGCCTTTGAGTGACATAGTCATTGATTGAGTCAACAAAATTGTTTAGGCCTTCTTCACATCTAGTTCAGACTTCTGATTAATTATTAAGTATTCTCACCTGAAAAAAAAGTGTAGGCTAGGGCCTACCTAGCAAGGTTTGAGAGCTGGTCCACAAGAAGTCGAGAGCAGTTAATGGGGCCACAAAGAAGGAATCCAAACAACAGAACTAGGAATAGAAATAATTGGGAACAAGTTATAAAACAAAGATCAAAAGAAAGGATGAAAGTAAGGAGTCATTACATCAATATTGACAGCAGAGGCGAAAGAATGAGAGTTCAAAAATGTCCAAATAAACAGGAACAAAAGCCAAGACTAGAGGAAAGCACTGGAGTTCAATAAGCTGAAGGACAAGAAAACTAACATGAGCTTGGACAAGAGCTACCGAAATGAATGATCATTTGCCTTACTTCCTGTATGCTACAGCCAGTGGCCAGTTAAGGTGGGTCAGCTTGAGCCAATCCTCTTGTGTTTCACTTCTTTTATGGGCAAATTTGCCTGAAACCTAATACAAATGCTTCACTCAACTGTTTTCTTCAAATTTCCATCTTCTCCATTTTTTTTGTTCATCTTCTACATTCTAATGAGAGATTCATTTAGAGGAATATGTGAATGATTAATTAAATTATATACTGATCTGAATGGTAAAGGACAAGCCAGAGTGTTAACTTCCCACCCTTATCTATAAAAATGACTATCACTCAGTAATGAAGTTGTCAAGACCTTGTTCGTCATCTCAGTCCTATTTAGGTAAATGCTTGTGGCATCCTGGAAAGACTAACGCACAAAGCTTCAGAACAGATGTCACAGATCTTCTAATCCGATGCATACCCAGCCAATAATATCCTCTACAACTTCAAACAAAATTGTTTATCCAGTCTCTGATGGAATCCTGTGGTAAGAGGAAATCTAAGACTTCACAATACAGTCCATTCCATTTTGGAATAGCTCCGATTGTCAAGAAGTTTTACCTTATATCAAGGGGAAAACTGATTCTATGTAAGTTCTACCCACTGCACCTCCTTTTATCTTCTGGAGATAAGAATGGAGTTTGTTTTATCTTCTGCAGCAGTTGTGTCAGTCTTAAATAGAAATGGATCCCTACAGCAGCATAATGACTTTAAAAATCACTATTTAATGTTATCTGTGTTGTATTTTATTTTTATTTTATTAAACATTTTCCAGTTATATTTTAAACTAGTTCAGCCTAGGCAGCATGGAGACTTACAGTTTTGAGTTGCCACCTTTATTCCGCATGATGGCCTTTCGAATAGTTGATCACAGCTACCAGAACCTTGCAAAATCTTCTCTCTTCCAGGCAAAACATCCCCAGTACTTTCAATTAATCATTACATGGCATGATTTGAAAGCTCTCATCATCATAGTTACCTCCCTTTACATGTATTGCAATTTATCAAGGTTCTTTCCAAAATATGGTTCCAGAACAGACTGGGACTATCACTGCTATTGTTCTAAATATTGCATTTCTCTCAATGTAAGTCAAGGTCACCTCAACTTTTTTTTGGAAAACAACATAGCTTTGAGTCATATTGAGTTCATAATTCATGAAAAAACCCTGATCTCTTTTTTTAAGATGATCTGGCCATGCTCTCTCTATCTTAAGCTATTTAAGCTGATTTATTAACCCTAGTATAAGATTTTGTATTGATCGTTACTTAATTCCATTTTAATAGTCAGTCTGTTGCTATTTTTTTTTTTGGATCCTGATTCTGTCATTCAGTGTGATAGTTACCCTCTTAGCATTGTGTCATTGGAAATTTTGGTAAGGTTGCCATTTGTAACTTCATGCTTTCATTAATAAAAATATTAGACTGCAAATAGCCAAATACATATTCCCTGTGGCACTAGGATAGAGACACTTCTCTCTGAGTTGACATCAAATCATTAATAACTACTCTTTGTGTCTGATATTCAACCAGTTTCAAATCCACCCAACTGTAAGATGATGCAGGCTTTGTCTCTATATGTTGTCCAAAATAATAGTATATGACCGTTTATGAAATTATTTCCTTAAATGCAGGCAGACTATTTATAGCACTCACCTGATCTAACATTCTAAAAACCTCACCAGAAAAGTAAACAAATAAGTCTGTTCTGATTTGTTCTTGATGAATCCATCTTTGTCCTCTATGATGGCTGTTTTTTTTTCCCAGATACTCACTAATGAACCATTTGATAACATATTACATTATTTTGCCAGAAATAGAGGGCAAGCTTGCTAGTCTATAGTTCATGCACTCTACTCCATTTCTTTTTGAAAATCAAAACGTTTGTCCTTGACCAATCTTGGGACATTTATCCCATGCTCCATAAACATTAAAAAATACACAGACAATGAAACAACAAATTTGCCAATTTGCTCATTATTCTGGGAAGCAATTTCTCTAGGTCTGGTAATTTGAACTCAGCAAGGTGCTCTCCAACTTTCTTCCCATTTATTTTGGGTTCGACTCAATATTGAGTATTTTGAGGTAAATATTTTCCAGGACAAAATTGTTCCATTGACAAAGAAAACAGAAGAAAAATGAGAGTTGAGGAATTCAGTTTTGTCTCCATCATCCTTTACTATCCCTTCTACCCCAAGAAGTGCTAGTGTCCTTCCTTTGATCCTCCTCTTTTACCCAGTGGAGCCAAAAGCTCCTTTTCCTGTCTCTAATTTCTGTTATTAAAACTCAGAATGAAATTCAATATTCTTGATATTTTTATTCCAGGAAGGTAAAATACTTTTTTAAAAAAGTTATCTCTTATTAGCTATTTTTCCTTCATCTCCCATATGTATTTTCCAAAAAAAAATATACTCTGATGTATTTGTGTATCACACTGGTATTTTTAAGTCACTCCTTCCCCCCTTTTTACTTTGTTTCCTTTTTTGCCAGAATTTCATTTTCAAGAGCTTTTTATCCCAACTAGATTGATTTTGCCAGTAGAATTGTAGTCCGTGCTCATCCCATATATTGGGTGCAAGTCACGGTTTGCCTAGTTTTCTTCTCCTCTATCATAAATTCTAAGAAGGAGCAGTCACTTTCCACCAAGGTTCCCGTAATTTCTGATTCATCAACCATTTACTCATTGCTGATTAGAATCAGTCCAGAATAGCAGTTCCCTTCATTACTTTCTTCATCTCTTCAAAGGGGAAATTATCATTAAACACTTGTCTGTTTTGATCAGTGGCCCATTTCCTGTATTTTCTACCACTTTGTGTCAAAAAAAAGATCTTGAGGAGAGCTAGATCTCTCTTGTTTTATTATAAGCTCACTTAATCTTATTTGATCTTTCACGAATATACGGAATAGATGATCATTCTCTTCACAGGAAGAGTCTAGCATATACAATAATAAGATAACTTGATCTACTTTTTTGCAAGTTTAAATAAAATCTTTTCATGCATCCTCAAATGATATTTCTTCTCCTATCTTGTCTTTCCAATAATATTGCAAACTCCTTGAGAGTACGAATATTATTATTACTTCTACCCACTTTCCCCAGCATCCAGAACAATAGCCTGACATTGATGATAATAATTTTCCATGCCTTTGTCTTTTGCCTTTCCTTTCATTTTTTTCATGTTTCTCTGTATTATTTTAGGAGAATCATGGCTAAAATCACACGTACTTGTCAGAGCCCTGTGAGAAGGTAACGATAAGCAAAGAGTTACCTTAGTCTAGAACTACCACTCAGATCTGAATGACTAGAACTCATTGAGCATGAAGGTGATATGGTCATACCTATACTCTAAGAAAATAACTATGGCAGCTGAGTGAAGGGTGGGTTGTAGTGGGGAGAGGCAAAGAGGTCTGTTAGGACCCTATTGCAATAATTCAACCAAGAAATGGTGAAAACCTAAGCTACTAAGACTGGAGAGAAGGGAACCAGTTTATAAGCTGTTACCATTACTAAGCAGTTTGTCTGAGAACAAAAGAGAAGGGGGAAAAAGGCTCGAGATCAAAAGATCAGACAGTAGTACAGCCAGAGGCAAGTTAAAGACAACCAGCTTGAGAGAGCTGGTTGTTAAATTTTCATTGTGATCATTTATACCTCAGATATAAGCAAATGCCATAAATCAGGGTTTGATATATTGATTTGTACATCGTTTATACTTAAGAAAGTGGTTGAGAAGATGTTAGTGATGCTGATTAAACTTTAAAGTGTTCCATATATACATTTTCCCCCCAGAGAGCTATTTCTTTTTGCAGAGGGGGAAGGCAGGGAAATTGGGGTTAAGTGACTCGCCCAAGGTCACACAGCTAGTAAGTGTGTCAAGTGTCTGAGGTCACATTTGAACTCAAGTCCTCCTGACTCCAGGGCCGGTGCTCTACTCACTGCACCACCTAGCTGCCCCAGAGAGCTATTTCTTAGAAAATTATCAGCACAGCTCTGACTACAGGCAAATATGAGAGTCTAAATTGAGTCAAACCTTCATGTGATACCTTAGCCAAGTCAGACAGTCCTAAGGACTAACCAGATCTGAAGGTAGCCCAAACCAACATCAAGGTAGAAGTAAACACCAGTTGTCAAGATATGTCAGTGCTAAGATGACATATTGAGAGGTAAGGCTGCATTCTTTCTGGGTTCCTTTGGATAAGATACATCAGAAAAATGGCTCAACATCTCAGTGAAACTATGGATAGCTCCACACTCATGGATCTTAATTATACTGTAATAAGGCTCTGAACCTAATGTAGGATGTGTAAGAAGGTTGATTTCCCAGGTGCTTAGTTCATGTACTATAAACTAATTTCCACTATAATGTTGCATATTTTTTCTGTAGTAGCACAGTAAGAAAGGGCAGCTAGGTGGCACAATGGATAGAGTGCCAGTCCTAGAATAAGGAAGACTCATCTTCCTGAGTTCAAATTTGGCTTCAGACTCTTAATACTGTGCAACACTAAGCAAATCACTTAACCCTGTTTGCCTTAGTTTTCTCATCTGTAAAGTGAGCTGGAAAAAGAAATGTTAAACCACTCTGATACATTTACCAAGAAAATCCCAAATGGGATTACAGAGAGTCAGATATGACTAAAACAACTGAACAACAAAAAAATAGTAAGAAAAAGCAGGAATTAGGGTGGCAATAGAGTTATAGCCAGTTAAGGAGAAACACACAGAGGAAAGATAAAGAATAACAAAGAATATCTTCAACTCCTCATAAAAGAAAAAAATTATCATTTTTTAAACTGTCATTTTCTAATTAATTCAGTATGTACAGGACTTTGCTCTTCTTTTTACAGATTAATTTTTCAACAACCAGCAGTACGTCTTTAAATTATTTTGGGTAGGAAACAATTACACATACAAATATTGAATATTATTCAATTAGAACAAGAGCCTTAGGTTTCTTTCTATACTTCTGTGTGGCTTTCAAGATTCTAAGCTCCCTCAGAACAAATAAACTATTTATCATCCGTAAAGTTTTACACTGAGTAATTTATAACGTTGGAATGAGACTTGAGGATAATTACTCTCCTTAACCTTACGGAAATTAATGGACAGAGTCTTATCTCCCCTCCCCACGAGACCACTGAACAGGACAACATTACGTTGAAGAGTCCCCAATTTTGATTTCTAGTCCTTGATCTTTGCACAAGAAGTGGCATAGAGGAAATCATCGAGGAAATATATGATGTTAACAACTAACATCTAAGCTTTTATGTGCAATATCTCACTTGAGCCTCACAACAAACCTGGGTGATGGATACTGTAGAGAGTATCCTCATTTTACAGATGATGAAACTGAGGCAGACATATTCATTGACTCACCCAGAGTCACATAGCTGTGGTGTCAGAAATAGGATTTGAACCCAGGCTTCCTAATTCCAAATATATATTTTACTCTCCACGGTGATGGGTTAAAGTTTGTATAGTGTGTATACACACACGCACACACACACACACGTATATATATGTATATACATATGTGTATATATACATATAAACGTATATATGTATACACATATGTGTATATACAAACACGTATACACACACATATATATGTGTGTATATATATATATATATTACTTCATTTAAGCTTTGCAACAAATCTAAGAGGTAACTACTATAGCAATTCTTACTGAGTTGATTCAGTCATGATAGAAATCTTACTCAGGGTTCCTGCTTTCAATGAGCTTTTGTCATTTGCTTGTTTCAGTTGTGTCTGACTCTTTGTGACCCCATTGGGGGTTTTCTTAGCAAAGATACTGGAGTGATTTGTCATTTCCTTCTCCAGCTCATTTTATAGATGAGCAAACTGAGGCAAACAGAGGGTAAGTGACTTCCCCATGGTAATATAGCTAGTAAGTATCTCAGTCTGGATTTGAACTCAAGTCCCCCTGGCACCAGTGCCAGTCCTCTATCCACTGTGCCATGTAGCTGACCTTCAGCTATTATTATCCCCATTTTGCAAATGAAGAAATTGAAGAGCTAAGGAAATCTAAGTGACTTGCCCACAGTTCCATAGCTCTAACTGTTAGAAGTGGATATGACTCATGTCAAAGGATCCTAGGGTTATGCGATGATAAATTTAGGGAAAGAGGGACCTTAGAGGCCATCTAACCTTGGGAAAAGCCCTCATTTGACATATGAGGAAACTGAGGCAAACAGAGTTAAGTAACTTATCCAAGGCCAAAAATGGAATAAGAAATATCATCTTCCTGACCCCAATACTTTCCTTTTTCCCCCACGTAATGGAGCCAGGGATGACAAATAGTCCAAATGCTGTCTCGGTATGTTTCTGGTCTAGAAGAAAACCAGTTATATGTTAGGTAGACCTTGTACAGAATATCTATGGGATGGGATGCAGATTAGAATTAAACAGAACAACAATAAATATTAGGAAAAGTATGACCTAGAACTAGGTGACAGTAGATAGCATTCTAGACCTAGACTGAGGAAGAGGTGATCAAATCTGGTCTCAGACTTTTACTAGCTATGTGGCTCCAGGAAAGTCACTTAACTTCTATCAACCTCAGTTTCCTCAACTGTAAAGTAGGGATAATAATAACCTCAGGATTATGGTGAAGGTCAAATGAGATATTTGGAAGATGCTTAGCACAGTAGCTACCTAATAAACACTTGTTTCCTCCCCACCTTCCTCCCTCTCTCCACACTTCCTGTGGAGACTTACATTGGATATAGCTTGCTATGTGTAATCATGATTTCAAGATCGTAAGAGTTTGCATCAAATTGTCTTAATTGGTGGATGGAATGATGACTCAACACTGTATTCCTGCATGAAGGTTAAAGTTGGTGGGAGAATTCTGAAGAGGAGACACACTCTTCATTCCAGCTTCAAGAAAGATACTGTTCTCCCAGAACTAGGAGAGGGCTAGAGCCAGCTCAACCCAGAAGAGCTGATTGTTAAATTTTCAGGTTGAGCATTTATACCTCAGAAATTGCTACAAATCAACGCTTGGTTTATTGTTTCATTGATTTCTAGACTTAAGAAAATGATGGAGAAAATGTTAATAACATAGATTAAACTTCAAAGCATGTCCTGAGTACATTTTTTCCCCAGAGATCCAATTGTTAAATATTGACCAGCACATCCCAGACTGTGTTTGGGATTAGCTCCAGGGAAAAGAAACAGAAAAACTCACTTGCAGATGCAAAGGGGAAGCTAATTTATCCACACGTCCCTGATTTCCAGGTTGCCTCCCTAGAGAATGGGGGGATTTCCCTTGAGTAAGACTAGGGCCTCTCTCTTGGATGAACAAAGTCTCAACTTGCTCCCATATAAAAAGCTCATTCACTCTTTTTTATTTTCTGGTATATTCTATTCTGCTGAACTCTTATTTCTGGTTTTTATCTACTGGGATAATAATATGATAATAGCTAGCACTTATATAGTACTTTAAGATTTTTACAACCCTTTACAAATATCACTTTATGTTATCTTCATAACCCTGGAGGGCAGGTGCTATTATCATCCCCATTTTACAGATAACAAAAGGCAGAAAAAGGTGAAATGGCTTTCCCAAGATCAGCTAGTAAAAGCCTGTGGTTGGATTTGAACTCAGGTCTTCCTGACTACAAATCACATGCTCTATCTACTTCCCCAACTAGCAGCCTTACTGGTAAGTGGGTATCTATTTGTGATATGTTTCTGTTTAACTTGTGGGAAGACATCCTACCTGCATCTGGAAACTTATATTACCCTCTCCTTTTAAGGGGTAGTAACCACTAAAGATAGCAGTTGATTGCTTTTGAAAATATATGCCCTTCACTAGCAATATTTAGAAGGGCAGAGAGATAGAATTCTAGTCAGAGACTCCCTTTCATAGAAAAACATTGCAGCCAGACTCATGGCTTCTTCTCTAACTCCCTTCTAGGGAGAAAGCAAAGACTTCCTTGAAGAAAGGTAGGTAAGATTCCAGAAAGATCTAGCCATGTTTCCCTGTGAGCCATATATATTTTAAAAATATGCACATACACATCTTACCTGGGCAACACTCAATTGACATTGTACTCAATTGTACATAGTTATTTTCATATTATGCTTCTCATTTGAATGTGGGCTCCTTGAGGACAGGGACCACTTTGGTCCTTTTTTGTATCCCCAGTATTTAGAACAATTAGAACAAAGTAAGTGCTTAATAAATGCTTATTGAATGATGATCCCTCCCCTCAAACTCTCACACACAAGGTATGTACAGTTACCCCTTCCACATTGAAACTTTCCCTACCATCCCCACCTTGGTATCAATATCTTGGGTAGGCATAAGAAATTAAATGGAAATTTTGGGGGGAGTTTTATGGAAGCCACAGAAGACATACAAAAAAAGCCAGGCAGACAACACAGAGCCTAGGACCAAACACTTAACCCAAATTTTACAATAAGGTACTATAAATACCCCATAAAAGAAAAAGAAAAAAAATCAGACTTCTTCTCTGGTAGGGAGGGAGTGACAAAAACATTTTACGTAGATTTTCCAGATAAGCGGGTGGTGTCATGCCCCTAACCCCCTGCCAGGGGGGTTAACCGTATAGAGCATAGTACTATTAACCAGTGAGTAATAATTTACCTTCCATTGAATTTCACAGGACTTGGAAATAAATGGGGGGAGGGAGGGGCAAGATGGGAGTCAAGGAGGAGTAGGGGTAGTTAAGTCTGCCTTTATCTTATAATTAGTATTCTGAAACCTTGATAGTAAAGTGTATGGCCACCCCAGGAAAATGTCCATTTTTGATACCTTTTTGTTCGCATGTCAAACGCTGCTGTGTGGGCTGCCCTAGGGGAATTCTATTTCAACTGCAGAAAGTTGTTAACATAAGGCTGAGCTTGTAGTATGCCCTTATTATGACAGCTTGTTCAAAACTGCACAAGACAAAGGACAGGAAAAATTTGGCAATCGTGGCTGTCATACTTGCACAGTCTGAACATTATGCTAATCCTATAAATGGTGGGACAGAGAGCTTTGATAGCCTGACAATCACAGCCGGGTAACCACTCCTCTCACCCCACCGCCACCCCCCATCATTTTTATAATCTCCAGCTCTCAGCAACTGGAAATAAATCTGACCAATAAAAATATAGTGGTGGCATTTGTTCAGGCACTTTCCTTTTTATGAATATTTCACCTTTGAGTGTAAATTATTTAAAACATTGACATTAATTTCAAGTTTGGGGTTTTAAAGAATTTCCGACATCAAATACAAGGGAACTACTCTGTAAAATCTGAGTTTGCAAATCATGGCATTAGATTAAAAATGAGTTTTTAAAGTGTTCAGCGGAAAATAAAGGCTAGGGCAAAACTGCTTGAAAAGTAGTGTGGCTCTAGCACCTGGCATTTATATAATAACTCTTTGCTAATGCATCTTGTTTATATTAACTCTTTGGAGACTCACAACAGCCCTATGAAGCAGATACTATTGTATGCCCATTTTACAAATAGGGAAACTGAAGCTGATAAGACATTGCTTACTCAATCTTTCTAAGAGTACTGTAAGGTTGGTGTTATTATCATCAAGTCGAGGGTCAGAAAGATTACATGCTTTGCCCATAACCCAAATTTGTGTTTGACTATACTAGCAGCCAGAGTACACAATTCGTTCGAAGCAATGGTATTTAATGAACTAGCAGAGAAATAGCAATAAAGCATTCTCTCCTTAAACCTGGGGAACATGCTTATTTATATAGATATAGAGATAGAGATATATACACAAACATACATATATATACATACGTATATAAATACACATATACAAATATACATACACTATATATTATATATGTAACATATATATAACTAACACACACACATACATGTACCTACTAAGAGAAAAGTGGACATACATTGAAAACATTAGAGAGGCAACATATATGCAATTCAACTCAATAAATATTTATTAAGCACCAACTGTGTGCCAGGCACTGTTCTTCTAAATGCTAAGGATATAAAAAAGAAAAAGAAAGATAGCCTCTTTCTTCAAGGAGCTTACAATGAAATGGGGAAGACAAAATACAGAAGGAAGCTGAAAATCAAGGTAGGTGAGGGTGCCCCCAGGAGTTAACAGGCAGGGGTCCAGTCATGATGTTCAGTGGAGACCATACCAAACAGGGCTGCTGATGGAAAGTGGAGAGTTTCTAGCATACACAGGTGGAGGGAGAAGACATGGAGGGAACATGGAGGGACAACCCATGCCTCTGATGCTCTGGAGTGTCATCAGGTGAGGCCATCACCTTGCTCCCAAGGCTCTCCTGACTGGTGGTTCCTGTGTACGTAGCTTCTCTGACACACAATCCAATCTGCTTCCTAGTCTCAGGCTGATTTGCTCTGAACTCCTCTTCATGGCTGCTGTTCAACACTGGTCTGAGGGTGCCATGGTTGCTGAGAATGCTTTCTGGTTCAACTCTACTGGGCACATGGTCAGGAAGCTTCTTCTCCCTCTTTCCAGCTTCTGGTTTCTGCTAGAATCCTTCCTTACGTGGAGTATCAGATTTTCCTCATGGGAGGAGTGGGCTCTACCTTCAAAGCCCGTAAGTTATTTCCCCTTCTAGTTCAGCGGCTTTTAGAAAGTGGAGGCCCATAACAATTGGAGTAGGAAAAGCCTCACTTAGTGGGGGGTGGGCGGGAAAGGGGGAGAAACTTCCCAACTTCTTTTCTTCAAAGAATAAGTTGTCTTATCATTCAATCAATAAGCCTTTATTAAGTGCTTATACTATGCCAGGCACTGTGCTAAGTGCTGGAGATCCAAAGAGAGGCATAAAAATTCCCTGCCCTCCAAAAATTTACATTCTAATGGGAGAAAACACTTAAATAACTAAGTACATATAAAAGATCTCTACAGAGCAAGTACCAGGCAATCTCTGAGGGGATAGGGTGGAGGAGGGTGCTGGGAAAAGGCCTCTTGCACATAGTAGGTCTAGATCTGAGTCTTATAAGAAACTGAGGCAGAAGTCAGAAGGGAAGGCATTTCAGGCATGGGGGACAGCCAGTGCAAAGGCACAAAGAGGGGAAATAATATTGCCAAAGGAATAGCAGGTAGGCCAGAGTAACTGGCTCACAGAATATGTGGTGACTGGTTATCGTTCAGTAATTTTCAGTCATGCCTGACTCTCCACAACCCCATTTGGGGTTTTCTTGGCAAAGATAGTGGAATGGTTTGACATTTCCTTCTCCAGCTCATTTCACAGATGAGGAAACTGAGGCAAATAGGAGTAAGTGACTTGCCCAGGGTCACACAGCTAGAGTCTGAGACATGACTCCAGGGCAATATGCACTATGGTGCCACCTAGCTGTCCCTTGGTGGCTACTACAATGTGAGAAAAGATAGGAAAGGGCCAGATTGTAAAGGGTCTTAATGCCTAGCAGAAGACATTATATTTGAAATGGAAGTAAAAGCAGATTTCGTTGAGTTGGAGGGTGATCTGGGCATCAGTAGTAAGAAGGAATTTCAGAAGGGAGGAAGGTTTGGAAGGAAAGACAACTAATTCAGTTTTGGACATGTTGATATCTGTGGACATTCATTTAGAGAGTTTTAAAAGGCAGTCGGAGATGTGAGACTTGAAGTGCCAGGAAGGGTTAGAGCTGGATAAATAAATCTAAGAATCATCAGCATTGAGATGATCATTGAAACCATGGGAGCTAGTAAGATCAAGTGAAATAGTATAGAAGGAGAAGAGAGAAGGGACCAGAACAAATCTGTGGGGAACATTTACCCTTTAGAAGGCATGACCTGGATGAAAATACAGTGAAAGAGACTGAAGAGCAGTAAGACAGGCAGGTGAAAAATGAGGATAGACTAGTGTCATATCAACTAGAAAGAAGCTATCAAGGAGAAGAGGGTGACCAACAGACATAAATCTTACTGACTCCAAGTCCCGTGTCTTATCCGCCATTCCTGACTACCTCTCTTTAAAGGTTAACAAAACACTTTTCCTGAGTACATGGGGAAAAAAATAAGAGACATTAATTGCATCATGTTTATAACAAAACTAAACTAAAAAAGTTTCACTCAGCAGCTACCACTGTAGGACAAGTTCCCTGAGATGGCATCAAAACATTGTTAGATAAGCAATTTGGCACAGTGGATAGAGTGCCAGATGTAGAGTCAGAAACATTCCTCTTCCGAGTTCACATCTGGCCTCAGACACTTACTAGCTGTGTGACCCTGGTCAAGTCACTTAACCCTGTTTGCCTCTGGTTCCTCATCTGTAAAACGGGCTGGAGAAGGAAGGAGCAAGCCACTCTAGTATTTTTGCCAAGAAAACTACAACTAGAAAGAGTCAGACACAACTGAACAACAAATGCTCAGAATTTAGCATGGTTCTGGACCCACAGTGAGTGCTTAACAGATTGAGTTCAACTCCCCCTAATTCCACTTTGTATTTTTCTCCCCCCAGCCTAGGTAAGATAAACTGTGCTTTTTCCTGGAACAAAAAGAAGCTACACTAAAGCCTGACCCCAGTGTCAGTGGCCCTTTACACAGCTTTCTTAATCCTCTACTGATATTTTTGCCAACGACATCCTTCTTCATTCAGGCCTGGGGTGAGCCTGGAGTCTGCTCCATTTTGAGAACTGTAGGTAAGAGAATCAACAGACTTCTTCTGATGTTCTGGAGTGATAGAAGGCTGGAAAAGTTATTTCTTCCCAAGCAGGGAAAGAAGTTCCATAAGGAGCAGTATCTTCCCTGAGCTGGGAGTATGTGGGAGGGAGCAGAGAAAAACAATGGATTTAGGGAGGATTAAAGCTCAAAGCCTGAGGCAGTTTGTTGTAAAGTTACTCAGTCTGAGACAGTAGTCAGTAGAGGTAGATGATAAAAACTGGTAGGATGCAACTGGTAGGGATGTAAATTGGCTGAGTTTTCCCCTACAATTCACCAAATACTTTTTTTTTAATTTTTTTTTGTTAAGGATTACTTTCCTGTGCATATGAAACTAGGGAAGACACTGGTTAATAGCAAAATTCTTACATATTAATTTGATCTTTACCTTTCTAAGAAATGTGTTGGAGTCAGGAGACCGGGGTTTGAAACCCACCTCAGATACCTTCTAGCTGTGTCAGCTTGGACAAGTCATCTAACTTCTTGGTGTTCTATGCAACTCTCTAGGGAGGCGTTCTTAACCTGGGGTCTGTGAACGTTTGTTTTTTTTTAAACTATATTTTAATCATTATCTTTCAATATAATTGGTGTCCTTTGTAATCCTATGCATTTTATTTTATTCATTTAAAACATTATTCTGAAAAGGGGTCCAGAGGCTTCACCAGACTGCCCCCAAAAGGCTAAGAACCCCTGCTCTAGGATGTAGTTGTAGAGAAAGG
>CM053627.1:63711128-63735037 GCA_028646595.1 Phalanger gymnotis
TATATACACATATATGTATATATGTATGTATATAGATAGATAGATATAGATATGTATATATATACATATACACACATATACATGTATATATATACATATACACTCATATAGATACATATATAAATATATATACACAGACATACACATATACTGGCTGGCTGTACACCGTACCTCTAATCTTGACTCTACCATGGCTGGGGCCACTAGATCCAGTGATGATTCCACCACCAGAGTCTAGAAATAGTTAAGGACAAACAAAATGGAACAAAACAAATCAAAACCCTAAGACTAAACCCATTTCTTGAGGCTACAAAATAAAGGGAATAGGAAGGTCATCTTTGCCCTCTCCCTGGTAATTGTGACCTTCAACCTCTGTGGAAGCCAAAGGAAAGAGAATAACTGTCCCAATCTGTCAGTTTTTAAAGAAACACTCTCTTAGGGTTATGCAGCCAATTGAAAGAGGAGAACGAAGAGAGGATGTCTTCTCCTAGAAGCAGGGGGTTCTCCCATTAGGTGTTCAGAGCATGTGCAGGAAAGCTCTCATTACGTTTTAACAGTTGAGAAAACTGAGACCCAAACACGTTATTTGCCCTCAGGCTACAGTGGGCTTAATTCAGGTATTGGTATTCTAATCAATTGCCTGAGCTCAAATTTGAACTCTGCTCCCATGACTCCATACTATTACTGCCTTTGAAGCATAAATCAGATGTTTATATTATTATTATATATTATATATGTAACATATTGTTATTATTATGTTATTATGAGTACCTTCCCCTTCTGGAAAACACTTTATATTACTTTGCCAATGGTTTGCATTCACTTATATGTATATTATATCTCCCTTAACTCCAATACAATACTATAAATATTAAGTGTCTACAATATACCAGGCATTTGTGCTAAGGTCTAGGGATGCAAATGAGAAAAAGAAATGCAGTCCTTGACCTCAAGGAGCCTGCAATCTAATAGAGGAAGATAATACACAAAAAGCAGAGTGGGAAGATGGCACCCATTGCAAGGGAATGATAATGTTGGTATGGAAACCGATGAAGCAGCTAGGAAAGCAATAGAAGGCTGGGAATTCTGAGCCCTCTATAAAAGGAGGCTTTGGGGGGAGATTTCACTCTGTCCCCTAGTCCTCTAGTACTAAGGATAGAGGCAACTGAAGATGCTGATGAAGTGTGAGTACCAAAGCTGAAGCAATCTCCAGGAAGATGAGTCGATAAGCTTATCCTAGGGGGAAGTGGTGTTGTCAGCCTCCAAACCAAGCAGAGAAAAGATGGGAGAGTGGCCCCAGTAGAATGGAAAATCATTAATGGCAAGGATTATTTCATTTTTATTTTTGGATCACTAGTACCTGCCACAACGCCTTGTAAATTGTAAGCCCTTAAGAAACGGGTGTTGAATTGACTTGGAACATGGAACTGGGGGTCCAGAATCTTGGATTATAGGCCCAGTTCATCATTGCATGATAGGTAATTCTGTATATTATTTAGCCCAAGTATAACGATGGCTAGATTTACTAGGAGGTATGAATGATATGGACAAGAGTACAGATAAATTCCTTAGGATCACAAACTGGAGGGGACCTTGGAGGTTATCTAGGCCAACATCCTCATTGTTGCCACGAGGAAACAGAAGCCAAGAAAGGCAAGGTTAGTTCCCCAAGATCACACAGGTATTAATTATCAGGACCAAGATATAAACATAGGATCTGTGATTCTAAATCCATCAGTCTTTCCCTTGAAATACACTGAAAGGATGAAATTTAATGAAAATGGTACTAGTGGTTAAGGTCATTTTAGGTCTCGCAGACAAATCTTAAGGTCTATATTGGAAGAACCCGTTAGCTGTGCAAAGGTGGCACCTTCCTTGGAGCAGGAGTTCAATATCAACAGAAAAAAAACAGAGTAGTTGTAGCTTGTCCCAGCAAGCTGTAAAAACTGTCTTTTCCCTCCCATTAAACAGCCCCTAAAGTGTCATATTCTTGTTAGTTTCCCAGGAAAAAGCAAGAAATACTCTATTAAAAAATTTATAGCTGAGTAAACCAAGTCCCAAAACACTATGAAAAATATAGCAAAAGGAACAACAACTCTCTGCACTGTCACTTTTTAAAAGTAACTTTATTTCAGATTATTCTTATATAAAAGTTAGTTTGTGGCCATATTTGACCCAATAACATTCTCATGTTATCTCTGAGAAGAACATATGGCTGCTTCTTGTAATGCTTTCAATAGAAAGGTCACTGTGGGGAGGGCACAGAGAAGGGGAGATCAGATTAGTGATATTTTTGGTGTAAGTGGAAAATGTCTTGTACCAATGAATATAAGCACTGGCTCTATAATTAAAGGTCTGAGAGTTCTCTGGGGACACTGAGAGGTTAAAAGATTTGCCCAGGGACACAGCCAGAATAGCAGATGTAGGATTTGAATCCAGATCTTCCTGATTCTGAGGCCATCTCCCTATTCATTATAAAACTCGAAATTTGTTTTTTTACTGTTCTTGAAAGTATCAGCATTCTTTCCTCACTCCTTCCATAGGTGAATTTTATTTATATAATTATTTGGTGTTTCCTTTGATGGAAGTTAGAGAAGAATCTGTCACTTAGTCAATAAAGATTTATTAAGTATCTACTGCCAGGCACTGTGCTAAGTACTAGGGGTACAAATAAAGATAAAAGATGGTTCGTTTTCTTGAGAAGCTCAGTCTAATGTGGGAAACAATATATAAATAATTATGTACAATCAAGCTATATGCAGGAAAAAAAATGAAAAATCACCTTATTAGAGCCTAAGAGAACAATAAAAAGACAAATCATTGGTCTATACCATATTCCAGTCAGTGGATCAGTTTTTATTATGCACCAGCTATGTGCTAGGCGCTGTGCTAAATGCTGAGGATACAAAGAAAAGCAAAAAAACCCATCTCTGCTCTCAAGAAGCTCACCATCTACTAGGGGAGACTACGCGCAAACAACTATGTACAAACAAGATACAAAGGCTTTAAAAGAGGAAGGGGATGTTATAACCTTTGTTATCGACCAAATTACACCAAAGGCTATACTCTGATGCCAGGATGTGGCATGAGGTCTCTAAGGCTATGCCAGCAGAGTACAAGCAGGTGATACCAAGCAGAAGGAGCTGCAATCGTGGGCCCATAAGTTGAGATTCCATGCTTCTTTCCCAACTCTTCAGCGTGCACAGCCCACAATTATCTGGGATTTCCAAAGATAATTAGCATCAAAATTTCGCCCCATTATGTGCTCATGCACATGACAATAAATAGATGTCTCATCTCATTTAGATTATTAAGCCCCCCTCTTCACCTCTACCTCCTAGATTTCCTGGCTTCCTTCAGAGTTTGGATACCAGCTCTTACATGAGGGCTTTCTTGATTCACCTCCCTCATGAACACAGTCTCTCTCTTGAAATTGCTTTTAATCAATTTGTATGTGCTTTGTATTTGCATACTTGCAGACATCTCTCTCTCTCTCTCTCTCTCTCTCTCACTCTCTTTCTCTCTCTCTCTCTCCCTCTCTCTCTCTCTCTCTCTCTCTCTCTCTCCCTCCCTCCCTCCCTCGTTCTCTCTTTCCCTCCCTCCATCTTTTAGGAGAAGACTTGCACTTTCCATATGTTGTCCTAAGCATCTGGACAGCTCTATTCTCTCTGAAAATAAGGTAAGTCCAGAGTCACAAGGTCTAGGCTACTACCCATGCTCCATCCCAAGTCTACCTTCCACATATTATTCCCAACAAAAGCTTCCCCCAACCACTCCAAACTCTTTCTTGATTCTACGCTCTCTAGAGGATGCTCCATTAAGTTCCTCAATAAAGGCTAACTCTTTTCCATCACCAAAAAAAACCCAACCCTCACTTGATCTGTTTATCCTGTCAGCTTTCCTTCTAGATCTCTCATCCATTTTATATCTAAGCTGAAGGTCATCTATAATCAATGCCTCTATTTCCTTTCATTTCATTTGCTTCCAAACTCCTTGCAGTTTGGCTTCCTATCCTATCATTCAACTTTACCATTCAACTGAAAATTCTTTCTCCAAAGTTACTCATGATCTCTTAATTGCCAAATCTAATGACCCTTTATCAATTTTCATTCTTCCTAACCTCTGTGTAGCCTTTGAGAATACCATGCCCCTCTTCTACTCGATACTCTTTTCTCTAAGCTTTTGTGACACTATCCTCTTCTGGCTCTCCTGCCTGACTCATTCGCTGCCTCCTTTGCCAGATCGATCCACATCCTATCTATTAACCATGGGTGTCACCCAAGGCTCTGTCCTGGGCCCTCTTCTCTTCTGCTTCTATATTATTTGCCCTCATGATCTCATCAGGTCCCATGATTTCAATTATCTTCTCTATACTGATGATTCTCAAAACTACTTTTCTGGCCCCAAACTCATTCCTGATCTCCAGCCTTACATCTCCAACTGACTTTTGGAGTATCTCAAACTGGATGTCTTGTAGATATCTTAAAGTCAACATGTCCAAAATTGAACTCATTATCATTTTCTGTTACTGTGGAAGGTATCACCATCATCCCAGTCATCCCAGTTCACAACATACATGTCATCCCAATCGCTTACTCTCTGTCTCTCTCTCATTCTCCATGTCAAAATCATGTGCTAAGCCCCATGTTTTCAACCTTCACAACATCCCTTCTCTCTCCTAACATTGCCACCACTATGGTATAGGCCATCATCACCTCCCACCTGGACTGTTGCAATAGCATGCTAGTTGGACTCCAGGCTCAAGTTTCTTCCCATTTTAATCCATCCTCCACTCAAATGTCAAACCGATCTTCTTAAAATGCAAGTTCAGCCACATTTACAATCTCTGTTTAGTAAACTCCATTGGTTCCTTATTGCCCCCAAAATCAAATATAATATCCTTTGTTCAGCAGAATTAAGATAAGATAAGGACTGCTTAGCCACTTTGAACCTTAGTTTCCTCATCTGTAAAAATGGGCAAATGAACATAACATATCTTTCCTTAGCCCAGGAGCTTGCTCCAAACACCTCCCTGAAATGAAAGTTTTGATTTAAAAAAAAAATACCATGAACACACAGTAGATAGAAATGGGAGATTCTCTTCACCTAAAAGGACAGGATGGTACTCTGTGAAGTAGATAGAGAAAGGAATAAAATTGCCTGGCAAGGAAAGCTAGCTTGTCTGACTTTCAAAGCCAGTCTTCCTTGTGTTTTCTTTATAAGATTTGACTATGAACTCTTAGAATCCCTATCTTCCTTCAAAACTGAGCTAAAGTGCCACCTTCTGTATGAGGCCTTTCCTTATCTGCTCCATCACCCCTCCCATTTTCTATAGTCACCCCCCCCACCAAAAAATCCTTATATTCATTTTATCAGTTTCGCATACACACACACACACACACACACACACACACACACACACACACACACATATATATATATATATAATATATGCTGCCAATAGAATTTAAGCCTCAATGACAAGGGTTGTTTCATTTTTGCCTTTTTAATGCCTAGTATCCAGCATATGTTAGGTGTTATATAAACACGTTATTATTTGATTGAGTGGTGATTCCAGCTATGAAGTCCTATTGGTCTCAACCATAATTTGAGCTATCCAACTCCTGGCCAAAAACTCACCCATTTCTCGAACCCTCTTTTTAGGATCTCACACGGGACCTTGGCCAGAACTCATTTGTGCATGGAGTACAAGATTCCATCTATCTAAATCCTATGGCGCTGAATCTATAAGAATAAGAGAGATGAAAAAGGCACACGTTAAGAAAATGGGTACCAAATCCAAATTCCATACATAGTGGCGGCTGCTGTCTTGTCAGTATGTCAACAGACAGTGTCTCAGGAAGACATTAACTAGATGTATAATTAGAACTCAAATTGTCATTTAGAGAAGAAAATATGTGCACTTCCTTCCCATAAGAAAAAAAAATAGCATGTCAGACATGAGGAAATATAAGTCAGAGTGTGTTTTTTTTTTCCTGAAAACAGAGAATGCCTGCTTCATCTCCCTCTGGTCCCAGAAAGGTCCCTGACAAATCCACAGTAGACATAAACACAAATCATGCACCTCTCACAGACATCCACCTTCTGACCTGCAGCTACACAGGCAATGTTTACAAGCTGCTATACCCACAAATAGAGACACTTGAGAATCAGTAGAATCATCAAAGACCATGAAACAGGTCGGGCTCAAAGGTCCAGGTTTTCCTTTGAGAGGTAATCACTGGCTGCTGGACTAGACTGGTTATAAGCAACTATCTCTCCATAGAGTGAGATGCAGGGGTGCTAGCTGGCCTTAGGATTCCTCTATCCATCGCCACCTTTCCTGGCACAGTCTGACCACTGTCACTGGTGAAATAATTGTTTCCTCATCTCTTGATTCACAGGCTCAGTCGGCCAACTCTAGGCAAAATGTACATTGCAAATAGGATGTAGGGAAGAGAGAGAAGGGGTAACACTTTTTAGTCATGTCCTTACCCAACCTCCTCTCCATTTCATCATAAAAACTTCGACATTTGTTGTGATTTTTTTAATGGAGAGGCAGAAATGAGGAAATACATAGAGTGCTGGGTGATATTCAGTTCTTGCTTCTGGTCCTTATCTCAGTGTCATAGATTTAGATAGCGTAGAAGACCTGACCTAGAGTTAGAAATACCTGAGTTCAACTCCTCCTTCAGATGCTTTTAAAGGATCATAGATTTAGAGCTGGAAAGGACCTGAGAGGTGATCTAGTCCAGCCCCCTCCTTTTACAGTTAAGGAGACTAAGGCCTATAGGTAGTGTAGGTAGCAAGTGGCAAAGCTAGAATTTGAATCCCAGTCCTCTGAGGCCAAACTACAATTCTTTCCACTGAACTACGCTTTCTCCACTTACTAGACAGGAAACTGTGAACAAGGCAATTGACATCTCTGAGCCTCAGTTTCCCTCTATGTAAAATTAGAGATATGAATCCCAGTAGTAACTGCCTCACAGGCCTGTCCAAAGGCTCAAATGAGGTCATGTAAATTAAGTACTATACCAAGTTAGCTACTATTATTAATTTCACTAAGAAACTTTTGAAACACTGTTTAAAATGCGTTTCATTTTGTTTTGTATTTTGCTTCCCACCAAATGCAAACTTGTTGAATTCAGATTCTGTGGATGAGTAGAGGAGCATAAACACAATGAATAATTTTAGGCACCTATGGACCAGGCACTATGCTAAGGTCTTTGTCATATAAAGATATAAACGGAACTGTTTCTGCCCTCAAGAAGCTTACATTCTTCTTAGGAGACCAAAAAGATTTAGAGGACCAAGCTCTGAGTAAAGGCAGGTTTTAGGGAGTGGAAGATGAGAAAAACAAGACAGAATCACGGCCTAAGACCAGTTATGCAGGGTACAGAAAATGACAAAGAATCCACAAGTGACTTCCACCATATACCATTGTTTAATAATGTTGTCCAGTAGAAGGTAGAGGCCAGTTTTCAGAAAGTTGGTACCAGAAATCAGTCCTTCCCCTTTTGAAAGAAAGTTATCTTGCCATAGTCACCACACAACTGCTACCTGATGGAGGGATTCCTCACAATTAACATCTTGGGGTAGTCTTAAGCAATGGGGCAACCAGGTGGTATTGTGGATAGAGTGCTGGGCCTGGAGTCAGGAAGACCTGAATTAAAATCTGACCTCAGACACTTACTATGTGGCCTTGGGCAAGTCACTTAACCCTGTTTGCCTCAGTTTCCTCATCTATAAAGTAAGCCAGAGAAGGAAATGGTAAACCACTCTCGTATTGCCAAGAAAACCCTAAATGGCGTCATGAAGACCAGTCATGACTGAAACGACTGAACAACAAAAGTCTGAAGTGATCATCGTTCTGCCCCTCCATCTTTAGGGATGCTACATCTATCTCATGATAATCTAGTGAATTGGCATGCTTTGCAAGAACTCAAAATCAAAGGCAAATTTTGGCAATAGCGGTCATTAAGTGATGGTTTCTTTCATACAAATGCTTTATCCTTCCTTTGCCCTAACATTCATGCTTGTCCTTTACTCTGTGAAGAAACAGAAAGCCCTTCCCCAGTTATCGTTGGGCTTCCAAGTTCTTATTCCTTTCCAAGCCTCTTCATAGCTACAAATCATAGGGATGACAGTAAAGCATGAAGGATAAAATGTTGGGTCTGAAGTCAAGAAGGCCTGATTTCAACTCTCTCTCCCAATAATGTCTACATATGTGACCATAAACCAGCTACTTAGTCTCTTCAAGCCTCAGTTTCCTCATCTGTTAAAATTAGAATAGTAACCTCTATCACAGAACCTATTATTGCGAGGTTTAAATCTGATAACATATAAAGTACTTTGCAAACGTTAAAATGGTATATATGTGTGAGTTATTAATTCTTTCTCTGTTTTTGGTTTTAATACATATGATGGAAACAACAAAATCTATTCTTCAAAAATGGGGGCCTCAGTATAGAAGTTGAGGAAGTAACCATATAATATTTGAAAAAGCCTGGTAATACATACTATGATGTTTTTTCATCAAACACCATTGATAGAGGAAAGACTATTGGACTATTATAGCATATGGATTCTGTTCTAATGGCTCAAAGAAAAGAAATAAGATGAGGCAATAAATTCTAGAAATCGCTGTCTCTCTGCTCTCTAAAACCAAGACCAAGAAGACATAATTGTTCTACATCGCCCAAAACTATACTGTTTTATCTCTTCCCCATATGTTTTCTTTTTTTTTCCATTTTCTGTCAATTATGAGCTAGACAAACATCAAGAAACATGACCAAGTCCATATCTAAGGAAAAGAAAAAAAGGACTTTAAATGAAACTGTGAATCTCTATTACAGACAGCTTGGGTTTAGGTATATATTAAATTTAACATAGTGTCTATACTGGCTTGATTGTTCACGTCCTCTTTTTGAACTTCCTTCTGCTCTCCTCTTTGAATTTTTAAAACTATCTCATTGAGGTATTTTGAAATAAGATTGCATAGGATGTGTTGAGAAAATATCAGCTACAAAGCATGGGATTATCAAGAGTCAAGGACAGAACTACAGAGTCTTAGAGTTTCAGACTTTGGATCCTGCTAGTCCAATCATCACGTGAAAAAAACAAACACAAAGAAAGAAAACAGTGTCAATGAAACCTTCCCTGACATCTGAGATCCCTTCCAGTTCTGAAATTCTGTGGTTCTTGGTTCTGTCCTTGATTCTTGGTAATCTTATGTTGTGTAGATAATGATTTATCAACCCATTCTATGTCACCTTGCATTAAAATGCCAAGGTTAAAATCTTGAGTTAAGAAAATGGGTCACTATGCCTTTAAGAAGTGTAAGAAATAAGGTTTTATAATACTTTTTAACAGTTTTTAGAAGAACAATTTTAAAAACACATATGCGTATAGGTATAGATGTATATATCATAGATATATATGTGTGCATACATATATAGGTGTATGTATATATGTGTGTATACATATAGAGGTATATGTATATTTGGAAATTTAAAAATTTGAACAAACATTTGTTTATTCTGTCCTTGGAGATTATAACCACTGGGAGGCAACTTATTTTGCAGCATATTTGCTGTCAAGAAGCAATGAAGTGCAAATAGAAGGTAATTGAACTTAGCGATTTGTTTACCCAGAAAGGAAACATCTGGAGAAAAAACTGGACTATTTTAATAATTAGCCAGTCACGTTCTATAAGGAACATACTGGTATGTGATCTAGCATTATAATAATGAGTCCAGAGTCATGGGATTCTGAAGGATTAGTAATTAACCTCCTTCCAGCTCAAGGAAACATTCTCATAAAAGAGAAGAAAATGAGAAGTCAGGGAATAGTGAGTGCCCTCTCTAAATCTCTCTGCATTTTATTCACTGTCTGCTTGACCAAACTCACAAATAATTCTTTTTTTTACCAGAAAAGCTATTTTTACTTATCTCACCCATCATGTCTGGGGGAAAAAAATCTGGCACTGTCACTGCCACAATTCTTTTTTTAAAAAGGAAGAGTTTGTGAATTGGAAAAAAGAATATTAAGGATGTCATCTTAAAGACATTAGAACCTGGCACGTCTGTGCCCAAAGCCCTGTGAACAGTTCTCAGTTATCTGAAGGGTACTGAGATTCAGGAAGCCCTTTGTCTTTACCAGCCTGCCTCCTGTAAAATATAAGGAGAGGTGAGCTAACAGCTTTGGTATAGCCCAATTATGTGCTACCTTCTGGTACAGGACATATTGCTAACTGGCAACAGCATACTCTATTATTGTTGCACTCTAATTAGGCACAATCTTGTCCCTTCTCAACCTGCCAGAATTCTTACTGAATTAATTGGAACCTACTTTTGAAAGGCAGAAGGACTCTTGCAATTTTAAACTAAAAAGTGTAGGACTACAGTCCAGATAGACCAAGGTTCTTAAGAGTAGAGAATACTGATTAATAATACATACTACAGATCTCTTCTCTGCATTTTCATCTTCTATCTCCCACCTATAATGCTGTGATCCTATGAAGATCATAATGCTTACCTGACTCAATGGAACACTGTGCAAGTCAGTTCAAAGTAGTAATATCCAGGCAACATAATTTAAAGAGATTATTGCACTAATTCTAAAGACCACACAGAGGCAGGCTTTGGCTTGATGTAAGAAACAATTACAGCTGTTCAAAAGTGGAATAGGATGCCTATTTGTGTATATAGGAGATTCCTTGCCCATTGGAGGCTTTCAAACAAGTGGATGACCATGTGTTGGCTATGGTGCAGAGGGGATTCAAATCAATTCAAAATGAACTTATTAAGTTCCTCTTATATGTAAGGTGAAAGGCTGTATGGCATAGTGGATAGTGATCCAGCCTTGGAGTCAGTAAAATCTGGGCTTAAAATCTGGGCATAGTGCCTGGTCCATAGGTGCTTAAAATCTGGACAGTTAATCTGAGCTCCTACTTTGGATAATTACTAGCTATGTGACAAACTGCTTAACCTCTCTCTTTCTCTAAGATTGTAAATTTTAGAAGAATTGCTGACCCGCTCTATTGGTTGAAATTTCCACTCCAGTAACTCAATACTATGATAAAATCACAGATTCATATAATAAAATAATAAACTAATATGCAAGCATTATGTTAGGCACTGGCAATAAAATGGCAAAAAAAAAAATGAAGCAGTCGCCATCTTCAAGATTGTTTCTTTTCTATCATGGGCAAGGTGGCCCATGCTCGGTTTTATTATTTGGTAATAATTGGTAGATTATGTTTATTTAGTGAACATCTCAGTGTATCTTTCATATAAATAGAGTTCCATAAACCATGACGAATGTCACTGAAATGATGGACACGTTATTTCAGTCCTAGGAAACCCCTTCCCCCCTAAATCCAATAATCATTGATGTAAGCTGCTCTTGGGACTTTAGCATCAAGAATGTCTCTGTATTTTCCATTCCAGGTCTATGTGATATCTACAGACATAACCCCAAGGTTTTCTATATAGTTTAGTAAAGATGTTGAGGAGAAGACTAAAGAAAAGAAAAAAAGAACAAGAGAGAGAATTGAAAAAGAGAAGATCATATGATAGTCCATAGCATAAACAACACAGTGTGTGACAAGTTTCTGAGTTGTCTGTGTCCTCTAAACTCCTGAGGGCCATAAGGCAGCATAACATAAACATTTCCTCCCCATAAAATGTTCTCTTTTCTTCCTCCTTTGATCCAATAGATGAAAACATAATGAGATTTTATCAAACCCACTTTATCCTATTGTTACTTCTGCCAGACGGATGGTGCATTACACCCTTCTGGCTTTGATGCTGACAGTGAAACCCTCTAACAGATTGCCAATAACCCTGACACAAAAGCTCCCGAAAATGTAACTTATCCCAGAACCATGTTCCTGGGTTTGTTGCCAGCACTGCAGCTGTCAAATTTGGCCCCCAAAGTGCCCTTGATTAAAGAAGAGAGCCAAAGAAAGAGAGTTTGCCAGTGTGGGACAACTCTAATCCTCAGTGTTGGTAATTACACCTCAAATATGCTGATTTTGCTGTGGAAGCTCTGAAAAGGCAAAGACATTTGTGCAAAAGATGATTTATATCTTGCAAGACCCCAAAATCCAAGGATATCTGCCCCCCATTCTCTGCAACTATATTATCTGATTTTCATAGAGCCTCCAAGACAACCATTATCTGGTCTGATCACTGGAGGGAACCTTAAGCAATTATGGGCAAAGCTGCTGGTGCCCGGTTCTTGGAAGACAGCATTGAGTCTCTAGGGCTTCATCACAGAGGGAGAAGGCACTCAGTTATGGCAGCCACATTCTGGTGAGTGAGATATAAATTGCGAAGACTCAACACTTGTGCCCACTAACACTGAGTTTCTTTACCAAGAAGAAATCATCCACCTCTATTTCCCTCGCCCAACTTCGAATACCACAATTAGCTCCCCTACTAAATCTTCAGTCTATTAGCACCTCTTCTCATTTATACTATTATACAAGTCTTGTACTTGGTCTTCCTGCCTTTCTCTGTGACATCCTAACTGGAATTGTGCTAGAGTCAACTAAAACCTACTTCTGAGCATGAATTGTTCAACATTTATACCTAAAAAATAGGCAAATATTACAAATCAGGCCTTGATTTATTGTTTTGTTGATTACCTATACTAAGAAAGGGATGGAGAAAATGTTAATAATGCACATTCAACTTAAAAGTATATCATGGAGAAAGATCATACATACATACATACATACATACATACATACATATATATGTATGTGTATATATATACATATATATATATACACACACACATATATACAGGTGTTAATCATTTACAAGCACACCCTTAATCACATGTAATCAGACTATTGTGCCACTTCAATCACACAAGTTTTCTAATGAGAAAGCGTCTCAGCTCCCAATTACTTGTTCCCAATTACTTCATGGATTACTTGCTTTTACCAGTTCTCATACAATGTTGTCTGGGCTAAATGCCACCATTCATATTCTTCTCCATTGCTTGAATGGATTGCTTCCACCCTATCCATTTTCGTTTAGTGTTGTGCCTTCCTTATTTTGTGTTTGTTTTCTCTCTCAGGAAGAATTACCTCTGGACTAGAAAGGACCAAGATAAGTAAGAGAGTACCTAGTTGTCTTTGCTAATTTTAAATCGTTTGGCCCAAAATCAAATTCTTGGCTACAAAACAAACAAACAAAAACCCAGTAGACATGATCTCTGAGCAATCGTCAAAGTTATTTAAAAGATTGTGTAGAACAGGGGAGGTACTATGGGATTAGAAAAGGGCAAATGCCCTAGTTTTGTGGCCTGTAAACTATAGGCCAGAGAGCTTGACTTCGAATTCGAGCAAAAATATAGAATTGTTCATTAAAGAGATGCCTAGTGAACTAGCAGAAAAGGAAGTAGGGATGGCATAATGCCAGTACAGCTTCAGTAAGAACACAGTAAATATCAGGTTAACATTATTTCTTTTTTGTACTAAATGTGTAAATGAGAGGAATGCTATAGGCATAATTTGCTTATATTTTAGCAAAATGTTGGATAAATCATCTCATTTCATCCTGAAGAAAAAGTGAAGAGATGTGGGCTAGACTATAGCACACATTGTGTTGTGCCTAGCAGGCGTTTAATAAACATTTGTTTTACCATTGTTAAATTAAATTTTAATTTAATTTAATTTTAGTTTAGGATTCTTGGAGGAACATAATAACATTTACATAACGCTCCAATATTTGAAAAGTGATTTATATGTATTATCTCATTTACTTCTTATAACAACCCTATGGGGTAAGTGGTACAGGTATTATCATCCCCATTTTAAAGATTTGTAAACTGAGACGAAAAGCAGTAGTGTCATCCTCAAAGTTATACGGCTAAGAAATGTCCAAGGTATCTTTAATACTTTACATGGTTCTTGGCATATAATAGATATTTAATAAAAGTTTGTTGAATTTGATTAAGGTAGGATTAAGACTCATCTCTCCCTAACTCCAATCTAGCACTCTACTACGCCATGTTCTAATCACAGCAAGTACATGAGTCCAGTTTGCTACATTTGGGCCTATTATTGGCAGAGCCATTCATTTCTGATGTATCTTGCTTATGGGTTACATCATTTTTTTTCATATTTCCATCTTGTATAAATGGCTCTTATTGGCGAAGTTGATGATATTAGAGATTTGCCTGCAATTGATGTACAATTCAGAAAGTAAGTTTGATGCAGTTCCTCTGTTGATACAACCTAAAGCCAGCTTCTTTTTGCTTCAAACTAAATTAAACAATTACATCCCAACTCCCTAGACAGGCCTTCCTTCCACTAATTGTTCTCCCCACTGGGCACTGGTAGATTGACCTTTCTGGAATCACAGGCTAGAATCATACATACATCCAGAACCAGAAGGAACCTGAGAGACCACTGAATCTAGCCCATTCATTTCACAAATGAAAAAAGTGAGGCCCAGAGAGATCGTTTGAGTTGTCCATGGTGAGAAAACCAAAGTCTGAGATAGGATTTGAACATTAGTCTTCCCGACCTTAAATCGAGCACCTGATCCTCTATATTACGCTACCTCAACAGAGATACTAGAACAATTAAGAATCAGACTTGGAAGCCACTCTTGCTTTTTATCCTTCCAATTAATGCTAAAGCAGCCCAATCAACACTCAGCTGGTCTGTCCAAAACTTTTTTTTTTGCCCCAAGTCTATAATTTCTTTCCAACTTCCTTCCTCTGTGGTCTTTTTAAAATTCATCTTTAAGTTCAATCTCATTTTTTAAAAAGCCACAACTATAAAACCTCCACTACATATTAGATTCTCCTGGCACTTCCAAAATAATTGAGGGATATGTATGTTGAGATCCCTGGCTTAGGATGTCATTTCACAAATTAATCCCACCAGAAGGTAATTCCTCTTGGACTGTCACAATGATAGCCAAGTTGTATTCTAGACACTGGTAATGTATTATTCCTGATACATTTTCACTGGTAGCTAACATGTTTGGGGGAAGCCCTTCAATGACCTTGTCCACACAGCCAAACCCACACAATGGAAACTGCTTCAAAGAGGCACCATATGGCTTCTTTTTCAGTGCTCATATATGCCTCCTTCTACATGGAGAAAAAAAAGGTAGAGAAAGAAGAAAGATTTTTACTTTTTGCCAGAGAGGAATGAAAGAAATGCATTTGGAGACCAATACTGTGTCTCTCTCCCACCCCTTTTGTTTAAATGCATATTAATAGATCAAAAAATCAACAAGCATTTATTAAGCACCTGCTATATGCCAGGCATTGTGCTAGACACTGGAAATACAAATTTGACAAGTAAAATTCTTTTTCTTCTTCTTTTTTTTTTATTTTTAGTTTACAACACTCGGTTCTACGACAAAAAAAATTCTTCAGGAGGCTAATAGATTATCCTAGGAATTGTCCTCATCAAAAACACCGGTATTTACCAAAGTGATAGTCTCCATTATTGAAATCAAATCCCAGCCCTACTATTTCCTAACTGTATGACCTCAGTTTCCTCATCTGTAAAATGGAGAGGAGGGCTGGAGGACAGGAGGAGATGCAAAGTCTCTTCCAGCTTTAAAAATAGGACCCTTTGATTCTGAGGCAGCCAGGCAGCACAGTGTCATACAGTAGCGCTAGGAAGACCTGAGTTTAAATCTTCAGTCACCGACTAGATGTGCAACACCGGCCAAGTATCTGCCAGCCTCAGTCTCCTCATATGTGAAGTAGAGATCATAAGAGCATCTATTTTATAGGAGGATCCAATGAGATACATAAAATGCTTTGCAAATCTTAAAGCAATATAAATGCTAGTTGTTCTTGTTATGTTGCTTTGGAAATCAAGTAACTTCAAATCATCTGGCCTGGCACTGTGACTACCTACATAGTATCTGTTTAATATTTGTTTAATTTAGTGAATTGATGAAATGATTATTTACTATTAAATAACTCTTGAGACAGACTCTAGTTGTCAGAGAATCCTTCGGATTATCATTCTATTGAAAGGCTACAGCAAAAGACTCTAAGATAGATTGATGCCATTATGTTAACACATTGGATACTGACTTGACATGGGTGGCATTTGTGGGTGTTCACATCCATACTCAGGGTGTCACCAATCCGCTAACTAATTAGTAATGGTGTACAACACATATGAGAGCATCTGTGAGTCCTGAGCCCTGTTCGGGTTGATATGCACTTCTACTTGTCGGGCTTCTTTGCTTATCAGCAGGGAAGCAATGCCAGTCCAACCATGTGGCAGTAGAAGCAGGAACCTGCAAGGTGGCCCTCTTTCCAAGTGATTATCATCTCCTTACCTCTAACCACCCAGTCTGTTTGTTTTGTTTTCCCGCAGCATAGGGACCGTAAGTGGTATGCCAGAACTACTGGGTTAAAATTCTGGCTCTCTCATTTGTAATCTATGTGACCTTTAACTTCCCCAAAGTGGGCTTCAATTTCTTCATCTAAAAAAAGCAAGAAGTTAAAATTAGATGAACTAAAGGGCATTTCTTGCTCTAAATCTAAGTTTACCCTGTGAATGTTTTCAACAGAGTCAGAGTCATGTCATGGCAAAAGCCCTACAATTAATTGATCTACTTCTTATAAGTCATTGGCTCCTTTCCCTTTGTGTGAGCTGCAGAGGGCTTGCCCAGACTCAGGCCTTCAATTACCAATCCAATCGATCAACAAGCATTTATTAGGCACCAACTATGCACAAAGTATCTCTAAATAAAAAGATGATACATGAAATAGTCCTCGCTTTCTAGGAGACCACATGTACATATGCCAGTTGATGGGATTCCAGGCTTTGACACAAGCTGTATAAACTTAGACAATTCACTTCAGCTCTGAGACTCAGTTTGTTCATCTGTAAAAATAGGATAATATTTATACTACCCAGAACATAGGTAATATATTATAGACCCTAAAGAGCTATAGTAATAGATGAGTATTCACATGTTACTATTGTTTGGGACTTCTTGCTCACAGTTATAATGCTCTCCCACATGCCCAGTGGTTTGCCTCTAGCAAAGAATGAGAGGGAAACTGGTCATTCAAATGTTGAATCTGATCAAACTTTCTGATGATTTTCTTGTTCTCCTCTCCCCAAGTGTGCTATCGCTGTACAGTGGTGGCAGGAGACAAGCAGTAGGGATGTATAGCACTAGGACATGGAAGACAGAAAAAAACCAACCCTGCTACACTCATCTACAATCACGTTGAGCTGCTAACCGCCCCCCCACTCTAGAATCACTTATGCTTTTGTTCCAGTATTTCAAGCCTCCAAGATCCCAGAAGCTCCCCCTAGCATTCCTTCCCTTTCATACTAAATATACCTGTTCTACAAACATACAACAAACTACCAGGACTCCAAGGTTCCCAGAGCTTATTCACATATTCTGAATTGACTACTCTTCTGGCCCCTAGGCCCTTTCTCTTCTCACTTTCCTTTTCTCTCCACTTCTCTCTTTGATTTCCTTTACACTACAATTTTCTAAATTAGCTCAGTCATTCTGACCTTAACATGGTCCCTTGTCTTCAATTATATCTTCCTTCCTTTACCTCTTTCCCTTTCTTTCTTTCCTTCCTCTCCTCCATCCCTTCCTCCTTCCTTCTTCCCTCTCTCCTTCCTTTTCTTCTTCCCTCCTTTCTTTCTTTCTCTTCCTTCCTTCCTTTCTCTCCTCCTTACTCCTTTCCTCCCTTCTCTCTCTCCCTCCCTCTGTCCTGCCCTCTTTTCTTCCTCCTTCTCCTCCTTTCTTCCCTCCTTCACACTTTCTTTCCTTACTCTTTTCCTTTCTTCCTCTATTCTCTACTTCCCTCCTTCTTTCCTCCCTCTCTCCTAAAGACATCGCAAATGAATGAGCCCAAATATGGCCAGTTGGACTCATATACTTTCTATGGACAGGAGTACCCAAGACCACATTAACTTTTTTTTGGCTTTCACATTACATTATTGACTTGTACTAAATAGCAGTTCAGTTAAATCCCCAGATTCTTTTAAAAAACAACTTCAAGCCATGCATCCCCTTATTGTTGATTTTTGTACTAAAGTATAAGAATGTTCACAAGAATTTTAAATTAGTCACTACCTAATGCTCAGTCTATCCTGTCAACATGCTGTCAGAACCTGATTCTGCCATCCACTACGTTAGCTATCCCTCCCACTGTAAATTTTATAAACATAACATCTATCCAAATCATTGATAAAGATGTCGAACAACACGAAGCCAAACCCAAATCCTTGAACTTTTCCACTAGAGACCTCTTGTCGTGTTGAAATCAAATGATTAACAACTGCTCTTGGAGTCCAGCCATTCAACTAGCTCTGAAACTGTCTGATTTTATCAACTAATCCATAGTGTTCCATCTTTTCCACAAAAATCATATGAGGTATCTTATCAAAAGCTTTGTTAGAATACTGGCAAACTGTATCCACAACATTACCCTCCTATACTAGCTTGATAATGCTGTCCAAAGAAAGGAAATGAGATTAGTCTGACATGACTTATTCTTGATGAATCCAGTCTGGCTCTTTAATGAATAATTCTAGAATTTTCCCTAGCATAGAAGTCAAAGACTGTCCTATAGTTTTTCTCTTCCCTTTCTAAAGGAAACCCTTATTGGTTCCTGTGCCTTTTGAAAGAAAAATTGATTACTAGGCATTTACAGAAGTTATCAGCTGTTCTGCTTTCAGCAGGGAGAGAGCACTAGCTGATATTTGGGTAACTGAAGTCCCTATCACTATGGTATCATATCCATGTTCCATCTATTTGATCCTTTTGATTTTGTGACCTAAGCTCTGGAAAATTGTGCATGAACACTTGATGCCATGGACTTTAACTACTAGCTCCATTCTTGAAGCTATTTTTGGGTGTCTCTGTTTGAAATTATTCCTTTTCTGTGACTACTCTTTGGGAGTATGTAGTATCTAATATATAACTTTGAGGTTATACACAGATAGTCTTCTTCCTCCCCTATCCCTTTTAAAATCCTTTGATTATATTGGCAAAACAGCAGATATTTTCTTATTCGTCTTTAATAGGTGCATTCCCTCTTTAGGCAAGGGTTTGTTATCTCTACTTTTTAAGTAGAAGTTCTTAACTTGGAGTCTAAGAATTTTTTTATATTTTAATTTTTGTATTTCAATACAATTGGTTTTTTTGTAATCTTATGCATTTTATTTTACACTTTTAAAAACGTTATTCTGAGAAAGGTTCCGTAGGTTTCATTAGACTGTCAAAGGGATCTATGAAACAAAAACTTTAGAACTCTTATTTTAAGTCATGATCCATCAGTTCAAATCCTGTTCTAAGGTACCACCTTCTGATCTAGGTGTTCGCTTTCTTTTATAAAAATATTTTATTTCTTCCAATTACATGTAAAAACAATTTTTAACATTTAAAAAAAAATGAGTTCCAAATTCTCTCCCTCCTTACCCTTCCCCCTCATTGAGAAGGCAAGCAATTTGAGTCATCTTATAAAAGAAAACACAAATTTTAAAAAATGAAAAATAAAGTTTAAGAAAAGTATGCTTTGGTCTGCATTCGGACTTTAATCAGTTCTTTCTCTGGAGATGGGTGGCGTTTTTCAACATAATTCCTTCAGAACTGTCTTAGATCATTGTATTGCTGAGAACAGCTAAGGCATTTATAGTTCATCATTGCACAATATTGCTGTTACTGTATACAACGTTCTCCTTGTTCTGATCACTTCACTCAGCATCAGTTCATGTAAATCTTCTCAGGTTTTTTTTCTGAATCCATTCATACTCATCATTTCTTACAGCACAACAGTATTCCATCACAATCATATACCATAACCTTGTTCAGCCATTTCCCAATTGATAGGCATTCCTGTGAATTTCCAATTCTTTCTCACCACAAAAAGAGCTGTTACTTTTACCTGATAGTTTCTGTGGTACTGATATATCATTCTTAAGAGAACAAGCTACTTCTTTCTCCTCAGAGAATATAACTCTCTTCTCTTTAGGAAGAACCTCAGATTCGTTTTTAAATGTAACACTCTTCTATCATCCTAAGAAGTATTAAATCTCCCTTCCCCCACCTTTTATCTCTTTCTCTATTGAAACCCTGCTGCTGTTTCATTCTCTGTAACAATTCAGAGTGTTGATAACTGTTCTTCGAATACCTTCACCTTCCCCTCCAGGAGCAAGTTCATTCTATACTTGGAACACAGGTAACAGTAACTCAGCTACAGCAGAAATACAAACGATGGACACTCAAGACAAGTCCCTGTACAACTTTTCTTACCCTCCATAAGGGCTGGAATTTTAAGCATTGTTTCATGATATTGTTTGTGAGCATTTATATGTCAAACCTAAGCATCTAGTTAAAACTTTTTGAAACCAATTTTCACTTTTTAGTCACCTTACAACCCAAAGCAAATTCCTTTTCTTTGTCTCAACAACTCCACGGCAATAGCCACTTCCCCTTCAATCCTGTACCAATTTTCCATTTCATCTTTGATCTTCCTTCATTGTTGTCATTTGTTCAGTTGAGTCTGACTCTTCACGATCCCATGGAACAGACACTAATACCATCTATGGTATTTTCTTAGCAAAGATATTGGAGTGGTTTGCCATTTCTTCCTCCAGTGGATTAAGGCAAATTTGGCCAGGGTCACACAGGTACTAAGTGTCTGAGGTCAAATTTGAACTCAGGTCTTCCTGACTCTAGGCCCAACGCTCTCTCTGCTGAGCCACCTACTTACCTCCTTGACCTTCCTTAATCCTCTTTTTAATCACCTCAATTATAAAGAGTAATAATAGTGACAACATTAATAACAATGGCTAGCATTCACATAGCGCATTAAACTTTGCAAAGCACGTTACAAATATTAACATATTTTATCCTCACACCAAGCCAGAGATTAGGTGCTATCATTATCCCCATTTTACAGGTGAGGAAACTGAAGAAGACAGAGCCTAAGTGACTTGCCATGAGTTATGTAACTAGCATGCAAAATTTTGCCAAATCTTGCTGTTCCTAATTTTCCAACATCTCTCCCATCTGCCCCTTCTCTCTACTCACAGCTACAAACTTAGTTCAGACTCCCATCACCTCTTGCCTAGACAACTGCAATGGCCTCCTAACTGGTTTCCCTGTCTCAAGTCACACCCCACTCCAAACTAACCTCCACACAACTACCAGATTTTCCTTAATTGTGGGTCAAACCAGGTCACCAGGTCATTCTCCATTGCATCTAGAATTAATTTTAAATTCCTGTCTTTGACTTTTAAAGCCCTTCATAACTTGGACCCAAACTATTTTTCCAGCCTCATTACAGATTACTTCTTTTTCCATTCAGACTGAGCTTTTTTTTCCTGTTCCTCAGACTCTGCACTCCATCTCCTCTCTATGTACCTTTCACAGGCTCTCTTTCATGCCTGTAACATACTTCCTCCTCACTTCTACCTTTTAGAATTTCTCACTTCTTTCAAGATGCAACTCAGGTAACCAACTTCTCTAAGAAGTCACTCTTGAATTCCTCAATTGCTAGAACCATACCCCCCGCCAACTATCATATATTTAACTACCTTGTGTATGTGTCATATTTATTCTCTATATGTTGTACATTTACTGCTATATGTATATGCTGTTCCCCTCAATATAAGCTCATTAAGGGTTGGAATTGTTTCTTCTTTCCCTTTTCTTTCTTCTTTTCTTTCATTCTTCCTCTTCCTTTCTTCTTTCCTTCCTTTCTTTTTTTTTCTTCCTTTCTTTCTTTCTGCCTTTGCATTCCCAGCACCATGACATCCTGAGGAAAAGCTAAAATATGTAGGAGCGTGGGATAACCTTTTGTTAGTGCTGATGATTCAAAGTAAGAAAGAACAATAAATTTAGAAAGACTATATGCTTAAGGAAATAGTGTATGAGAAAAGGTTTCTGGCAAATGGCTTAAGATAGAGGAGTGCTGAGATTTTTGACCAGAGACAGTTATTTTTTTTTCTTGTCATGCAGTCTCTTGTGAATCCACTCAAAATTGCTTTATGGTGAAAATGGAAGGGGAATGACAAGATTACTAACATATATCTGCCAAGCCTGATGACAAAGAGCAACAGGTATGAAGTAAGGAGATCAGTAGAAAGGACCAGTCATTCTTAAGACCCAATAGGCAAGAAAGAATAATAATAAGGGGAAAGCACTTTCCCCTTAGAAAGTGGTGAGCTACAATAGCTTCATAAAAAAATTAAAATAGATAATGCCAGACTAATATAATTTCCTTTTTTGATAGTTACTAGGCTAAAAAGTACTGTAGGCATTTCAGTATTTCAACAAAGCATTTGCTAAGGTTATTCATGCTATCTTTTTCTACAAGATGAAGAAATGTAAACTATATGATAGGGGGCAGAGCCAAGAGAGCAGCAGGAAAACAGGAACTCGCTTAAGCTCTCCCCCAAATCCCTACAAACACCTGTAAAAAAAAGGCTCTGAACAAATTCTAGAGCTACATAACAGAGGGAAGCAGGTTTCCAGCCCAAAACAGCCTGGATGGTCACTGGGAAGTGTCTATCCCACTGTGTTGGGAGCAGAGCGCAGCCCAGGGTGGGCCGTACCAGGACAGACCAGGAGCTGAGGAGATCAGGTGTAGGGCCCTGAATGACTGAGCTGTGGCAGCTACAAGACTTCTCAACCCACAAACACTAAAGACAATTTAGGAGGTCAGTGGAAAAACTGCTGGATCCTGGTGAGAGGAGTGCATGGTTGGCCCCAGGCCTGGGGAAGCGTAGGTGGTGTGGCACAGCGGCTGCAGCAGCAGGAAGCTTCAGGGACTGCTGCCAGAGCTCCAGCTGTGGCTGCTTCTGCCCACCCTGTGGGAGGAATCAAGCAGTGGATCAGAGTGGGAGTGCAGGAAGCACTTTGCTGGCTCAGAAGCAGGGTTCTCTTGCTTTACCCTGTTTGGATCTGTGTCGCAGTCCTGGTTGGCAGTACTTGGGGAAGGAGGAGTGCTGGTGTGGCAGAGCTTGCCGTGTAGAAGTAGCTCTGAAAATAGCAACTCAATGCTCCTGAAGCTTGGGACAAAGCACTCATCATTCTGAAGGCAGTCATACCCTGACAAAAACCTCAAGGGTCAAGTAGTTGACTGGGAACGTGAGCAAGCAGTGAAAGACTCAGACTCTTGAAGCTTTTTTTGGTGACAAGAAAGATCAAAACACACAGCCAGAATAAGTCAACAAAGTCAAAGAGCCTACATCAAAAGCCTCCAAGAAAAATATGAAATGGGCTTAGGCCATGGAAGAGCTCATAAAGGATTTGGAAAGGCAAGTAAGAGAAGTACAGGAAAAATTGGGAAGAGAAATGAGAGTGATGCAAGAAAACCATGAAAAACAAGTCAATGACTTGCTAAGGACACCCCAAAATACTGAAGAAAATAACACCTTAAAAATAGACTAACCCAAATGTCAAAAGAGCTCTAAAAAGCCAATGAGGAGAAGAATGCCTTGAAAGGCAGAATTAGCCAAATGGAAAAGGAGGTCCAAAAGACAACTGAAGAAAACTCCCTTAAAAATTAGAATGGAGCAAGTAGAAGCTAGTGACTTTATAAAAAATCAAGAAATTATAAAACAGAACCAAAAGTATGAGAAAACAGAATACAATGCAAAATATTTCATTGGAAAAGCCACTGACCTGGAGAATAGATCCAGGAGAGATAATTGAAAAACTATTGAACTACCTGAAATCCAGGATCAAAAAAAGAGCCTAGAGACATCATCTTTCAAGAAATTATCAAGGAAAACTGCCCTGATATTCTAGAACCAGAGGGTAAAATAGAAATTGAAAGAATCTACTGATTGCCTCTTGAAAAAGATCCCAAAAAGAAAACTCCTAGGAATATTGTCACCAAATTCCAGAGTCTCCAGGTGTAGG
>CM053627.1:63735137-63747488 GCA_028646595.1 Phalanger gymnotis
AAATTTATTTAGGCCCCACCGCAGCAAAAACTTGAACCAGCCTCCCCATTCCAACATCTTGACAAAAAGACTCCAGGCCCAGAAAGCCCATTTCACAAGGGCAACTAGGAGGCCAAAGAAAAGCAAGAGAGTATTTAGCCAAATCATGTTCACTGGCCTCACGTTCCTGCTTGCACTCGGGTAAGCCCCGCTTCCGCAGTTTCCTGCCTCCGCAGCTTCTGGCTTCCATACCTTCCGCCGCCGAAGTTGTCTCCCGGCTCACCCCTCCTCGCAGCCGAGCTTCCGGCATTCTCAAGCCCCGCCTCAATGACCAGAGACCATTGGTTCCCGAGCTGGCCCCTCCTAAGTCACCAATCCACACCCACACAGGTTTCACACCTGACAGAGCCCTGGGCCTGGGGCTTAGCACTTAACAGCTCAAAGTACTTCCACTCAAAAGAAACAAAAGCCATGCTAATGAGACAATTTTGCTTAACAACACACCAGGTCAAGGAGAAAATACTACAAGCAGCCAGAAGGAAATTTGAATGTTGTGGAAACACAATCAGGATAACAGAAGATCTAGCAGCTTCTACATTAAGGAAAGGATCAAAGGGCTTAGAATATGATATTCCAGAGGTCAAAGGAGCTAGGATTAAAACCAAGAATTACCTACCCAGCAAAACTGAGTATAATGCTCCAAGGCAAAATATAGACTTTCAAGAAAATTGAGGACTTTTAAGCTTTCTCAATGAAAAGACCAGAGCTGAATAGAAAATTTGACTTTCAAATACAAGAATCAAGAGAAGCATGAAAAAGTAAACAAGAAAGACAATTCCTAAGGGAGTTAACCAAAGTTGAACTGTTTTGTTTACATTCCTACATGGAAAGATGATGTTTGTAATTCATGAGACCTTTCTCAGTATTAGGGTAGTTGAAGGGAATATGCATATATGTATATATATATGTATATATACATATATATACATATAGATATAGATATATAGATAGAGATAGAGAGAGATAGAGATAGAGACATGGATATGGATATAGATAGATAGATAGATAGATAGATAGATAGATAGATAGATAGATAGATAGATAGATAGATGAGAAAGGGAGAGATAGAATGGGGTAAATTATCTCACATAAAAGTGGCAAGAAAACGCAGTTCTCTTAGAAGGGAAGAGGGGACAGGTGAGAGGGAATGAACGAATCTTGCTCTCACCAGACTTGACTTAGGGAGGGAATAACATACCCACTCAATTGGGTATCTTATCCTACAGGAAAGCAGAGGGGAAGGGGATAAGAGAGAATGGATGATAGAAGGGAGGGCAGAGTGGGGAAGGAGGTAATCAAACAAACACTTTTGAAAAGGGCCAGGGTCAAGGGGATAAAACTGAACAAAGGAGAACAGTATAGGATGGAGGGAAATATAGTTAGTCTTTCAAAACATGACTGTTATGGAAGTGTTTTGCATAATGACACATGTGTGTCCTATGTTGAATTTCTTGCCTTCTCAAGGAGGGTGGGTGGGGAGGGAAGAAGGGGGAAAATTTGGAATTCAAAGTTCTAAAAACAAATACTCAAAAAAGTTGTTTTTTAAATACAACTGGGAAATAAGATATACGAGCAATGGGGTATAGAACTATATCTTGCCCTACAAGAAAGTAAAGAGAAAGGGGATGGGGGGGAGTGGGGTGACAGAAGGGAGGGCAGACGGGAGAAAGGAGGAAACAGAATATATGCCATCTTGGGATAGGGGTAGGGTAGAAGTGGGGAGAATATTTGTAATTCAAAATCTTGTGGAAATCAGTGTTGAAAACTAAAAAAATTAAATAAAGAAATAAAGGAAAAAATAAATAAAAAAGAAATTAGGCTTTAGTAAAAGAGTATATTGGACAAAAGGTGAAGCATGTCTCTTAACTGGATATTCACTCATTTAAGCTCCTAAAAAAAACTGTATGATCGTACGGCAAAGTCAACTTGGAATCAAAAGTCACCTTTAATGATTAGGTGTCAAATTAGTTTTGCACTAAAGTCCCCCAGGGATCTGCCTTTGAGTTTGTGCTATTTGACATTCTTATGAATGATGTTTATAAAGGGAAGATGGCATGTAATTTTTAAGTCCAGTTTTGGAATCTCAGTTGTTTGTTTTTGTTTGTTTGTTTATAATACACTCTCTACTCTAGTTATTCTGCTGTTTTTGCCTGCAACATTCCACACTAGAAGCTTCCTACCTAGCTTCACTAATTGGCACTTTCTTGCCTGTGGCATCACAGCTACGAAACCAATCAGACATCCCTGCTAGATATCAAGTCCCTCCTCAAAAAACACTTTGTATTGTATTGGTCTACATCAGTGGCACTACATGAGATGAACCCCAGGCAAACCTGAACTGATCTAGGATGTAGCAAAAACCTGACATAACCTGAAGAGTGGGTCTCGAAGGTATCTCTCATTGGATCATTGACATCATTCCTCCAGCTTCCATGATGTAATGATCATGGACTCCTTTTGACTTTAAAAAATTTATAAATATTCTTCTCCCAGGCTAGGTGAGGCAAATGTGGCGTGGAGTGATGAAGTCTGAGCCACAGAAACTCAATGTGAATTGGACTCCTCTCTAATGAATGAATGATGCATGCATCCTGCCTCTCCAGTGATCTTGTTGTACTCTTATCCTTCTGGTGGCTGGGATCCTACTTGCTCTACCTCCATCTATTCACTTTTCCTCATGGACCTGTCAAGTTAAGCACCTTCTCGTAAGTTAAAAATGGCAAATAAATTCCTATTGCTTTCGCCATCTGATGGCTTGTTGGTCTCTCTCTTCTGTAGAAATCTTTGTTTCCCAAAAGTAGTAACTTGGCAGCCACGATGGTAAGAAGGGGAAGGGAGACAAGGAATAAGCATTTATTCGGCATGTAGTAGGTGCTGTAAACATCATCTCTGTCCACTGTGACATTTAGCTGCCTAAGATGTATTGGAAAATCACCAGAAGCAACTTAAGAATATTTAGCTTAGAGAGAAGACTTTAGGGCACATGCTAATTGTCTTCAAGTATTTACACAGAAGAAAGAAAAGAATTGCCTGCTAAGCCACACAACACAGATTAAAAGGCAGTAGGTTGAAACTGCAAAGTGGATTTAGCCTCAATATAAGCAAAAAACTTCCTAGCAATTAAAACTGTCCACCATGAGCATTAGTTGCCTAAAGAGGAACTGAGTTGTTCCTTTACTGGATGATGGTGAATCATCACTTACCCAGAGTGTTATGGATGAGATTCTCGTCCAGCTGCAGATTGAACAGAATGGATATGAACAAATTGGTGATCCTAAAAGTAAAGTTTCTGCTAAAGTAAAGTTTCTGATTTTTATTTGCCTTTGTGAAAATTTCCACAAGTGGAAGCTATAAGGGAAAATTCTTGTCTTGACCGAGCAACTTATCAAAGCCATGGTGATAAACTTAGAAAAGAAGGTGATATGAAGTCTGATAGAGACAAGAAAGGAACTTCCAGGCATAATCTAATGTGTGGATTTCAATTAGGATATATAGTATGCAAGATGGGAAAAGGTAAAGTGATACCTCTCGCCTCCCGCAATTGTTCATATCTTATGTCAAAGACAATGGAATTTTTCTTTTGAAAATATGAGCATTTGTGAAAATACTATTAAAATATTTTTCTTTGCACCATGCTGCATATTGCATGAAAAGCTGCTCCCTGGTTTGCCTTCCTCCGATCCTGGCTCTGCTGATGGATGAGCTACACTTTAGAGAGAGTGAACTTGAAAGAGGTAGGGAGTAGATAAAGCAGCCAACTGGGATTGCACAGGTATCTTGTTGATGAGCTTAGATTTAAAAGGATGGGTACAAAAATGAAATGAAAGTCTAATAACCAGAGATAGATACAAAACTCATAGAATTCTGTAAGAATGGAATTAGGAAGGGTAAAGCCCAGAATGAGCTGAGGCTTGTGGGAAAAAATGCTAAGGACAACAAGAAGGACTACTTAAAACTATATTGAGAACGAGAACATGGGAGGGATAAAGCTACTACAAAGGGATAGATCAAGTCATATGTGTTAACAGACAACGAAAGCTGGACTACACAACTCCTGCTACTTTGCTTCTATTTTAGCTCTGTTAACAACTGTGATCTTCAGATTAGAAAGGATAGAAGAAAAAATGGTTAATGTGGAATTCAGAATCAAACGAACAAAGATTAAAAGGGTAATCAGCTGCCATAGAAGGGTTCATAGGACCAGATCTAGTGCTAGAAGGGACCTTAGAGGTCAGATAATCCAATTGCCTCACTTTTCACATGGGAAAACTAAGATCTGGTGAGGTTATGTGATTTGTACAAGGTCACACAATTAGCACAGTGGCAAAGGTGAAATTCACATTGAGTTTCTGTGGCTCAGACTTCATCACTCCACACCACATTTGCCTCACCTAGCCTGGGAGAAGAATATTTATAAATTTTTTAAAGTCAAAAAAATTCCTTATATACATGATTCCTTTTAATTCTTATAAAAGCTCTGTGAGATAGATTTGTTATTGCTTAGTCATTTCTTAGTCATGTCTGACTCTTTGCAACCCAATTTGGGGTTTTCTTAGCAAAAATGCTAGAGTGGTTTACCATTTCCTTCTCCAGCTCCTCTTATGATGAAGAAACTGAGGCAAAAAGGGTTAAGTGATTTGTCCAGGGTCACACAGCTAGTGTCTGAGGCCAGATTTGAACTCAGGAAGATGAGTCTTCCTGACTTCAGTCCCAGTGCTCTCTCCACTGTACCATCTACCTGCCCTGTAAGACAGGTAATACAGGTATTGTCCCAAGGTCAGATAAGGAAACAGAGCTTTGAAGAAGTTAAGTGATTTGCCCATGACAAAGTATTTGTGCCAAGATCTTATGAATTACCAGTCCAAATTTTATTCTGTCCCCAGGTACTGAAGGAAATTTCACATTTGGTTACTGGAGGAACATAGGTGATCTTGAAGGAACTATGGAAAATAATAGGAAAGCAAACTTTGAGACAAACAAATGGTGTTCTGATTTTCAAAAGAGAGGAGATAGTTTTGCAGAGCCGGTATAGAAAAATTCAATTTAATTTGACAAACATTTATTAAATTCCAATTGTGCATAGTTTATTTTCTGTACTAGGGAAAATGTTTAGATGATACTAAGTCCATAATCTCACAGATTGCACTTTGTGAACTTTTAGAGAAGAGTCAATGATCACTACAAATTAACCAACATTCATTAAGAACAAAATATTACAGACTGACCTTATTTGTTCCCTTTTTGACAGGGTTATTAGACTAATGAAACTGTAAATCATACATGTTACCAGATTAAAACAAAATATTTGCCAGAATCTGTAACAGTACTTTTGTGATAGGCATGTACTAAAGTCAGTTCAAACCAGCTTTTGAGAGCCAATTTCTAAATTTCCAGTGGGAGGATTTACCCCGCAGAAATCAGCAAACACTACAAATTAGAGCTTGATTTATTTTTGTTGATTGCCTAGACTTAAGGAAGTAATGGAGAAAGGGTTAATAATACGAATTAAACTAAAAAGTGTATCATGAGTACTTTTTTCCCCAGAGAGCTGATTGTGAAACATTTACCAGCACACTACTGAGTGCTTGTAGACAAGATAAAAATATGTGAACAGGACACTAATACATTTAGGGAGATTCAAAATTGATTGAATGACTGGTTGAAAATTGTGGTTCACAGTTAATGAATGGATCTATGACAACCTAGATAGGAATGAGATGGTGTACAGTTGTCTTTGGCTCAGTTCTATTGAACACTTTTACTAAAGACATGAATGAAGGCCTAGAAGATAGGCTCATACTATTTTGATCATGTAAGATACTTGATATAGTGGATAACAAAATTTGGATCCCATGAGATTTTTACTGCCTAAACCAGTAGTTCAAATTTAATGAATACAATTTAAAAGGGATAAATATAAAATCCTTTAGTTTTTTTTTAAAGTCAACTATAAAAGTAGTCATAGCTATATAGCTGTCAAAGGAGTCATAGCTATATAGCTGTTCACATGAAAAAGACCTGAGCATTTTTTGGACCATAAATTCAACATGATCCAGCAATGTCATGTTGCTACCAAAATAATTATTATAATGGTAGCAGCAATAATAATAATAATAACAATGTTAATAGAAACATCACTTCCCAGAATTAGGCAGGTGGGATAGTGTCATTATAATCTTCCATATAAGAATATATCTAGAACATTATATTTGGCTCTAGGTGCCACATTTTGGGAATGACATTTAAAAGTATGTTCAAAGAAAGTTTATCAGGATGTCAAGGGGATTTGAAATCAGATCATAGAATGATTAGTTGAAAGAAATCAAAGCATTTCTCCTTTAGAATAAAAGATTTGGAAAGGGAGTACATGGTTGCTGTCTTAAAGTATTTAAAGTGATAATAGTGTAATCATGTGGAAGAGATGTTATACTAATTCTGATTGACCACAGAAGACTAATACAAGAAAATTACAGGGAGGTCAACTTTGGCTCAATACAAGGAATGACTTTCTTAAAGTATCCAAAATGAAGTGACTATCATTAAGAGTCTATAAATGAAGGTTGTATAGTTACTATTCAGGAATGTTGTAATCATGAAACCCATGCTCCAGATATGGTTTAGAATGTTGAGGTCTCTTCCAAATCTGAGATTCTGTAATTCTAATTTGATAGGTACTTTTTCCACTCATTTCACTCTTAGCTCTTTCTCTCACTTCCAGACTTTAAAACAATGGATTTGTTATTGTTTCATCCTGAAAATTCTTTAAGTACCAAAAGGCTCCTAAACTTGGAACATCCAATCATCCTTGAAGCCTTCTCACCTGGAAAAATTTCTCCACAATGCTCACCTACTTCTATTGCTGAGTTAGTCTTAGGGTCTCCATGTTGTAGTAGCCTAGGCTGCCTAGCCTTTACTACACTCTTAGCTCTGCTCCTAGCTTCTGGACTTCAAAACCATTCCCCCATACTTAGTAGCTTCATCTCCTCTCAATATTTTTTAGCTCCCTTTTGTGATTCGAACTCTCCCACTAAAGCATTAGAACATAAGCTCCTTGAGGGCAGGAACTATCTTTCTTTTTGCATGTATTTGTATCCCCAGCACTTAGGACAGTGACATCAACATAGTGAAGTGCTGAATAAATGTTTGTTCCTTCTTTCCTTTCCTCTCTTTTTCCTTCCTTCCTTCCTTCCTTTCCTCCCTCTTTCCTTCCTTGCTTTCCTCCTTTCCTTTCTTCTTTCCTTTCCTCTCTCTTTCCTTTCTTTTTTCTTTCCTCCCTCTTTACTTCCTTATTTCTTTCCCTCCTTCTTTCCTTCTTTGCTTTCCTCCTTTTCTTCCTCCTTTCCTCTCCTCCCTCTTTACTTTCTTCCTTCCTTCCTTTCCTACACAAAGGTAAAATCACAAAATAGGCTTCATGGAGAGAACAGGGTGTCTCAGAATTTTTCTGTCTCCATAACAACCCTCAAAACACCTTGTGAACACATGAATTTCCTGTCCCACAGGTCCAAGGAATCAATTGATCATATACACGACAGCTTTGTGTAAGACTTTATCCTGAAGCCAATGACACTAGTAGAACTTGTTTCTTCAGCACTGAGTGAGGTAGTATTGACTGCCAGACATCCGTTATTTGTCAAAAGACTGTTAAGTGACCGCTGGGGTAAATTATAGAAAGAGAAGTATTTAGAGTCTGACAAGGATGTACAACCATGGCTGAACAAGCATTTTTCTCTTGCATCTGTTGCTTTCTGAATTTAAAAATTTCCAGCTTCCAGCTGCAAAACTGGAAACTTGAAATTTCTCAAGACTATCCAGTTGATGTGTTCATTTCTATTTCTGTCTCCTTTATAAATGTTACACATAGCTCAGTGGTAAGGTGAGAAGGGATCCCATTAGAGAGTCTTTCTCTGTATTTCCCTGGACCCTGTTTCAGTCTTGGTGAATTTAACCCCAAAGATAGGGAATTAAAGCTTTTTTTTCCCCTCTTAATCACTAACTGATTGCAGGAGGGAATGTCTTGTGTCTAATGTCTCCCCAAATGGAATTAATTGGGTTCCTTTTAGAATGGTAATCACTCCTACAAAGTAGTAGATATCAGATATAGGACAGCTATTTATTTCCTCTGCCAGAAAAGAAATTTCTAAAACATAGACTCAAAGGCATACAGTAGCAAATACTTGGAGCATAAAATAGTAACCTATCATTCTTAATATATTGTTCAGAGAGGAAGGAAAGATTCCTTGGAATCTTATGACACCACTGAACATATTTCACTTTCACCTCAATCTGTGCTGATTAGCAGCAATTCAAGGTACAGGTCTTCTGACCAGCCAGGTCAGTGATCTCCTCCAAGAAGGATATGGTTGCAGAAAGCACTTTCTGATGCTAATCAGTATCCAAGAAGTCCCAACCTGTCAGTTTCACAAGATAGCCATCAAAGCTCAAAATAACCATCTCAAGATCACTGCTCAGCTACGTGTCCCTAAGGAAAGAAAAAAAGCGAAAGCTGCTAGAAACTTCAGATCCAAGCTCAGGCTCACCAAGGAATGAACACGTAATCAACAGCCTATGTGTGTAGCCTCCATAGCTGTTGCTGAATAGGGAAAGAGGAGAGAAATTCCCATCCCCTTATCAGGAAATCTAAGGAGGATCTGGCTGTCCAGAGCTCCAAATTATACTTTCAAAAGCAGAGAAGATAGAAAAGGAACAGAAGTTGTTTCTCCTTTTAAAAGCCTACTTACTGAGAAATTCTTTCTGTTCAGTTTTCCAATCATCTTTTATTCAGGGGACCATGGAGAACAACCAAGACCAACCAACCATTCTTTTGATTGTAATTATCCTTTAGCAAGGAATGCAAACATGGAGTCCATTAAAAGGAACCGGGGTATAGGCTAATGCTCCCAGTCCTCAACATCAGAGAGATTCTCTGTTTACCTTCATTACATAGAAAATAATATTTAACTGTTTCATATTCAGGAAGTAACATGATGAGAACAGAAATTTTGGGGAGTCCTTTTCAGAGGGTCTGAAAGGTCAAAGCTTTTTTCCATAATAATTTCAAGGTATTATTTGCCTGTTAAAAATACTCATTCCTTTTCCCAGATTTTCATCACATAGTTCAACCAAAACAACACATCACAACAGATTGAATGCAGAAGACATTAGAATTTTCTAAAAAGCCAAACATTAAAGATATTTGAAAAACATGTAAGACAGTGCCATTTTTCTATTTTTTTTTCTTTTTGAAAATACTTTCTTTTCATAAAATACTATTTATATTAGCCTGTAAGGGATTTGTTCATCTTAAATATACTAATACTTTAAAATTTTAATAGTTCTAATTCCAAATACAGATTTTCTTTTTTTCATCAAGACTTTGGAGAGACTGGAGATGAGTTGGAAACACAATCCAAGGAGCTATGAGTATGGCTAGGAGACTAGAAGCTCTGAAAGCCCATATGGGCAATCGTACCAGGCATCAGACCCTAACACTGTGTATGTCAAGGGTGCCTGCAAAAAACAATGGAAGAGAAGGAGCGCAAGGAGGTATTGGTGTCTTCTGGAGACCCAATCATGATCTAAACCTAAGTAGTACATATTCTGGATGACAGACAAACCAAAGAGCATCATTAGAAGCAGCTACCAAAGTGATCGAGCAAGCAAAGGCCAAAAATAAGGACACATTCACTGTGTATACCGATAATCAACTTGTCACCAAAGGCATGAATGAATGGATTCACAATTGGAAAGAAAATGGCTGGAAAACAAGTAAAAATAAAGAAGTAGTCCACAAAGACCAATTTGCTAAGCTGGATACTATGACTCAGGACATGAATGTTGGGTGGAACTATGTACCTGCTGGTTCGAAAGTTGAAGGCAATACTGAAGCTCAAAGATTAGCCAGAGAAGCAACTAGAAAGAAGTGAGAAGACTCAATTAATACTTTGCAGAGGGTGAAATTTAAAGTGTTACTCTTTTTAGTCCTGCAATATGATCTCCAAATCAGTCTCTTTACCCTTCTCCCCCTCTTGTGTTGTAGCTGTCTTCCATGACTATCTTTGTTTTTCTATGTGCTATTTTATTTTTTCTTCAATAATATGAACAAAATACTATATTTTATACTATAAACATGCTATATAAACAATTAGAAATTGTTCACATGTACTACTAATTGGAGTAGAAATTATTATAAACATACTCTAAATGATTATAGAAATTATTCACATGTACTACTAATAAAAGAAAGGCAGATTCCTCATCTCTCTCAGATCCAACTGAACTCTGCTGTGCTCAGCTCTTACCCTAAACTACCCATAAGCTAATCCAGACTGCTATCTAAAGTTGCCTGTCTGGGCCATGCGATCTGCCCCTCTGGTGCATTCTTATGACTTTTAGGAATTAGAACTTTTAAAAATCTTTTCATTTACCCAGCAATTGAACTCTCTAATAATATGTTGTCTCCTCCCCCACCCCCTGCCAAAGTGCGAACTTGACCATAGACTGTCTTTCCATGGTTGTCATCCATCCTCAATACTAAGCTTAGTAGGAATTCAATAAATGTTTTTTCATTAATTCAGAATGTCTGGTTTATGGTTCTCCTGACCGTTCCAATAAGTGCCATTTTTATTTTATGAAACAAATACCATTTCTTTTTTCCATTTAAGAAAAATCTTAAGGATTTGACAAAGGTAGAAAAAAAATCAGCGTTAAGGAGGGACTTTGAGAAGAGGCATAAAATGGGTGTTCAGTGATATTCTGATCAATAACGTTGAAAAATTTACATTTAAAAAAAACTTGCTATGTGTCAGGCACTATGTTGAATACTGGAATAAAAGACAAAAATTTTATACTCTCTGCCTCAAGAAACTTACATTCTATGAAAGGAAATTACATATATAATCATCTGAAAAATAAATAAGAGGAAAATTTCTTAACTGTGTGACCAAAGGCAAGTCACTTACGCCATCTAAGCCTCAGTTTCTAACATATACATTATAATAAAAATAGCATCTACCTCACGTGGTTGCTGTGAGGATCAAATGAGACCATATATGTGCTACTCCCTCATTAGATTGTGAGTTCCTTGACAGTAGAGATTGGGTTTTAACTTTCTTAGTACCTGAGTGCTTAGCCCAGTACCTGGCCCACAGAAGGCACTTAATAAATGGGGACTAACCAATTCATGTTGTATACTTTAAAGCAGCATGTAGAACAGCTAGATGGTGTAGTGGATAGAGGTTCTGGGCCTAGTCAGAAAGACTCATCTTCCTGTGTTCAAATCTGGCTTCAGACACTTACTAGCTGTGTGACCCTGGCCAAGTCACTTAACCCTGTATGCCTCAGTTTCCCTATCTGTAAAATGAGCTGGAAAAGGAAATGGGAAACCACGCTAGCATCTTTGCCAAGAAAACCCCAAATGGGATCACAAAGAATCAAACGCAACCGAAAAACAACTGAACAATGATGAAAGTACTATATGTATGAATTATTAATTCTATTCACAAATAACTTTTGCACAGAATTTTAAGGTCTGGAAAGCACTTGACACACATTATTTCATTTGATCCATGCAATGACTCTATGAGGGAGGTACTATTATTATCCCCATTTTAAAAATGAGAAAACAGCCAGTACCAGGTAGTTTTGATGACTGCTGCTCTATAGTACAGTTTAATATCTGGTATGGCTAGGCCACTTTCTCTAGCATTCCTTTTCATCAATACCTTAGATATTCTAGACCTCTTGTTCTTCCAGATGAATTTTGTTAATATTTTGTCCAGCTCTGTAAAATAATTTTTTGGTAGTTCAGTTGGTGTGGCACTGAATAGATAGATTAATTTAGGTAAAATTGTCATTTTTTATTATATTAGCTCACCTAACCATGAGCAACTGATATTTTTCCATTTATTTAGATCTGACTTTATTCGCGTGAAAAGTGTTTCATAATTACGTTCATACAGGCCCTGGGCTTGTCTTGGCAGATAGATTCCCAAATATTTTATAGTGTCTACAGTAACTTTGAATGGAATTTCTCTATCTCTTGCTGTTGGGCTTTGTTAGTAATGTATAGGAATGGTGAGGATTTATGTGGGTTTATTTTATATCCTGCAATTTTGCTAAAGTTGTTTATTATTTCAAGTAATTTTTTACTTGATTCTCTAAGTAAATCATCATATCATCTGCAAAAAGTGATAATTTAGCTTCTTCTTTTCCTATTCTGATTCCTTCAATATCTTTTTCTTCTCTTATTGCTACAGCTGACATTTCTAGTACCAAATTGAATAGTAGGGGTGATAATGGACATCCTTGTTTCAC
>CM053627.1:63747988-63809905 GCA_028646595.1 Phalanger gymnotis
CTCTCTCTCTCTCTCTCTCTCTCTCTCTCTCTCTCTCTCTCTCTCTATATATATATATATATATATATATATATATATATATATATATATATATATATATATACACACATACATACACATGGTTTGTATGTATATATGCATACATTTTGGTCTTCTTTGAGAATGAAAACCAACCAACAACAACCAACATAGTGAGGAGTAGAATATTTATATACTGGCACAATTAAAGCGTTAGTTGTTTACCTGAATTAATTCGACTCTTTTTATATCTTTGTTTCAAGGGACCTACCCACTAGGTAGGAAAAGAAATGCATATGAAGTGACTATAATGTTAAAAACAAAAATTCTGATAGACAAATTTTAATAATCTAAAAAGATGGCTAAATTATGAAGAGTACACTAAACTTGAGGAGGAAAGCACATCAGCAGTGTGCTGATGGCAGCTTATACTAGCCTGCAAGAGCCTATCGTTAAATTTTCACTGTAAGGCTTCCCATCTTGGAAATCTGCAAATGTTATAAATCAGAGCTTGATTTACTGATTGTTTAGACCTAAGAAGGAGATAGAGAAAATTTTAATGATGCAGATTAAACCTGAAAGTATATCATGGGCGCATTTTTTTTTTCAGAAAGTCAACTGTTAAACCTTTGTTGGCACACTCCTGCCCCTTATCCTAGCTCTAGTGCTGCCATAAACTAGCTTTTCACCAGAATTTAACACAGGGTCTTGAAAATAGTAGACATTTAATCAATGCTTGTTGATTCAAATTGTCTGTTAAGTTAAATTTCACTTTGGTTTCCTTATCTTTAAAAGGAATGGATCAAATGAAGTATCATGTAGATTCCAATTTGATCATTTGTATCCTTGAAAAAGATGCACTATATCTATTATAATGCATTATATCATCTAAACTTTGAGGGGTTTTCCCTTTTGTCCAGATTAAGCCCTCATAGAGCAAATACTGTTTGACTTTTTTGTATCCCCATTCCCAACACATAGTAGGAGCTTAATAAATGTTTATTGTTTGTTTTTTTAACTTTCATAAAGCATTTCCATTAAATCTACTCATTGTTTCATCACTTGCTATGTCATATTATACCCACCTGTGTATAAGTTACATTGTACCACTGATACACTTTCAGTAGAATGTAAAGTCCTTGAAGACAAGTTTTATAATTTTCATTTCTCTATGTCTAATATCTGAAATAGTTCCTTGAACATGGTAGGTGCTAAATGCATTTAATTTTTTTTTTAATTTACTTGCCCAAGTATAGAAAAGAATACAATAAAATACAATAAAGCAGTATTTTCCTAATCAGACAATGATGAAGCAGCCAATTAATAGCACAGTCAGATGAACTTGGCAGCAACTAAATCATTGTTTCCAAATAAGACATCATGACAGTGGCCATTGTGAAATAACAGCAACTGGGTCAAATGACAAAAAAAGCTTGGTTTTGAGATGAGAATATTTTAGCTCTATATTTGGTTTTCTGTAAGTCTGATAATTTTATGTTTTGGAAGGTAGCATATTTCTTTTACATTCTCTGTTTTGCTTGAATGTAGCTGTGCATATTAAGTTCTGATAATTCTATTTCTTCTAGTTTTATGATGATTTATCTTTGTTAATTTTTTTAATTTGCTGATTTGATTTTCTGTCCTCTTCTTTATAATTATATTGGCTAAAGGTTTACTAATTTTCTTAATCTTTTTAGAGAACCAGCATTTAGGTTTACTTATCGGTTCTATAGTCTTTTGGGTTTCCAACTTATCTACTCTTATTTTCAAGATTTTGTCCTTTATGCTTCTTTTGGGTTTATCTCTTGGTTTTTAAAATCTTTTTTTCCTCTTTTTTTAGCTTTCTTTAGTTATTGCTTTAACTTATCTAGGAATTCTTGTTATACTTCTGTTCAATCTACATTTTTCTTTGACTTTTTGCTTCCAGATAACTTTTAGGTCATTGTCTTCTTTTGAGTTTGTGGCTTGAGCTTCCTTGTCACCATAGTAGCTCATAGTAGGTCAGGTTCTTTATGTTTGTTTGCCCATTCTTCCAGTCTAATTCTTCACTTTGCATTTATTTAATGTTGAGCTCTATTCACTTTTGGTAGGGATGTCTGGCCTTTCACAGCTCAGCCTGGGAGCCTACAAGTTAACTGGGTAATAGGTAACAGAGCTGCCAGATGACATCTGTTTTCCTGGTCCCAGAACTAGTTCACAAGTCACCTAGGATTTCTCTTCTGCATTGCTTCCTGTCCTGGTGTTTGGTTCTTTTTATGTATCCGGGTGCTAGAGTGCTCCTGGTTCATATCACCAATACAGCTTCTGCTGCCACTGCCACCATACTATGCTCCTCATTACTCCCCAACTCCAATGTCCCCAGAACTCTCCATCTGTCTTCCTAAATTACCCTAGGCTGGAAATATGACTCACTGTGACTTTTTATTGAATTTCCCAATCAGAATTCCATTTGGCTTGTTTTCTAGGTTATTGTGGGGTAGGTGTGTTAGGAGAGCTAGGAAAAATGCTAACTCTTGCTCTGCCATCTTAACTCTCCTCTTCTTCTATTTTTAATGCATTCCCATTCAGTTCATTAAACCTCTCTTATTTTTGTTGATATGCTTTTTATGGAATATAATTTTCTTCTTATGACTGTCTTAGCTACATCTCAGAAAATTCAGTATGTCAAGTCATTATTATCATTAAACTTCACCTAATTATTGTTTCTGTGATTTGTTCTTTAACACACTTGCTACTAGGATTTTATCATCATATCACTATTTAGGGCTCTATCTTTTGTTTGTGTACTCTAAATTGATTACTATTTTTATTATGCTATGGTTTGTAAAGAACGTTTACTATTTATGCTTTTTTACATTTTTATTTGCACATTCTCTGTACCCTAATATATGGTTACTTCTTATTTGTAAAAGTGCTGTATGGCACTTTTAAATATGTATATTCCTTAGTGGTTCTATTCAGAAGGATCTGACATTCTTTTAGCTGTAATTTCTGCAACAATTTGTTCAATTCTATAATTTCCGTTTAAGTTAACCTTTTTCAAGGTACATACAACTCTGAGAGAGTAATAAAGTCTCCTAAAGTTATTGTTACCAATTTTTGTCTTTTTGTAATTCAGTAATTTTTTTTCTTTTATGAATTTAGATGCCATTGCATTTGGAGCATAAGTTTAATGTTGATATTGGTTTGCTGTCTATGGTTCCTTTAAGTAGGTATAAGTTTTATAGCAGAAAAGATCTAGAAACAAATTAGAAGCCTACCTTTTAGAGAATGGCTAAACAAATTGTAAGTGTGAATAATTGCATATGATATTAGATTTTTTTCAATATGTTGATTGATTTTACTGATTTTTTTCTTCTTTCTATTTTTTTTTAATCTTTGTTATAAATAGTGGTTTTCTGGGATAGGAGAGAGAGATAAAGAGAGAATCTAGGTTATATGAACACAAAAGATATCAATGAAAATAAATGTTTTTTAAAAAGTTCGGTTGTACACAATAACTCTGTTAATTAAATCACATTGTGATTTCTCTCCTGCAATGATTTATCAAGTTAGCTATCACAAGACTCAAGTTAGAATTGCTCACTTCTGACCCATTTTCACTATTCACACAACCACCACCATGTTTCTTATCTTAATTACCTTTCATCTACATTATTTCAAAGAGAACATATCCATCCTGCCACCTATTCCTTTCTTTTTCATTCCTCCCTCCGTCTCCAGTCTATTCCCACAATCCATCCAGCATGGGCAGCAGGAAGATCCACCTTGCCTTTCTTCCTTGCCATTCCCCATCCTTTTATCAAGCGCCTATCTTGGTCCTTAAAAAATCCTTCTCTAACATAAAACCAATGAAGGAAAAAAGGCCAAAAAAAAAATAGTTTTCCTATCAGAAAGAAATCTGGCCTTTACAGAGCTTCCCAGGTCATGTAGAACTCTTTCTGAAGGTTTTTAGAACCTATTTAACTAGTATTTTTCCCTTGACCATCAAATAAGAAAACCAATTTCACCTGGTGATTATATAGCAACACTATTCTGTGTCTGGACAATATTCTATCATCACTTCAACCTACCTCAAAGTATCTCTTTTCCTTCAAGAAATAATTGCAGCACCATTACATATATGAAGGCTTTTTGATATCCTCAATCTCTAGTGCCTTCCCTCTCAAACTGCTTTGTATTCAACTAGTTTATATTTGTATTTATTCTCTATTCTGTGTGTATATGTGTGTGTATACATAAATATGTGTGTATGCTTCCCATGAGAATGAATGCTCCTTACAAGTAGTGATTGTTTCAGTCATTTATTTGCATAATGCCTGGCACTATGTGTTTGGTGTTTAATAACTATTTAATGAGTCAGTGAAAATAAAGGTAGTGAAACTTTCAAGGCAGAAGCATCTTCTATTATCTTCTAACTCTAAATCTGTGATCCTAGGATACTATGGCTGGGTTCCACTGCTATTTTCTCCAACTGGTGTACAAGACAGAGCTGTGATGATGACACACATTTAAAAAACATTTACTAAACATATCTTCAGTTCCCACAAGGTATTTCATATCTGGATATATTTATGTTAAAGAAAAATATTGAAAACATACCTTAAAAAAGATAAGAGTATCAACTGAATTAGTATTAGAAGAGAGAGCATAAAAAATGAGAAACCATATAAGTTTTGTAGAACAAAGTACTAATTAACTCCTCCACAACCCATACAATCCTTACCTTTCCCCGGACTAAGGCTTCCATCTGGAAAAGGAATGAGTGATCATCAAGAGTCAATGACCTTCATCAATAACAGCTAAAACCAAGTCAACAGGCATTTATAAAGTGCCTACTATGTATCAGGCACGATGTTAAGTCCTAGAATGCCAAGAAAGGCAAACACGCAACTCTTGTCCTCCAAAAGCTTACAATATAATGGGGATATGATATGCAAAGAACAAGGTAGCAATAAAATAAGTGAAGGATACCAGACTAAAATCAATTCTTTTTTGGCTGTACAAGTAGATAGGCAAATAAGGGGAATGCTATAGCTATAGGTCGCCCAAATTGTAACAGAACATTTTCTAAAGTCTCTCATTGCTTCTCTTCTATTAAAGATAGATAAGGATTACATAACAGCACAATTAGGAGGGTTTAAAACTATTTGAATGGTCAGACCTGTTATAGACATTATTAGTGGTTTGATGGTTAACTTAGAAGGAGATCTTCAGGGCATTTCCCAAGGTATCAACAATTTATATAAAGACATAAATGACATACTTTTCACATTTGGAACTGACACAAAAATAGGAAGAATAGCTAACATATGAATTGACAGGTTCTAACAGACTAGAATAACGGATCAAATCTAAGAAGATAAAATTAATAGGGAATAAATGCAGCATGTACAATTGAGTTCAAAAAGTAACTTCACAAGTTGGACTGGATAGCAACTGATATGAAAAAGATCTCAAGGTTTAAATGGGGCTGCAGTCTCAATATGTGTGAGTCAGTTATACCAGAATAATGAGGTATGATAGTTAAGAAATCTTGGGCTAGACTAAGAAAATCATAAGGTCAAGTCGTGAGATGGTAGCATGAGTAAATATATGGCAAGTCAAACTCAGATTCAGAAAAACCCGTATTCAAATTCTAGCTCTGAAAAATACAGACTTTGTAACCTTTCACAAGTCACTGAACCTCTCAATACATTAAGCAACTCTCTAAGACTATAAATTGCAGAAGATGCCCATTCTGTATTTGTAGAGAGAGTATCATCACCAGGAGTTCCCTAAACCAATGAAATCACAGATTCAAGATGAAAAAAAATGTCTAGGCCCAGGGAAGTAAAATTCCTGCTATATTCTGCCCTGATCAGACCACATTTGAAGAATTTTATTCAGTTCTAGGTACCACATTTTTGGAAGGACATTGATAAGGTACCTAGTTGACAGTTCCCAGTTAAGAATTATTAGGATGGTAAAAAAAAAAGTCTTAAGTGTATGCCATATGAAAATCATTTGAAAAACCTTTGACTGTTTAGCCTATGGAAAAGAAGATTTAGACATTATGGCTATCTTTGCATAGTTGATGAGTTGTAAACATGGAAGAATAAATGAGTGAACAAATGAATGAATGAAAGTATTTTTAAGCACTTATTATATGCCAAGCATCTGAGAAAGGATGTAAATACAAATACAGAAGCAAGATTGTCTCTGACTTCAGGGAACTTACATTCAAATAGGAAAGATAATACACATAGAGAAGTGGCGGTGTTGTTGTTCAGTCATTTCAGTCTTATCTGACTCTTTGTGACCCCATTTGGGGTTTTCTTGGCAACAATAGTAGAGCGGGTTGCCATTTCCTTCTCCAGCTCATTTTACAGATTAGGAACTGAGTCAAACAGAGTTAAGTGACTTGTCCAGGGTCGCAGAGCTAATAAGTATCTGAGACCAGATTTGAACTCAGGAAGATGAATCTTCCTGATATCAGGCCTCGCATTCTATCCCTGTACCACCTAGCTGCCCAACTGGGAGTGAGGGAAGGATCTTTTGTTCTAAGCAGTCAAAGGGATACATGGAGTCTTTGGGGAGTTCACCGGCATACCCTTTCCAGAAACAGTTGTTTTGTTGACAGTTCTCATGGGAAAAGAAGTACATGTGCAGTGACAGGGTAGATAATGTGAAGCTAGTCAGGGTATATGGATAAATGAGATGGGAAGCATGGTATTTTCTGGGGGCAGCTAAATATAGTGGGCTATGAATTTGCCATTCACTTGCTAATCAGAATACCACAGTTGCAGTGCAGGAGTTAGAAAAATGGGTGGCCAGCATGGTATAGTGGATAGGGTACAGGGCTAAAAGTCAGAAGGACTTAAGTTCAAATCCAAACTCACTCTTCCTCACTATGTGACACTAGCAACTCATGTAATCTCCCCGGATTTTAATTTTCCCATCTGGAAAATGGGGAGATTGTCTTTGATGGCCTCAAATGTCCCTCCATCTTTAAATCTATGATCTCAAGGAAAGATTGGTCACAGGTCATAGATGAGAAACATTCAGCTTCTTCTACTTGGTTCCAATGGGCCAAACAAGGAGCAAATAGTAAAAGTTTTCATAAAAACAAACTCAAAATTAAAGGGAAGAATTTGTGAATAATTAGAGCACAGGCTGCCTCAGAAGGTGGAGATTTCTCCTTCCCTGGAGGTGTTCAGGCAGAGGCTGGATGATCACAGGTTAAGCATGCTGAAGAAAGGGTTCTTGTTCAGGTACAGGTTGATTTAGTTGATTTTGTATTTCATCCCAACTCTAAGATCCTGTGTGTTTTCTTCTGCCTGTGCTAAGTGCTCTTTGCCAACTCCCAAGACTTAATAATTAAGGTGCAGATGAACCCTATATATAAAAAATTGTGACTTTTTTTCTTTTATTCCCTAGTAGCACTTGTCCTCCACCAAATCATTACCCATTGCCTCATTCTGGCTAGACGTAGACCTCGGTTCTCAAAGGCCACATTAATGATGTTTGGGCTCCAGCAGTTTCAACCAAGCTGGAAAAGCTTCAAGTACAGGTTCAGAAATGACTTTACTGAATGTCTATGATTGGAGAGAGAACCAGCCTAGCTAAGTTTGGAGAGTCTCATCACCAGCTTGGCTATGAGATGGCAAGTTCTGGTGGCATAACTTCTCCCAAAGAACATTCACTAAGGCATAGAATCTTTACTCTCTGTAAAAGGAATATAAAGTTGGTAGAGTCCATCAATAGAACACAAACTACCTGAGATCAGGAACTATTTTGTTTTTGTTTTTGCATCTCCAATTCCTAGTGCAGTCATTTGTAAGTAGAAAGCACTTAAATGTTTGTTGATATGAATTGAATTGAATGTCAGTGAAGGAGGGGTAAGGAAGAAGATAACCATACCAATAAAAGTAAAAATCCATGAACTACTCAAGAATAATGCATGTGTTCCAGACCCCAAACTAGGATGATGCCCCATTTCTTTCCTTGGCACATAATCAAATTGGATGAAAGGTGTTTTCTAGCATAAACCAGCTATTTATTTTGAGTTCCAACTTTCTGTGCTGCAAATGAAGACTCTCTAGTGTACAGACTTTTGTAACTTTGATCATTAACTTTTTCTCTTACATGTCTGATGAAGCTTAATGAGATAGCTAAGTTAATGAAGTGTGATGTCCCATTAAATACATCAACTGACAAAAATTAATTCCTAGTGCAAGTTCTCTGTTGATTGATTATATTTATCAGAGTGATAGAATGTAAGTGATGTGAATGTCTTAGCAGAAAAATAAAAACTGCAAACTCTTAGAGTTTAACTCATGAAAAAAAAGATTGTTTTCTTTAGGTCAATTTTAATCCAGTTCACTTAACTCTTCCATAGCATAATAATACAAACTTCAAGGAACAAAATGTTGGTCAGAGAAAATACCTTTTATCATTAAAAGATTGACCTAGAATCTCACTTTCTAAAGTTATAGTAACTTCTGTTACTCAGAACACATTGCCTTCCCTGGATGACACATACACGAATCAAAGTTTATATCCTAGAGATCCATCTTAATGAGGGGAAGTATGAAATACATACACGTAGAAGGAAAATCAGAAATGCAGACAGACATAAAAAAATGAGTAAATTCCCAATCCTCTACATCTATTTTCAATAACAGCATATGATGTCTCAAGAGTGAAGACTGGAAGAAAAGCCCACAAACTTTCTCACCAATCACTATTAGAATGATGGGCCATCACAGAGATTTGGTAAGTGTGCCTGATAGAAATTGTGTGGGATTTCCTGGAAGATGAGAAATCCATTTAAATCACCTCAGTGAGTTAAAGCTACCACAGATAGAGAAAGAGTCTAGTTGGGAAATATCCAGTTCTTACTTAGACACAAGTAACTCATTAATTGTCAATGACCAGAAAATAAGTACTAAAAATCAGTTCAATGGACTATTGAGAAGAGTTCCATTATCAGAATATCACAGATGCGTACTAAGAAAACTCATGTTATGGAATTGATTTGCATTGAACACAAACTGTAAATTAAAGAAATAAAATGAAAAAAATGGCATAAGGAAGGTTGCGCTTGATGGAAGTGAGAAGTAACTCTACATGTAGATAACTACTATTACCTCATCACTGAAAATCACTGACAGTCCTACATATAGTTGTCAACTGTATAAAGAACAATAAAGAAAATCAGATCACTTTAAGACTTTATTGTTCTATGTGTGTCTAAGAATTAACCTACTAACAAATACGTGTTAAGTATCTATTATGGGCCAAGCAATATGCTAGGAACTAGGGATACAAGTACAAAAAATATGAAGTAATTCTTATTTGGACTGACTCTGGAGTCAAAGGCCCTAGGTCCAAACCCACATGGGCTCTTACTACCTATTTGACCTTAGGTAAGTCTCTTCATTCCCTGGGTCTCTGTATTCTCACTGGTAAAATGAAAAAGTTGACCTAAATGGTCTCTTTCAGCTCTAGATCTATGGTCCTATAATGACTTCATAGAAGAATTTATATTGCAAATGAATAAAACCATTAATGTTTGAAAATTGATTCAAGAGGCATCCCTGAATCCTGTTCATTGTAATTAACTAATGAGTGTAAGTGGTGCTTGTAAGCACTATTTAGCTATCATCAATAGTAGGCCTTGGTTTGTTTATTTTTATTTTGGCCATGCAAGGCTGTAAAAACAAATGGTTGGCAACAGTCATTTTATGTATATAATTAAATTATTATGTATATAATTAAATTATTCACCTAACACATAAAGTTAATCAAGCTTTCCATGCGCCATCCATAACCAAGAAGTTAGTACACAAGGTTTCCACCCTGAGCTAAGTAAATTGGAGTGAGCTCACTCAGGTCAGACATTTCCCTTGTCTATAATATCTAATTTATCAAGGCTGAGTTCTGACTGTGGTAGCAAAGCCTTCTCCATAAAGTTGGCCCAATTTAGAGACCGACTAATGAGCATGTGTCTTAGAAATGGAAATAAAGAGGCATCTGCTCACTTCAGGCACCAATGACTTTGGTGAATAGAGACCCCTCCCACACCATCTAAGCTGCCTCGCCAGTGAACATAGGCTCATGTTCCACTTCATTTCTATTCTTGTCATAGAACAAGGAAGGACAGTTAGCGTTTGGGTGGAGAATGAATCTTGGTGCTCCAAACCTGCAAATCCTCCTCTCTTTTCTGCCTCATTGACCAGCCCAAGGAATGAAAAGGTACAAATCTAATTACCAGCTATGCGCTTTTACCTACTAGTTTCTCCACTTTCTTTGTGGAAGTAAGGTAAGTTCTTCAGGGCAAAAGCTGTTTTAGTAACCAGATTCTTTTCTCCTGTTCCCCCAAAAAGTACCTTGTATAAATAAGGGAAAGATGATTCTCTGAATGGAAAAAAATAATCATTGAAATGCCTAGTATGTGCCAGGCCCTCTTAAGCACTTTACAAATATTGTCTCATTTGATCTTCACAACAACCTTTTGAGATAGGTGCCTTTATTATTCCCCTTTTATGGCTGATGAAACTGAGGTAGACCAAGGTTAAGTGATATGCTCAAGGTCACATAGCCAGTGTCTGAGATCAGATATGAAATCAGGTCTTCCTGACTCCAGGTCCAGAACTATACCTATTGTGCCACCTAGCTGCCTCTAGCTGGGGAATGGGAGTGGGAGGGATAGATAGATAGATGATAGATGACAGATAAATAGATAGATAGATAGATAGATAGATAGATAGATAGATAGATAGATAGATAGATAGATAGCCAGATAAAGTACTTAATATGTGCTTGACTCTATGGGATACAAATACTACCAGGCATACAAACACAAAGAAGCAAGTCAGTCCTTTGCCCTGAAAGAGCTTGCATTCTAATAGAGGAAGATGACACATAAATTTGAGCTGGAACGGGGAGGGGCCTACATACTCACTGTTTAGAGCTAATGACAGCTAGGTGACATAGTAAATAAAGTAATGGACTTGGAGTCAGGATAACATAAATTCAGATCCCTACTTAGTTGCTCATTAGCAGTGTGACTCCAAGCAAATCACTTAATCTCTCTAAAGTTGAGTTTCCTAATCTATAAAAGAGGGGTAATGACATCACCCATCTTACAGTGTTGTTGTAAAGGTCAAATGAGACAACAAACATAAAGCATTTAAAATGTTACATAAATATTATTGTTTTAAATAATATTATTATCATCATTCTCATGATTGTTGTTAAGTGAGTTAGAGATAGAGATGAAGTCCAAGGTTTGGAAAAAGTAGGAGATGAGGACAACGGCCAGAGTGGAAGCGTTATGAAATGATCTTGGAATTTCAATCTTGAGCATTTTACCCAACTATTTGTATCATAGAGCTAAAGTTATGAAGCATAGGAGTATTTAAAGAGGCTGACAAGTTTTCGTACAGTATCTGACTACATGAAATTTCAGGATAATTCTTCTAACTCCTATCATGCTCAAGTGCCAGGATTCTTTCTCATCCAATGAGGATTCTCTCCAACTATTAAATCAATCTTGCACCTTAAACAACAGAGCAGAATCATAGGAATCTTTGTCGGAAAGGACTTCAAATTGCTTCTAGTCTAATTCAGAACAGAACAGAAATGCCCTCTACATTCATTTAGCCTTTGCTTCAAAACCTCCAATGAGGCAGAAAATATCACTAGTGTGACCATGGGCAAAGAGGTCTAAGGGCTTTCTCTCTCTCAATCTCTAAACCTAAATAAAGCCCAGCTCTGCCAATTCCTAGCCATGTGACCTTGCACTACCACCTGTTTTACCTCTCTGGCCCTCAGTTTCTTCAGCTGAAAAATGGGAGTAAATAAAGTGTTCACTACCTAACTCAGGGGATTTCTGTGAGAGTTAAGAAACTTTGTAAACTATTTATTTGATACCATAGATTTAGAGCTAGAAAGGATCCCAGAGATCATCTAACTCCTTCATTTTATAGATGAGAAAAGTGAAACCTCCAAAAGATTAAATAGCTTTCTCAAAATCACACAGGTAGTAAGTATCATAATTAGAATTTAAATCCAGCTTTTCTGACTCAGATTCCAGTGGTCTTTCCATTGCCTTTGAGATGTTACAATTCTATCAGGAGAGATGATTCTTGGGTTGGGTGTATTGGTAACTAAGATGGGCTTTTAGCACTTATTCAAATGTTTCCTTGATTAAATTAGGAGTCCTTGATGAGCTCCTTGCCTCAAGGGAAAGCATAGTTTACATGGGTTTGAGTGACATGTTAGTGTGACTTTAGTGTGACTCTAATGTTAGTGACATTAGAGGCTTTTAGACCACATGGGTTAAAGTCGAGTTTTTGTGATGCTTTTAGGTCATGTGGGTGAGTCGAATGTGTGACTCACCTTTGACTGTGAACAAGATATGTAAACCCTGAGGTTAGTGTTCTCCTTTGAGGCTCTCCCCCTGGGTTGCCACTCCAAGAGCCTCCCAGCTTGTCAACCCAGATGTTGGTTTCTTGGTAACTATGAATTGTACTTGGTCTGTTTATAATGTATCTTTAATTTGTTTATATTTGCTCTGAAGTTCAGGGTGCTGGCTTTTTCCCCTGAATTAAGTGAATGATATTTGTATGTTGGATTGAAATAAGATCGTTAACCCCTTAACATTGCTCTTCTTAGTAAAGCAGATCAAAAAAACCCATGCCGGCCGCATTCTTGTTGCTGAGCTTGCGTTGGTCTTTCACCCCCACGGCAGCTGCTAGCCAGATTGTTGCAACATTGGGCTAGATTGATTCACTTTTTCCTCCCCTCCAGTATGCTAAATTTGCTTCTTTGCACCTTCTACCCATTGCTTCTTGTTGTATACTTATGAAACCTGGACGGTTTACCGGTGTCATGCCAGGAAACTGAATCATTTCCATTTGAATTGTCTTAGGAAGATTCTGGAGATCACCTGGCAGGATAAGATACCAGACGCTAAGTTCCTTTCTCCAACTAAACTGCCAAACATTCAAACTCTACTCAAACTCCAATGGGCCAGCCACACTGTTCAAATGCAAAATGTACGCTTGCCAAAAAGACTGTTTTAAGAAGAACTCACATAGGGCAAGCGCTCACATGGTGGTCAGAAGAGATACAAGGACACTCTCAAGGTCTCTCTTAAGAACTTTGGAATTGATTTTATGACATGGGAGACACTGGCACAGGATCACTCAGCATGGCATACCCACATCAGAGAAGGTGCTGTGCTCTATGAGCAAAGAAGAACTGAAATAGCTCAAAAGAAACTTGAGATATGCAAATTTGGGAATTCACCCCAAATGTTCTCCTGGACTATTTATGCCCCACCTGTGGTAGAACATCCCGAGCTGGTTTTGGCCAATCAACCACAATCAGTCACATTGTAACTTGACTTTGGCGTAGTGATGTCATTTTGGCCCTCTTCGAGAACAAAGGACAACAAACATTGCTCCTAGTTCTGCCTTCATGGGTCAAACAGGAAAAATCTAATCTTCCTTCTAAATGTCAGAAGTTATTTCTACGGACATAAAAAAAACCTAGATGGATAACTACTTCAAGCAAGGGAATTATAATTAGTAGATGGTGTCTTTTTAATTTATACTACAAATGCTCTGCCCCCTCACTTTTGTCTCTTAGTTTTCCTGGGCTTCCTTCAAAACTTAGATCAAAACCCACCTTCCTCAGGAGGTCTTTCCAAGTCTCCCAAGGTATTAATGTTTCCTCTTTTTTGATTACTTTGATCTACTCCAAATTTGTTTTACAAATATTTATATACATACCGTTTCCATAATTGGAATGTGTGCTCTTTGAGGGCAGGGACTGATTGTTTGGTATTCTTTTTTCTTTTTTTGTTTCTCTTTCTATCCCCAGTGCTTAGCACAGTGTCTGCTCCATGGAAACACTTTAAAAATGATTGTTAATTGACTGACTGATTGACCACAAGTTATTATGGGAATCTACTAAAGTGAGCACTTTAAGTAAACTATTAAGGTACTTTAGAAGTGTTGTCTTTCATATCTTTGAGGTTTAATTTAAACACAGGCAAAAACTAAGGTACTTGATGGTTCCGTGTAGCCAAAAACAGTTAATACTCCTCTTCATGTTTGTGATATGCCAGTAGAGTCACTGATTCACTTGTAGTATCTGACTACATAAATACTAATATATTATATTACCAAGAAAGAGAGTTATGTACACTATGTACTTTGAAAACTATAATTTACTTGTCGAAACACAGAAAGCATTCTACTGAATCATGGTGGAAAACAGTCACTATGGGTCCCTGACAAAAACACTAATGCCAGGATGTCATATGTAGGTCATTTTCCTTTTACATCCAGGCTGTGTTGTTAAGACCATAGATCTCTGTAAAGTGAGTATTAAATTTTATTCAGTATCTAAATGGGAGCAATAAAAATAGGGGGGGCGGAGCTGGGATTGTAGCCATATATTCAAATGAATTTTCAGCACAATTAGGTGACTAATTGTGCATCCAAACTTTCATGGTGTACAGCATATCATGCACAGGCAATGATGATTGATTTGAAAACTCTTCATTCCAAATACTCCATCCACGAAGAATCAAATTGTTAATGTTACTCAGCTTGGAAAAGAGTCTTTTCTTTAAAAACAAATCTCTTCCTATTACAAGGGCCAAAAGTTAGCGGGGGCGGGAAAGCAGAAGCCATTATCTTAATAGAAGACTTATTCAAAGCTGAGCTTTCCATGCCACTCACAGAAGGGCAAGCACTCACATGGTGGTCAGAAGAAGCAATACAAGGACACTCTCGAGGTCTCTCTTAAGAACTTTGCAATTGATTGTGTGATATGGGAGACACTGGCATGCCCACATCAAAGAAGGTGCAACCTAAAAAGAAGAGAGCTAAAGGTGATGTCACTGAAAGTGAGTCTTAATCCAAGTTCTGCTGCCTACTCTGTATGTAGCCTCGATCACCTCACTTAACCTCTCTTGGCCTCATATTCCTCATTTAGGAAATGGTGTCAATGAACAGATGACTTCTATGTTCCTTTCCAACTCTAAATATATGATCCAATGAGCTTCCTGATGTTCTAGAATTGACATCACAGGAAGGGTTTGCAAAGCACAGGGCACAACTTCAATGAGGTTAACAATTTTTCCATTTAAAATGAATATTATCCAGGAACAAATTTATTCACCTGCATCTTGTTCTGAAAGCAAGATTCTTGAAAGGGTGACTACGTTGTGTTCTACTGCGAATATTTTCTCTTGCTAATTTAGATGGTGACAGTTGTACAAACATTTGTACACAAGTGGTGAAATAATTGGAGGCTTACAGCTTCACCAAAGTTTGCCAACAAGGAGACTGAATTGTGATACTAAGAAAAAACAAGAGCCAGGTGGCTCTCCTTTTAGTAGGGCCAGAAGGAAAGGTCACACATGAGTCAGCCACGAACTATATTTAAACCTTGCGATGATAATAATTGCAACTCACGGTTACTTAGTGATATCCTAAAGGCAGAAGGCAATAGTGGAAAGACTACTAGCCTTAGAGTCAAAGCATGGAGATTTGGATCCCAGCTTTAGCACTTACTACCTGTGTAGCCTTAAGCACTTATTTTGTTTCTATGGGGTTCAATTTTCTTATCTATAAAATGATGCACACTTTGATAACCTATCAGGTCCCTTCCAACTCTAAACCTGTGGCAAGAAAATGGCTCAGAAAGCACTTTCCTTACAACATCCCTATGAAATAGGTAGTACAAAAACTATTTAGTCCCATTCTACAGATGAGGAAAATGAGGATAATACTGGAAAGTAACTGGCTTGAGATTTCATGGTTAATAGGCAGCACATTTGGGATTTAGGACTATGGATTTAGAGCTGGAACGATCCTAGAGGTCATCTATTTAGATCCCTCCTTTTACAGCTGGGAAAACAGATCTAAAGTAGTTAAGGGAGTTGCTATCAGTGAGTTAATCAACAAGCATTTATTAGCCACTTAACTATTTTTTATAATTGTTAATTATTATAATTATTAGTTATTAGCCACAAATATTATTATTAGCCATTCACCACGTGCCAGGCACTATGCTAAGTGCCATGGATACAAATAGAAGCACAAAGACAATGTCTGCCCTCTTGAAGCTTCCATTCTAATGGGGGGGAAGACAATACATAAAAGAGATCTGAAAAGGTGGGGTTGGGGAAGGGAAGCAGGAACTAGGTGCTGATGTGTGGCAGAGAAAGTCCTGTGGAGGTGAATCAGCAATGCAGCCTGGAGAGAGATGAAGATGTCTTTCACCTGGGACTCCTCCTTAAATTGGAGGTTGTGGGAGGTGTTTGCAAAGCACAAGGTACAACTTTAATGAGATTCAATTTTTCCATTTAAAACTAAATTATCTCAGAAAAAAATTTACTCTTTCTTAGAGCAAGAGTATTGAAAAGGTGGCTTAGAGTTAGAGAGTACCTGTCATGTGAAAAGTAGTCCAGGAGCGAAGTTAGCTTCCAGGGTGAAGAAAAATTTTATGGCATGGTAGAGATATGTAAATGGCGTAGCCTAGAAAGGGATGAAGAGGAATGGTAGGAGAGGAGCCAAAACCTGAGTACAAGTTTTCTAAAGTCAGATTTGGCATTCTTGCCACTATACATACTGAAAAGGTATGTTGAGAATTAAGCAGCTAGGCGGCACGGTAGATAGAGTATTGGGCCTGGAGTCACAAAGTCCTGAGGTCAAATCCAATGTCAAACACTTACTTAGCTGTGTGACCCTGGGCAAGTAACTTAACCCCTATTTGCCTCAGTTTCCTCATTTGTAAAATGAGTCGGAGAAGAAAATGGCAAATCGCTCCAGTATCTTTGTCAAGAAAATTCCAAAATGGTTCATAAAGAGTCAGACATGACTGGAAATAAGTAAACAGCAACAACAACACAATTTTTGAGAATTGACTATGCCAGAGGGTAGCTTCTGACTCTAAGAATCCAATGCTCTCTCTATTCTACCAGGTTGTCTCCATTCTGCCATGCTGTGAAGGCCAGTGGTTAAAATCCTACGTCCTAATATTCCAGGCTAACTGCTTAGAAGGCAATGGCATCTTTTTACTACCTCATGCTAACCCTAACTTTCTAAGTCTGATAGCTATTATTGTTAGGGTCAAAGGTTTCAAATGACAGAAAACAGTTATGAAGGTAGGGAGGAAAGCCATCCTGAAATGCTTTTCAGTTCTCTACCTCTGAAATCTATAATTTTGGGGAGGAATTTCTCTTCCAATTTTGGTACACACAGTTGGCAGGCTATCTGTGTTGCAAAAAAATTGGTTTTGTTCAATGCACATTCTGTATTTGGGCCAGTTTGTGACAACATTTCTCTAAGTTAATCTAAAAAGGCTGCTGTGACAGCTTACCTCAACTAGGGTACAGTCGGCTTTCATCCAACGCAGTTTGAGAAATAATAAAAATAGAATCTTCAAAGGAGTCCTGAGTGTTCTCTCTCCGAAGGGAAGGTCTGCTGCTCCCCAAATCCAAGAACTGCTTCTAGGCTGAATTTTCAAAAATGGAAGACTGATTATACCCAAACAGATAAGGCAAATATAGGAGGAAAATTGCTACAAGGATGTTTTTTTTTCCTTTAAAAAAGAGCCATTTTGTTAAGTGGCTGATGAAATTGGCAAAGAAATTGTTCATGGTCAGCAGAGTGCTAAGTAGATAGCCTCTAGGAGAAGAAAACGAGTAAGAGAAACTGGAGTTTTTGCTTGCAATTTTAGACTGATCGGCCTGTACTGTTTCACGCCTCTGTTCATTTGTCCTAGGATTCTTTGTATCATTTTCTAACAAACTTGCCTTCCTATAAAACCTGATTCTCTTAAAAAGGAAAGCAAAACTCTCCACTCTTTCTCCACAGCAACCCAATCTAAAACACTTCCATTTTCATTTCTTTTCCAATTTGCACCAGATGAAAGCTTCCTACATGTTAGCTGAGGCCACAGCAGCTTTTTCAAATTTACTTAGAGAGAGAAAAGTTGTGACCAAGCAGCCACAATACAGAATGCGCATTGAACAAAATCAGTTTTATACACCCATGTGTATTTATATTGAAGGAGCTATAAAACCTATGATATACATCCCGGATGATATCACTTACTCCACTTCCTAGCCACAAGTTCTAATGCGAACATGCCACTTTGTTCCTGTCATGACTCTGTGCTGTATTTGAGAAGCTTATAATTTAATTCTTCTGTTTGTCATTGTGTTTTATGATTCACATATAGCATCCACAAGAGAATATGGATGACCCTTTGCATGAGCAAATAGTTTGGGATAAAAGAAAATACTATTAAAATCCTCAGTTGTGATCCACCCTAATCTTTTCTTGTTCAATTCTTGGCACAATTCACCATCCACCCACACTGTTCATCTATGACAATTATGTACAGTAGAACAGCTCAAAGAGTTAACTATCCATGTGACTCTCAGAATCTAGGCAAAAAAATATGTTTTTCATCCATTTTGTTTTTCCTTTATTAATAGTCAGACTAAACTTTTTTTTGCATTACTGTGAATTTTATTCTAGAGGCTTTGTTATATTCTAGGGCTTAATGCAATTAATGCAATATCATCTGTAAATAGATGCGTTTGGATAGCCTCACAGTCTATAGAACTTGCATATTGTGCAAAGAAAATCTTCTATAGCATTAGTGAATACTTTTTATAAGCATTTCTACTTTTGCTGAAAACATCACTCAATGTTGATCACCAATAACTTGGTGAGACAAGTATCTCTGTCTTTTTGTGTCATAGATTTATGCATAATTTTAAAATAGGCACCAGTAAATAATACTGTTTAATTCATTTTCTTTTCCTCTTCTTGTCCTCTTTTCAACTTCAAAGGCAGGTTTTTTTAATGAGGTGGAAGCTCAGTATGAATCAACAATGTGATGTGGCCGCTAAGAAAGCTGACACAACTGGGGAAAGGGGCAATCGGAATATATGCCGTTTTGGAGTGGGGGAGGGGAGAAATGGAGAAAATCTGTAATTCACACTCTTGTAGAAATCAATGCTGAAAACTAAAAGTATTAAATAAATAAATCATAATTTAAAAAAGTAAGCTGACACAACCTAAGACTTTATTAAGGGATGCAGAGCATTTAGAACTAGGAGGATAAGAGTTCTACCACATACATCTCCAAACTATTCTGCCAGCACTCCAATGATTATCCACATTCTCTTCTGCCATAACTCTAGGAAATTAGGCTCTGAGAGGTGAGTTTTCACCTTAACTTTCCTAGATTCATGTCTCTACATCACTTCCCACCCATCTCCACACCATGCCTCTGCACATCCTCTCCCCTTTTCCTGTTCTCTTTTATCTGTTGCCTTCTCCCATTAGAACATAAGCTTCTTGAGATCAAAGGTCAGGTTTCTTCCTCATATTTATGCCAGCCCTTAGCGCAATATATGACATATACTAAGCATTTAATAAATGCTTTGTCTTTTATCTGTCTTCCATACTAATCTGCCCCGATGAGACCACATGGAGAGTACTATATTCAGTTCTGGGTACCACGTTTTAGGAAGAAAATCAATAAGCTGAAAGGATTCCAGGGGAAAGAAGTCAGGATAGTGAGTAGCTTGTCATGTCATTAGTCAAAGGAACTAGGCATGTTTACCTAGGATGGGGGATAATTGGGGTTAGGGGGAGATGACAAGTTTTCAAGTATTTGAAGGACCCTTCCATAAAAGAGGAATTTGATGTGTCCTATTTGTCCCCAGAAGACAGAACTATGGAGGAAGGAATTGCAAAAAAGGCAAATTTAGGTATGTTATAAGGAAAAATTTCCTAACAATATGGAACTATCCATAAGTGAAATGAACTGCCTTAGTAAGCTTTCCTTCATTGAAGGTCTTCTGGCAAAGACCACATGACCATTTATTATGTATCTTGTAGAAAGGATCGTTTTTTCTGGTATGGGTTGGAAGATATGGCTGCTGAAATCCTGTCCAACTCTGGGATTCTGGGATCCTGGGATTCTGTATTGATGCCACCACCCAAAGCTTAAGCCCATCTGCTACAAATTGTATTATTTCTCTATTGCTCATCCTGCCTTTTCACTTTATAACACTCCTATCTCACCTATTTATTCTCAAAGGCCTTTGTTCTCGTTCATCTCTTACTACATCTCTTTGTGAAATTTGAAAGTTTCTGCTTTCATCTCTTCTATTACTAACTACTTCCTCCTCTACTCCCCTGACAGGGAATATCTTTTGCAAAGGAAATCTGTTTATCGAATTATCTTCTCTTTGACTTGCCAAGGAGCCCTCCCTGAAAAGCCTAGGTGCCCTAAATGGATAGCACTTGAAATGTGTAACTGGGCCAACCTGTGTTCAACTTGACTGGCTTCATCAGGCCACTGAGTCTAATTTCCTCTGACAACAGAATGGAAATTTTCTCCGAGTTTCATTCTTTACCCTGAAGTTTCCATTTATTTCCTTCACAACCACAGAAAACACACTTGACATTTTGCTTCTAATTAAAGTTCTTAAAAGGTATATTGTCACATGCTTGGCTACTTTTTTTCCTTTTACATCAGCATTATCTTATTTAAATCACAAGATTAAGCACAGAGCACTGGGGCAGAGGCAATAGAAAGGAAGGAGACATCAGCAACCAGAGATTGCCCTGAAAGCTTAAAGATGAATAATTAGCAGGTTATTCAAGCTGAGCTAGCTCTGGTAATAGTGCTGGTGTGTCTAAATCAGCCAGCACATTGCTGTTATGTCTGCGAGAAATGTGAGGAGATTGAGGCACCAGGTAAGGACTGTTCAGAGACGTAGGGGCGATAACGTGGGATTCCTGATCTTACATTCTGATAGGGGAAGACAACACACATGGGGCAGTGGTGGCCAGGGAGGAGTGTGAAACAGGGCCTAGGAAAAACAAAATTTGAACCAGATTTCTACTGAGAAATTTAATATGCTGTCTCCTATTTATAGGAGCCCAATAGTCTAGGATTCCTTCACGTGCATGTGTGCGTGTGTGTCTGTATGGATGTATGTACGCATGCACGTGCACATGTGCACACATGTATATCCAACTGGTCACCTAGTCTAAGAGGGAACAAGGAACATGTTTGTGTCCCTTTTTGTCTACACTACTCTATAGTTATTTTGCTGTAATGTCCTAATGTTCAGACACAGACTACATCTTTGGGAAAATTTGTTGATGATGACAACTGGTTAAAGATGACTTATGTTCTCAATTCCGTCTAGACCAGAATATCTGTGTTGGCCGAGATTACTCCCTTATCTTGGTGAGGCCTGGCTCTCCAAGGGCATGGGAATATAAAAGTTAACTCCTTGAAGGAATGCCTAATTCATGTTACATATATGGCATGTAGCCTAGAACGAGTCATAGATAGGATTCTGCTAAATATATTTGATGTTGAGGATGATTTCTCATGACACTTAGCTAATGGAAGGATTTATAACCACCTCAAAAAATAATTTGTGCAAACAGAGAACTGATGAAATTTCTGACATAATCAGACTCTCAAGGAGCTTGTAGCACATCAAACAAATCTTTTGATTGATTTTAAACCATTAGGGTAAGATTGTTGTTTGTTCATAACTACTATTTCATTCACTACTTTGGTTGATAAATTTATTCACTGAATGTGGCAGCTTTTAATCAGTCTTTGCTATGTCAGTAACAAATTGGGACCAGTGTGTCAAATACTTCCAGTAGAAATCTAGTTCAAATTTTTCTTTTCCTGTCCCTATTCCATACCCCTCTCAGCCACCAATGCACTATGCGTATTGTCTTTCCCTGTTAGAATATCAGCTCACTGAGGACAGGAACCATCTTGTTTGACCAAAAAGGAAAATGATAAATGTTTCTTGGGCTGTGGGCAAACACGGGCATTAATGCACTGTTGGTAGAACTGTGAACTGGTCCATAAATTATGGTAATCAATTTGGAATCCTGCCCAACAAGCTATTAAACCATACGCAACACTTAGCCTAGCAATATTGTTAGTAGGTCTCTACCTCCAAAGAGCTCCAATAAAGAAAAAGATGCACAGGCACAAAAATACTTATAGCGGCTCTTTTTGTGGAAGCAAAGAGGTGGAAACTAGGATGAGACCATCAACACCATGAAGAATGGCTGAACAAGTTATGGTATAGGAATGTGAAGAAATATTATTATACTCTAAGAAATGATGAAGGGAATGATTTCAGGGAAGACTGGTATGAACCGAAGCAAGGTCAAGAGACCAGAAAAGGCAAGAGCAATCTACCTAACAACAATATGGTGAAGATAAACTTTAAAAAGTTTTTGAAACTCTAATTAACAAATGACCAACTGTAGCTCCAGAGGATTTATGATAAAACATGCTATTTACCTCCAGATGGGGAGATGATTGACTCGGAGTGCAGATTGATATATATATGTACATACATGCATATATGCATAAATAACATATACCTTTACATAGTATTTGGACATAGGCAATACAGGAATTTGTTGTGCTTGATAATACATGTATGATATGTTTTTTTTCTTACTTTCTCGATGTAAGAGGGAAGAAGAAGGGAGAAGAAGAAAATGGGGACCTGAAAACAAAATAAAATTGAATTTTAGAATTCAGTGAAAGGAAGTAATATCACTGAAAGTTTATTGCTTTTTGAAAGAGTTTACTTGAGGAGAAGAGATAGAAGATGACAGCTATTGGTGATAAGAGAATCTAGTAAGGTTTTATAAGGATGAGGGAGACTTGGGTGCGCGTTTATAGTCAACAGGAAAGGAAATAGTAGATAGGGAGAGACTGAAGATGCAAGAGATGGGAAAGGGAATGATTGGGAGACAATCTGCTAGAGAAGACAGGAGGAGATAGAGTCAATGATAAGATAGTTGGCCTCCTCTAGGAGAGAGATCATATCTTCATTAGAGATTAGTGTGACAGTAGAGGATCTTTTCAGGTGATTAGAGATGAGGAGCAGGAGATAAGTGGACTAGAGATAAAGACCTCAGTATTTTCATTGCAGTAGAAGGAAAAATCTTCAGCTGAGAGTATTGGGGAAAGAGTCCTGTATGAAGTTTGAGAGAAAATGAGGTTCAGAGCAGCCACTGCCGTGAGGTAGATAGACAATTAATTAAAGAAGAGTAGGAGGCCATTGCCATAGTGAAGGCTCAGTTGAAATTAAATAACGTACATTTATAGTGAGCCCAGTCAACTTGTTCTATGACTTCTTCCAGTTCACAAGGAAAACAGAAAGAAGATGCCAAAAATAAACTCAAGGTTAATGAAGTGGGCATTAACTCTTTTGGGAAAATTAGTGTTTCTTAAAGTAAAGCCCATAAGAATATACACAGATCCATTCCACGCAAATCATGGCTGTGGATCACAAAATAAAAGGCTAACAAAATAACCACATTATTAAAAAAGATTATTTTTGTCTCTCCAGATGGACTAAAATACAGCCAGTAGAGCCATATTTTCCAAGAAATAACTATAGTGGAGACCATAAATTACCAACAGTAGGTAGTAGTGGCAGGTAAGACATTAGAGAAATTAATAGAGGATGAAATCGCAAAACATCTGGAGAAATATGAGGTGATAAAAACTAGCCAGCACAGTTTCATAAAAAGTAAATCTTTCCAGACAAATGTGGAGAAATTTTCAAACTATAATGAAGAAAGTCCAAAGCATGAATCATGAAGTATCATGGGTTTCCAAAAGTTGCTTGATGTTTGGTGCTTAATAAATATAATTGAATTGTTGGATTGAATTGCATTGTATTAAAATAAAGTGAGCTTTGGACACTAAAGCTTAGCTTACAACCAAAAAGGGGGAGGGTGCAAATGGGTATTGAATACACTAAAGGTCTCTCTATTAAATTTAACTTATGCTAATTTAATTGATTTCTGTATATAAGTACATCCTAACTGTTCATATATATTATGCCAGGATTAAAATTAGTTTTCCAGAAAATGGTTGGATAAGCATGAGGTCATGATAATGAATTTAGGAACAAGGAAGTGATTGCTTATATTAATGCACAGGAATCTATTTCAGGGTCAAGTTCGATTTTAAATTAACTACTTTGGAGAAGGTACGAGGTAAATTTAGCATCACAGAAACACTAAATTAGACCTTTTCTTATTAAGACACAAACAAAATTGCTTTATGAGTTTTTGTTTGGAACTTTTTTAATTACAGAAAGGAAATTATAAAATGTGCAAAATCGATCTCAAAGGGTTTGAGCTACTTCACAAGTAATTTTTTTTAAGCTTGTAAGAAATTGGGGAAACAATTTTAAACTGAGAACAATCAAACCACTGAAATATTCTGCTTTTTTTTCCTGCATCTATAATATGATGTATAAGGTGACCTTTAAAGTCCTTTCTAGTATCAACCTTCCAGGAGCCTAAGGTTTTATTATGCATTTTTTCATACTTCTTTGTATGAAATATACTTTATTAAATTAAATTATTACTATATACTTATACTAAATTAAATTATACTACATACTTTAAAAAATGGATATAGACAGTAAAGGAAAGAGAAGGCCTGGACCTGTGATTCCTTTAGTATAAGGAACTTTTAGAAGGGAAATTCCCTCCACCAATGCCTATCAACAAATGTTCAGTAAATTATGTTAGAAAGTTGCCTTGGATATTAGGTTTAAAGACTGGTTTTGGGTCATACAAATAGTACATGTCAGAGGAAGAGTTTGAACTCAAATGTCCTTGACTCCATGGCCAGCTTTTTATTCATTGTGCCAAGCTGCTTCTCATTTTACACACAGTGCTGATGTTGTATCAGTCATTTCTGAATCTTCGTGAATTCATTTGGGGTTTTCTTAGCAAAGATATTGGAGTGGTTTGTCATTTCCTTCTCCAGGTTATTTTATTCATGAGGAACTGAAGCAAATAAGGCTAAGTGACTTCCCCAAGGTCACATAACTAGTATGTTTCGGAGGCCAGATTTGAACTCAAGTCCTCCTGACTCCAGGGCCAGTTACCTTTTCAAGTAAATTTGAATCTCAGGTACCATTCAAGAAAGTTTTTAACCCTTCTTGAGATCAGAAGTAAATTATTTTTCACCCAAGGGAGATAAAGTTTTGAAATAAGGTACCACTGCAACGACGATAGACTACCTTGAATGATTGGCAAGATAGAAGGAATCTCAGACATTCTGCTCTACAAAGGTAATAGCAAAGTAAGGGAATTTATATACTGTTCTCTTTGGTTCTTGAAGATGATTTTGCTAACAGCACATCTTAAATTCAAAGTTGCCTTCAATAAGCATTGCCTTAGGATATGTCTCAGAATCCTATAATAAAACCTTCATAATATTGAGTGCTTTGCAAAATCTGAGAGTTCACTACTTAATTTGCATGATTTAAGAGTTTCATATCCTATTAGGAGCATTTATAGTATATTAGAGGCTCACTATTGCATTCTCTAGTTTCTTATTGCTTTAGAAGGCTGTTTTTCCAAAATGCATTTAACATAAATTGATGGGCTTCATCTTGTCCACATTAAGCTTCAGATTTGTCATCTGAAATAAACAGACATCCAAGTCAATGGTGAAGAACAAAACTTGACTTAGCTTGTGCCTACACATTCAGTAGTAGCAGAGTTCTGATAGTACAGTATGTGTTATGGAAACTGATTGGTCCCAGTCCAAAAAAGTTCTGAGGGGTAGTAGATAGAGGTCTGGAGTCAAATAGGCTGGCTCTGAAATTTGCTAGCCATTTGACCCTGGGCAAGACACTTGACCTATGAACCTCAGTGCTCTCAGTCATGAAAAGGGAATGATAAACTTGCAATATCTTCCTTACAGAGTTGTTATAAATAAAATCTTTGGTAACCCTCAGAGGCTCTATAAATATGATTTGTTATACATTCTTATATCAGCTCCTTTTGAGCATGCCAACATATGTAGATAGTGCCTTCTAATGGAAAAGATGGAGAAGAAGAATATTCTCTTCTCACTGCAACTTATGACCATATGTAAACAATAAATTTAACCACAAGGCAGGGTGATTTTATTTACCATGAAAAATACATAATAATACATGCATTTTCCCAATCCCAGATGTATCATTAGAATGTTAACTTCTTTTGCTTATTTTCAGAGGCAATTACCACTGATCATTAAAACATAAAATTACTCAGAACAGAAGCATGATCATGGTGGTTATAATTCATGATCTCTCAATAAAAAATAATATTCATACGAGATTATTAGACTAGGTTTAATTAATATATCATTATCTTTTCATTCACTAACTGATAAAATATTTATTGAGAGATTGCTATGAACAACATGCTTTGGTAGGTATTGTGGAACCACAAAAATGAAGTGGGCACATTCTCTACCCTCCAGGAGTAGGGAAGTTGAGCCAACCACATAAATAATCACAATTCAAATCCTCAATATGCTCAGTGACTTAAGAGATAAGTGAGCAAAAAGCTCTGTAGGGTTCAGAAAATAAAGATTACCTCCATTTGGGATTTCAAGGAACATTCCGAAGGTAGATAGGATTTGAGGCCTTGGGTGATAAAAGGACTCAGAGAAATAAAAATGGGGAGAGGACATTCTAGGCTCAGAAAGTAATATAAGCCTAGATGAGAGAGTATAAGGCTAATTAAGGGGCAGAAAGTAGTCTTATTTGGCTGGAATAAAAGGGAAAGACTATCATAGAGGTGAGAGCTAAGACTAAAAAGTCAAATTAAGGCCAGAGCATGAAAGGCCTTAAAGGTCAGGATAAAGAATTCATACCGATTATGTCTCCTCTTCCACTCAAAAACTATTAATGGTTCCCCAGTGTCAGAGTATGGAGGGCCTTGAAGGTCAGGTTAAAGAATTCATATTGATCATATCTCCTCTTCCACTCAAAAACTATTCATGGCTCCCCAGCGCATACAAAACAAAGTATAAACTCCTAACTCTGGTATTTAAGATCCTTCACAATCTGATTCCAAACTGACCTGTCAGCCTTATATCATATTCTTTAATCAACCTAGTACTGTAACTAGCAAACTTTGTACCCAGAACAAGTAGCAAAAAAGTAGCCTGACAAGTGGCATGAACGCTTAAAAGGAACTCAGCCTGGATATGACTGATGAGGAAAGAAGTGGTTAACATAGGGTAGCTCCCTATTCTAAACTACTATTCTTGCTAACTAAATGCTAAGCTTGGTATATGCAATTCTGAAGGACTAGTAGTGCTCTCAGCACATTCTAAAGTTCAGTGCCCTGGAGCAAAGCCCCAATAATTTGGTTCTTAGGCCTTACTAGAATAGGTTGGCACATTCTCTGTCACTCACAGAAATTGATAATTACATAGAGTAGGGGGTCCTAAATTTTTTTGTGTCATAGACATCTTTGGAAGTCTGGTGAACTCTTTTCAGAACACTTTTAGGGGCAGCTAAGTGGTGGCCTGGATAGAACACTGGGCTTGGTGTCAGGAGGACCCGAGTTCAAATCGGCCCTCAGACACTTACTAACTTAGTCACTTAGCCCTGTTTGCCTCAGTTTCCTCAACTGATAAGGAGACTGCTAGAATTTAGCTAAAACTAAAAATTTCTGTCTCATTTTTGGATAGTATGTAGTGATCTGCCTTATCTCCTGGTGTCAGCAGGGTCTCTTACTGACTTCAAGGAGCTAATAGGAGGACTGACTTTCAGGCCATTTTATAACAAAGTCCTCAGGCGAATTATTTATGGTAACATTTCAAATGTTAATGCCTTTTCTACCTTGTTAGTAGAAGATAAAACATTCTTCAGGAAAGGGACCACATTCTATCCAAGTCTGTATCCACAGAATTGCTTCTCTTCGTGCCTTACACAGAGCAGATAATAAATATTTGTCAGTTTGATTTAATTTCATTTTCATTAGTAGCTATATATCTATTCCCAATCTCGAGCTCTAGGTTAACAACTCCAATTGTCTACTGAACATCTCAGTCTGGATATCTCACTGACCTGAAATTAAAAATTAACAAATCTATATTCCAAAATGAACATTCCATCTCCTATATAATCCCCTTATAACAACAATGTTACTTGCAGCTACTGTGGCTGTGTAAGGCCAACAACAAGACCAACAACATCAGCATGCAGGAAGGCTGCTGGCCTGGGTTCTGCTCTTCTAAGGACAGCAACTTTAAGGGGTCTACAATCTCGCTTTAACTAAACATACATATATCATTCACTTAGTTCAGGGGAAAAAGTCAGCACCTTGAACTTCAGAGAAAACAAAAACAGAAATTATATAAACAGAGCAAATAACACAAATCAGCAGACAGGCGTCTAGCTTTCTGTCCAAGACATTACATACATAGTTACCAGAGAGAGAAGCACCAACACCTGGGTTTTTCAAAGCCAGAAGGCTCTTAACAACAGCTACCGAGTCTCCTCTGATCAAATCACAGGGACACTCTGCACGAGTAAGCCTACAAGAAAAACCTCTCCTCCTGCAGTTCTAAGAGTTCTAGCTTAATGGCTACCCTGAGAGTATGTGTGTACATATATATAAATACATATGGCTACCCTGAGAGTATGTGTGTACATATATATATATATATATACACATATATATGTATATGTATATGGGCCTTTTTCAGGGCCCAAGGGCTTCACATCTCTCATGATCTAATTAGCAAAAGGGTGTAGGCCTTCCTACAAACAAAGGCAAGAGTCAGTCAAAGGCATTTGATTGCCTTAGAGCTAAGAAGCACTCCAAAAGAAAAAAACAGTAAAAAGTTCCATTTTGCTTGCCCCCCATGCCAGGAATGTATTCCCTCCTCATCTTCTTTCTATCCGCCTCTTAGAAGTCTTGTCATCCTACAAAGATCAGCCGGGCATCACTTCCTACGTGGAGCCCTCTAGCTAGCAATATTCTCTCCCTCTTTAAACTATGTGTGAGAATAGTGTAGGATGGTGAGCCTGCACAGAGTGCCAGCCCTTCACAGAAGAAGCTGAGGAGTCTGTTTCTAGAAGGACATGATGAGATATAATGGAGGTGCCCCTACACCTGATCACCACCACCACTGCCACTCCCTGACAACGTATGTGTCGTATGTGTGTGTGTGTGGGAGAGAAAGAGAGACATACATACATACAAACATGTATACATATGTATATTACACATATATGTATGTATATCTATATATATGCATATATGTATAGGTAGAGATAGATAGACAGACAGACAGACAGATAGGTAGATAGATCTGCCGATAGAAAGAAAGTCTCTCCCAGACAAAGACTGTTTTGTTTCTTTCTTTATAGTCCAGTGCCATATTAGACAGAGAGCTGGACTTGAAGCCAGGACAGCCTGGGTACAAGTCCAGCTGACAAATTTTGATTGTGTGTCCCTGGGCAAACAATTCATCCTCTCAGTGTTCTAGTCCAAGAGTTTTGAACCTGAGGTCTATGAACCCTTTTTAAAATATTCAGATAACTATATAATGGTTTCCTTTGTAATATTCTGAATATATCTTATGCATTTGAAAGTATTCTCTTTTTTTGGAAGCAAGTATGGTTATGTCTGACACCTAGCTACCTAACCATAGGTAAGTTACTTAACTTTTCAGTGCTCCCGGGTTACTCTCTTAGACTATTAAGTTCAGAGGAGTTATTGGTCTGTATCAAAGGAAGGACTTTTCACACTAGAAGCTGTCCATAATGCTAAATTTATAGGAAAACCAAAAGAAATTTAAAAATAAAAACCCATTACCTTGCAAAAAGTTTTGTTGTTTAGTTGTTTCAGTCAAGTCCAACTCTTTATGACCCTACTTAGGGCTTTCTTGGCAAAGATACTGGAGTGGTTTGCCATTTCCTTCTCCAGCTCACTTTATAGATGAGGAAATTGAGGCAAACAGGGTTAAGTGACTTGTTCAGGGTCACAAAGCTAGTCAGTATCTGAGGTCACATTGGAACTCAGGTCTCCCTGATCCAAGCTTAGTACTCTATCCGCTATGCCACCTAGCTGTCCGTTACACACAGTAGGTACCTAATAAAGTTTGAGTTAAATTGAATCTTCTCCCTAAAACTTTTCCCCCTTTCAAAATTCTCTCTTTCTGTTGATTCTAACATCAGTCACAGAATCACAATGTTTATCTAGACCTAAAATTTAATATTCTTGAATGGGCCTAAAACATCCTCATCTCTATCTTTGGAAGACTTTTTTTTATTATTCCCAGTGCAGAAACCTAGCTCCCAAGGTCTTCAAGATCCATCTTGAAGATTTCCTTGATTTTATTTTTGCAACGCCTGTAACATTCACTATGTGTACTTGTGGTCATCAACGGCAACTTTCTGGGTGGAGGATGAAACCTCAAAATCTTTTATTTGTATAAATAAAAGGGATCTCTTTCATTTCTTATAGCACTTGGTCTGGTGCCTCCTCTGTGTCTTAAACTTTCTAACTTAGAAAATATCAATTTGGGCATAATATATATTTATTACATGTTGTGTTTGAAATTGTAAGCTCCCTAAGAGCAAATACTGTCATTTTTCATCTTTTCATTCCCAAAGCCACACAAATTAGGTGCTTGCATAAATATTCAAAGGATTATAGGACCACCGGATCATAGAATTAGAGCAAAATGAGCCCAAAGGCCATCTAGTCCAAGGAAGAGGCCTAGAGAGGTTCCGTGATTTTCCCAATGTTACATGGGTAGTAGAAGGTGACAGTACAGGAATTCAAACTCAGATCTCTGACTTCCACTCCATAATACTTTCCACTGTACCCCACTATGGAATTGGTTCACTGAACCAAATCTGATCCGATGAAGTCTAGAGAGAAGCCTGAATTCTACTGTGCGGCAAATAATTTTAAAGGGAGGTTGTAACATATGTGCTAGACAGCATTTTTAAAAAGACAAATGTAATTATAAATCAGTCAATAATAAGACATCCCAGTTCCAAAGGGCTAGAGAACGATGGGTGAAAGCCAATTAGTGGCCCTCCCCAAAGCATTCAAAATAGTAGAGGAATGATTTTATCAGTGGCAGAGTGGTGTGACTAGATGATGACCTCTCGAAAGCTTAGCTGTAGAAACCCAGGACTGGGTGGAGATAAACATTGAGCATCAACTTATGTGAGTATATATGTATCAATCAATCAATATGCAGGTGCTTCCCAAACTTGTTTCTTTGTTTCTTATTGATTTTGCATTTTCTCTATCCCCTTCCCCCCACCGACTATCTCGATGTTTATTTGTTTGTGGTTGGATCTCAGACCTTGAGAGGACAGAAATTCTACTGCTATTTGGTACAGTGCCTAGCATATCACAAGCCCTCCAAAAAATACTAAATGATAATGGGCCTGCAAATGGTTTCTAGTGGTTATATCGTTATTATTAACCATCCTATCAATTTGTTCACTGATAGAAAAGGCTTACTGCCCCAGCACCGAGGATACTAATGACTACTGCATCCATGAAAATGGTCAATATGGTTTCAAGCTCTCCTCCTCTAGTTTCTTTTGGCTGAATAGCCCAGGAATGTAAGACTATTATTACATATATTCCAATTCCCCTTGGTGCCTGCAGGCAATGACTAATGATACTGCAGGGTTGGTGGCACTGGTTTAAACTCTCTTATTGATTTGTTATTTTATTATCTTTGCCATTTCCTCTTTCTGTTATGTTCATTTCAACAACCCATTAGACTGAGAAAGACCCTACTCAGGTAATGGATCCTTGCCAAAATATGAGACACTCAAGGCCAGTCTTTGAGGACTACAACAGTATCATGGCCCTTAAACAGTCATCATTTAACAGAAAGCACCTGGTTTAACCTGCAGCTCAGATGAAACCAAGCTGGGGTAATTGAGTAATGCAAATCAGATGGGGAGCTGAGAAAGAAACAATAAAGCCTCTTTTCCAACCAACCAGATCTGTTCACTTTTCTCTATTCATTCACTGTGTGTTCCTATCTCTCTACCTTTGTTCACACTTATTTACCCTGTCTGTGGCCACCCAACGGTCATTAGTAACCATTGCCTCAAATGCCTCCCCACTCTTCTCTGCCTATATAGTTCTTACCAGTTAGCCCCCTTTCCATTTTATCCTCATAGCCTCCAGGGAACAGAATAGCTTTAATACTTTTTAAAAGAAATGTTTGATATAGTCATATGCACCAGTTTGGGGGCATCCTGAAGATGGAATGGTTGGGCCTATGTTTTCAAGCCAATGCTCAATTTTGAAGAAATCACAAGAATATCCACTACTATCTTTAATAGGCATTCCCAGACCCAACTTTCCTTCACCCATAGTCATCCACCAGTCATTATGTACTTTGATGATTCTCATCAATGTGGGTACAACATTGCAGATGACAACTTTTATAGTACCCTAACCTGTGCAGCTCTTGTCTGTGTCTTAAAAAATCTCCACTGTGGATCTAATTGATATTCTAGGGGGCTTCTTCTAGCTCTCTTGATATATGATATCAATGTAGCATGTAGATGGGACATTGATTAACCTCATTTTCACTACATAACCAGCCCATCTTTTCTGGCCATACATGTCTCTGATAACATCCTTTATGTTCTTCACAGATATGTTACAGCTGGCTTGTACCTACCATATACGTCTCTATCACCCAATGAGAGTTTCCTAAGTTTAATCCTTTAGTGACTATGATAAATAAGGAACACAGAAACAAGTTTGGGAAGTGCCTGCATATTGATTGATTGATACATATATACTGACATAAGTTAATGCTCAACATTTATCTCCACTCTGCCCTGGGTTTCTACAGCTAAGTTTTCAAGAGGTCATCATCTAGTCGTACCACTCTGCCACTGATAAAAATCATTCCTCTACTATTCTGAATGCTTTGGGGAGGGCCACTAATTGGCTTTTCACCACGTTTCAACCAAAGAATACTTGTGTTAAAAAGAGGAGCTGTTGCTCCCAGAAGAAATCTGAAGTCATTCAAAGCACTGAGTAACTTCCCAAGGGAAATCCAATCCACTCCATAAAAATATATAAGACAAAGAGATACTCTCCAAGGATTGAGTGGTCAAAGGATATGAAGAAACACTCAGAAGTTCACCTCTCAAAGAAGTATTGTGAATTGAAATAACCGTATAAAAGATGGTTGCAAATTAGAAATAATTGAAAAATACAAATAAAAGATTTTGAGGTTTCATCCTCCACCCAGAAAGTTGCTGTTGATGACCACAAGTACAAATAGTGAATGTTACAGGCATTGGAAAAATAATGAAGTTTGGTCCCAGAGAAGTGATGGGAAAAAACACCTTCCTCCTTTCTTTTAGAAAAGTAAGGGACTATGGGTGTAAAATACTATATTTACTATCAGATTTAAATTACTATAAGATCAAAAATTTAGAGCTAGACAGGATATTAGAGGCCATCTTATCCAACTCTCTCATTTTACATTCAAACAGACTCAGAGGGAGGTGGCTTGCCCAAAGTCAGACAGAAAGTACGAGGCAAGATTTGAACCCACGTCCTCCGGATTCCAGATCTGGCACTCCATCGACCGTGATTTCCTAAACTCTCTTTTTCTCTCTCTCTTTTTTATTCTTAGTCACAAGGGATGGCATGCTAGGGTGGGATCCAGAGGTAGGGAAGTATCAGGAAATAAAAATTATGTGAATGTAAGAGATCAATAAAATTTGAAAAATATAAATGCCAGTTATTATTATTGTGAATGCTTCCCTGATTATACCAAACCATGGTTATTTCTTATTCCTCTGAATGCCTAAAGATCTAATTTGGAATTAATCCCACCTGGCATTGTTAGTTGTATATTTAAGTCTCTGTCTATATTATGCCTACAGTCAGGTAGTAAACTTCTTGAAGGCATCCATATCATCTCCTAATTTTTTATTTCCCTTTAGTATTCAGTGGTCTCTTGCTCATACTTCCACACAGAGAATCCTTTTTCTCATTAATATGGTCACTCCCAACAGCAGGAGATAATATATTTTCACCTTCTCATTTTTGTCCATGTCTCCCATAAAAATCCTCCACAGAGGATTCCTACCACCTGCATGACTCCCCATTTCACTGAAGGTTTTGCTAAGGTTCTTTCTTATGTTTCTTGAATACTATTTATTGTCTTTCTCTCACTCTTGCTATATAAGTGAGCCATATGTATTTTCTAGTTATACAAGATTTTGACGTCAATTGTAACACTTCTGCTTAAGTCTTCATTGATAATGCACAGTATTCATGCTACTCTGTACCATAACCACTATATTCTAGCCATACCGGCCTACTTCCTACTGTCCATATGTAATATTTTATTTCCCACCTCTGTGCCCTTGGCCACGCTATCTCCAATACCTGGAATACAGTTCTTTCTCACCTTTGCCTTTCACAATTCCTAATTCTCTTCAAGGCTTGGCTCCCATTCCTACCCCATTTTTAGTGTTTCTCCCCTCCACTACTATGTTACTTTGTACTTATTTTGTACATATTTAGATTTACTTGCCTGCATAGATGTTTTTCATCAACAGTAGACGTAAGTCCCTTGAGGTCAAGGACTATTTCATTTTTGTCTTTGTTTTCTCAATGTCCACAACAAGACATTGCATATAGTACGTACTTAATAATTACATATGGAAGAGAATTCAATTAAAATGCAATTATTTTCCACCCTGGCATTGTGCTGTACTTTCACCCACAATTGTGACTATACTGAGATCAGATTCAATATTTGGCAGTGATAATTAGAGGAATACTAGGGTTAACAAGATGAACTTTTCCCTTCAAGATATGTATTGGTACCGTAGAAAAACGCACTCTAATTTCTCAAAAACAATCTAGCCCAGTCTCCCGGTTTTATACATCTTTGGGCCCAGTTCATCATCTATCTCCAGCATCTGTCCACACCATATTTCCTGATGGACTGGCACAAAAGGCTCTTTTGCCAACTACATGTCATACATAGTCTGGGCACTCTGCCTTGGCCATTGGAAGTGCTTAATAAATATTTGTTGATGGATCAATTGATCGAACAACTGCTTTGGGGACTGGGATTTGACTTTGAGAGCTGTGTCATTTGGGCGTGCTTTTTACAGAATTTTCAATCCAATTTGCATTAGAAAGCCTCCTTTGTACAGCCCCCTTAGGGCAACTCTGCAAAGTCACTTTGAAAGTAAATGCCATCAAATATTAATAAGATAGGCCAAGGGGAAAAGGCTTGTAGTTTATCCCAGATGAAATGAGCAAGGTTGTTGTTGGTTGTTGGCTTTTTTTTTTCCTAAATCATGAATGCAAACAAGAATTAAACTCCATCACCCAGAGCCAGAGAACAAAAGCAAAGGGTGACAAAGGTCATCAGAAGCAAACTTAGAAGAACAGGACACTGATAAGAATCCATGAGGCGCCTTGAAAAGATGAAGTTTGTTGAGGACAATGAAAGCCCCAGAAAGGTAGAGCATGGATCTGAAATATATAATTTCCAGCCTAACCTGTAGTGAAAATGTTTTGTTTTGTTTATAGAATCTGTGTGACGCCATCACATACATATAGATCACATATTGATCTTTACAATTTGGGTCTGAAGATGACTGAGCATTTTTTCCAGTAAGTATTGGAAGCAGAGCAGGAGGCAAGTTGCCCTGGCTCATATAGAGCCAGAGTAAGGGTGATTGGGAGAGCAAAAAAAATAAAAATAAAAATGAAAAAGATCCTCTCAAGGCTACCTTTCAAATGGTTTAGGTGTTATAAGATGTTTTTGGCAGCCTGCCAAAAAGTCATAAACCTGAGCTTTATTTTAATGCCAATTTACATGTAAATATAGTCAATTTTTCAATATGCAGGATGTGTTTATCCAGTTTGTAGATTACTCTCTGCCCTCTTCCTTCCACTATACCTTTTGAGGCTATGCCATTGATTATTAGCACCAGCCTTGTCATTATACAAAAATAGGGTAAGAAAGGAGCTGCCTTCTTAGTATGATTTTGGCATGTGATTTCCCCAACCTACAACCCCAAAATGCGTCCACCACATGTTTCCACAATATAAAACTTTTTTAATGGCAAAGCTATTCAGTCCATAGTTAGAGTACAAATACCTCTTTTTGAGGTAACGTTCAGTCATTCATCCAGGAAACCTTTATTAAGCATCTACTATACACCAGGCATTTAGTATATGGCAGCTAGGTTGGTGCAGTGGATAAGAGCCTTGAGCCTGAACTCAAAAAGACCAGAGTTCGAATTTGACCTCGGACATTACTCACTGTGTGAGCCTGGCCAAGTCACTTAACTTCTGCCTATATAAAACCAGAGAAGGAAATGGTAAACCACTTTAGTATCCTTGCCAAGAAAACCACATGGACACTTGCTCCATGAGGTGACAAAGAGTCAGACATGACTGAACAATAACATGTGCCAGACACTATGCCATGTACTGTAGATAAAAGGACAAAAACAAAGCAGTTCTTCTATTAACAGATCTCAAAATTGGAAGAGACCTCAGAGGTCATCTCATCCAACCCATACCTGAACAGTCTATTCAGTCAATCAGTCAATAAACATTTATTAAATGACTTGTTGTGTGAAAAGACTGTGCTACAGGCCAGGAATGCAAAGAAAGACAAAAGATAATCCCTACCCTCAAGGACCTTACAGCCTCATAAAGGAGACAAAGGCAAATAACTATATATTGCTAAGATATATACAGCATAAATTGGAGATAATCAAGGAAGAGAAGGCGCTAGAATTAAGGGGGATCTGGAAAGGCTTCTTATGGAAGGTGACATTTTATCAGGGACTTAAAGGAACCCTGGGAAGCCAGGAGGTAGAGGTGAAAAGGGAAAATATTTCAGGTATGGGGGCCCATGAAAATGCCTAGAGGTGAGAAATGGAATGTCTTGTGTGAAGAAGATAAGGCCAATGTCTCTGGATCTTAGATTACTTTGTAGAAAGAGAGTCTAAGGAATAAGAAGACTGGAAAGGTGGGAAGGGCAGAATATGAAAGGCTTTGAACTCCAAACATCATAACGGACAATTGATCATCCATCCTTTGCTTGAAAACTTCCAATGAAGGGTAACCCATTACCTCCTAAGACAACTTATTCCACTTTTGGACAGGTCTTATCATCAGGAAGTGTATTCCTGACATCAAACCCAAATTTGCAACTTCTGTCCATTATTCCTGCCACCTTCTGGAGCCAATTAGAGTAAATCACACTTTTCTTCCATCTGATAGCCTTTTATATACTTGAAGATCGCTAAACATTTCCAACCTAATATTGGCAATTCCTTCAACCTAACTTCATATGGCCAGAACTCCAGGCCTTTCACACCAAAGTATGGTTGATTTTTAGACACTTTCCTAAAAATAGGTTCTAATTTGTGCATGGGGGGAGGGGTCATCAGGGAGAACGTTCTGGGCAGCTTATATTGGGGTAGCTATAGAGCAAGGAGTGGTCTCTGACAAATTTCACCTGGCATAATGCCCCATACAAAACAAATATATGCTAATAAAAACTAACCTTGGTATCATACTTTAATACTTACTGAATAGCTTCTTCATAACTCCTGAAGCAGATTTATAAGTATTATGCCCATTTTTCAGATTTCAAAAATAAGGCTCAGAGAAGCTGTGTCACAGCTACTGTGTCCTTTTATAGCTAATGAAACTGAGACCCCCAAAAAAGAAGTTTCTTGATGCAGGTCAGCTAAGTAGTAAGTAGCAGAAATTGGATTTATACCTAGTTGTATCTCAACTCAGGACCAGCACCCTCTCCACTAACCAATGCCCAAGTCCTAACTGTTGATAAATGTTACTGATAATAATAAGGACAATACTGTAGGACTGTGCCCTAGCCAGAGCCAGACCAACAGACCAAGAGATATGTGCTGATCTCTGACCTCAGACGTGGCACTTTTAATTTCTCCATCCTCACTATAGAAAATCACATCTTTGAAGTCAAGTCCATAGCCAGAGACATCAATTTGGTATGGACGAACTTTCACCAATATGTGGTCCACCACAACAACTTGGAATACATAGCCTATGTGGAACATAGAAGCTAAGAGTTGGAAGGGACCTTGGAGGTCATCTAATTCAGGGCTTCTTAAGTTTTTTTCACTCATGACTCACAGTTTAACAAATGTTATTGAGCCCAAATTAGAACAGGAACATTTCTAAAATGCCCGAATGAGTTGAAGTCTACACAGGCACTGCTTTGGCATTCAGCACTGTAGGCATTATCATAAACATAAGCAGTGCCTTCAATACAATCAACGGAGCATCTACATGGCCAGATGTGGCAGTCTCCATGAAGGAGGTCCAACAGTGTTACCTTAGGTGACAGTCAACAAACATTGATGAAGTGCCCACTATGTGCCAGGGTTGTGCTAAGCACTGGGGATACAAAAAAAAAGGCAAAAATAAAATAGTCTTTCTGCTCAAGAAGCATACAGTCTAATGGACAACAAACAAGATATATACAGGACAAATTGGATAAACAACAGAAGGAAGACAGAATTAAGAGGGATCAGGAAAGGATTCTTGTAGAAGGTGGGACTTTAGCTTGGACTTGAAGAAAGCCAAATAATCTACACAGTGAACATGGGAAGACAGTTCCAGACATGAAGGAGAACCAGTGAAAATGTCTGAAACTGGGAGATGATCATCTTACACAAGGAAGAGCAAAGCAAGTCAGTATCACTGCATTACAGAGTACATGGAGGATGGAGGGAGAGGAGTAAGGTGTATCTAGAAAGGTAAGAGGGGGCTAGGTTATGAAGGGCTTTGAATGACAAACAGATGGTTTTATATTTGATCCTGGAGGTGATAGAAAGCGCCTATAGTTTATTGAATGGGGGTAGGGTTGAGGTGACATCAGACCTGAACTTTAGGGAGATCCAGCTGAGTGGAGGATTGACTAGAACAGAGAAAGACTGGAGGCAGCTAGACCAACCAGAAGGCTATTGAAATAGTCTAGGCATGAGATGGTGAGTCCCTGCAATTCTATTGACAATATAATTAGCTTCATTTTGCAGATGATCAAACTGAGACCTAGAGGGGTCAAGAAACTTGTTCAAGGTTACACAACTAGTTACTATCAGAGTTCAAGTACAGAAATCAGAGGGTGAGAGGGGGATGCTCAAGATCCAATGTAGATCCAACTATACCAAGCTTCCTTGCTTCGGGATTCAGTCTGTGATCATGGAATAGAGCTTATCTTTTTATGGGAAGTTAACAATAGGTCACGTAGAAATCAAACCCATAGCCTCGTCTTCAATAGCACCATACTTGAACCTGTTGCGGTTCATGACACAGAAATGGCTCACCAAGAGTATAGAAAGTGGCTATAAATTTAAGTATTCAAAACCAACAACTGAGCACCAATTCATCCTAAAGCCCATTTGACAAGAAATATATTTCAATTGTTAGATCGATTGTTAGGTCTAAGTCTTTTTTCTCCGGATCAAACATCTACAATTCCTTTAACTGATTCTCACATCACACTGACTCAAGGCCCTTCACCATCCTGGATGCCCTCTTTTGGTCACTCTCCAGCTCATGCATGTTCTTTCTAATGTGTAGGACCTGGAAGTGACCATAATAGTCTAGCTGTGGTCAGGCCAGGATAGAGTTTAGTAGAAATATCACCTCCTTATTCCTGGAAGCCATGCTTCTCATAATGCAACCCAAAATCGCTTTAATCTTTCAGCTCCCATAAAATACTGTTGACTCATATTGAGCTTGTAGTTCACTAACACCTCCAGATCTTTTAAAAGATAAACTGTTGTCTAACAACATCTTATCCATGTTATACTTATGGACTGGTTGTTTTTTTAGAATCTAGTTGCAATCAATAATGTATGTTTATCTTTATATCCTATATACTCTCCCAGGCTCCTTATTCCAACTCCCAATTTCACTGATGAATCTCAGGGTCCTCAGAGCTTGACTTCATTTTCCACATAGGGTTGTAAGAGTAGAAGTCAAGGGTGATTCTTTAATGCCATCAGCTAGAGTTGCTACCTGAATACTTTGTTACAAGATTATTGGTCGAGAATCATTTCATCAACTTGACTTAAACAGCAAGGGTTATTTACTAAGGTAGCACAGGTAAACATAATCAGTACAAAATAATCCCCACAAAAGTCTGTGACACACTCTCCCGTACACGCATATAGAAGCCAGGGGAGAGTGGGCTCAAGCTGAGAAAAGAAATGGGGCAAAGGAGTAACTCAGTCCCTAGCTGCTGGAAGTTCTTTTCTCTCGTTCATGGAATCCTCAAGAAATCAACATTAAGCATGGTTAATATCCATTCCTTTTTCTTTGGCTCTCAATGCAGATACTGATATCAGCTATTCTGGGGACATTGCTAGGACACCTCAAAGGTTATTAGGACCCCCTCTGGCCAAAGGGGAATGGTGACAGAGATCTGGCTTTTCCTTCCTCCATCAAGTTAGTTTCTCCTTAGGAGTATATTGGAAAGCAACACTCAAATTTCTGGAAAAGAGGAGACATAGGAGGAATAATATAGCTTTTGTAAAGTGCTTCAAGGGATGTCATGATGAAAAGGAATTAGACTCATTCTCTTCAGTCCCTAAGGGCAGAACTAGAAATCCTCTTCTCAATCCACTTGATACTTTACTAACTATCCCTATGAGGCATGACTAAATTTTCCCAGCCAATCCAAATATGATTTTTGTGCAAGTCATTCCAGTCAAAGGCCTTTGTGCATTTAGTCCAAGATCTATGAATGATTGATCAATTGAAATATGTTTTCACCTAGTTAAAATATCAAAGCTAAAACGGGGTGGGGTAGTTTTAACACCACCTTTATTTCCCTCTGAAATTTAACCATATTACATCCAGCCCAATGTTCTAGCAGGTCAAAGTCTTTCTAGATCCTGACTCTGTCACCCATTGTGTTAATTATCCTTACTAACTTTGAGTCACGCCCTCAGGAAATGCTTATGTTTCTAACCTAGAATTCTTCTGTCTGATGAGGCAAAAATGTTGGTGATACTGCTGGCATGTTGTGATTCATTAGCCACGGGGCCCCTTCATTTAGATTGCAAACCTATTTATAATACTTATAATTAAATCTGAAAAGGTTTTCTTGCAAAAGTTGCAGATGAGCTACATTTGCTAGTAGCGATTGGAATTTCAAGGCGACAATAATAGCCCCTGCTGTGTTCAGCATCTGTTCAGCCTCTATACGCGCTGGTTGGTCACTTCACATTCCAAAGATTGGCCTGCCTCACAACACAGTATGGCAGTATCTTTATATATTTCTTAAGTGCTATGATGTTAATAGCAATGCAGAACCACATGGAAGCTGGAGTCTCAAATGTCAAATTACCCTGAGATTAGCAAAAGTTTCTAGAAACCTTTCCAAATGTGTGAATTTTATTCATGAAACATATGGTCTGGTGCTGTCAAATTCAAATAGAAAAGGATGCCCATGGGCCACATGTTAACTTAGAAAACTTCAAGTTAACATTATCTATATTGCATTGTATTTTTTATTTATTTTGATAAATATTTCCCAATTACATTTTAATCTAGTTCCTTACTAGGGAGTTTTACAGGCTGCTTATGGCCAGTGGACCGTGAGTTTGTGCTTCTGATATACACTGTTGTATACTGGCATCCTTCAAAGTAATTTCTGTATCTAGAGTCGAGTTAAAATCAATTCTCCAATATATACCAACAGAACTTTATGCGGGAGGAAGGAGAAGGATCCGGCAGCTCACTTTTGTGTTTTTCTTTTCATTATATACTCCATCATACTTAAAGTCATCCTCAGCAAAAAGAAAATCTTGGCCCCTGCAATATGTCTTGAGGGAGCTCTCTTAGAACAAGAATGTAAGTACAATTAATTTCTCTTTCTTCAAACTTTACCTAGGTTAGGTGACAAGTATTGGGTGTGTTCAGTCACTGCAGCAAGCTCTGAATATATGAAATGTAAGTTCCCTGTCCTCTCATCTCAACTCAGTAAGAAAGAAGTACTATCTATGCCCTCCTCAGAGCAACTCCTGGAGCATCTCACAGGGGAGAGACATCTATTGATTTTGGGGAAATTGAAGAAATACTTCTTTGCTCTCTGAAATCTCAGTGACTCAGTTTATGAATATACAGTAGCTCAATGAATGAATGAAGCTTGCTAGAAGTTGTAGCTTTTGGGAGCCTCTAAATACTGAGCCTTAGAACCATAACTAGGGCTAGACAAACTGGGCACCAAAATTTAGAAGCATTGACAGAACATGTTCTCCTTCAATAGCAAAGAAATGGCTGAGTTTTGCATCTGGTTAGCAAGACTAACTAGTTAAAAGATGAAACCGCTGGATGGTCCTCTTCCTCCATACAGCTATTACATCCCATGTGAACGCTACTCACCCAGAGAAGTTGAGAAGCATTGATGTGAGATGATGACATGAGAGGATCTCCATCCACAGGGACTGATGTCCTTTATTTATGCTATTTGTCCTGGGGAACATTTTTGTGAATCTTGCCCTGGGTGCGTAATTGGCTACTTCCAACTCTGCTGTGAAGTCAACCATTTTCATAGCCAATTGTCTTGGCACAGGATTAGGATTCATGAAGTGGAAGGGCCTAAGGAAATTCATCTCCAAAGCAATAGGGCAAGCTTTACTATTCAACACTATCTCTATAAGACTCCATTTGCCTTTCAAACAATTGTTCCAATTGTTCCTGCTTCCTGGGGAAACCCCAGCTGGTAAACACTAGCTCTTCCCACAGAGTAACCTTCTACAAGGGAAAAGAGCAAAGATAAATAGGATTCATTCATCCATTTAACAAGTATTTATTGAAAGGTGCCAAAAATGCAACTGCAACTGGGAACCATTAATATGAAAAAAATTCTAAATGTGTAGAAATATGGATTTGTTGTCCAACCTCAGAGAAGGTGAAAAGAGGGGAACGAACAGGCACCTGGGAGGAACAGGTGATAGAGCACTGAGCCTAAAGTCAGGAAAACTTGAATTCAAATCTGGCCTCAGACATTTACTAGCTGTGTAACTTAATTTCTGTTTGCCTCAGTTTCCTCATCTGTAAAATGGGGATGATAAAAAAGCACTTTACTTCTCAGGGTTGTTGTGAGAATCAATCAATAAGCATTTATTATGTACCTACTATAATCAAAGTAGATAATATTTATAAAACAATACAGTGCCTGATGCATAGAAGCAGATTAATAAATCTATTTTTCCTTCCTTTCTTCCTCACTTCAGTTCATGTCGTTGATGGAGCACCTCCATGAAGGACTATTTTCTTGAATTAGAAGACTTAGTTTTCCACTCTTCAATGAATCTGACACTTACTAGCTTGTGACCTTGGACAAGTCACTTCACCTCTAAGTTTTCTCAACAGTAAAATGGGGATAATAACAGCACCTACATCACAGGGTTGTAGTGAGAATAAAATAAGATATCTGAGAAGTGCTTTGCAAATTTTACACCACTACATAAATGCTGGCAATTTAAAACAACTTCTGTCCTATCATGCCTCCTCCATCTTGTACTTGTGAAGTTTGGGGAAGCTTTTGTACCAAGGTGAAAAACTTAACATTTTTTCCCATCAAATTGTATCTTATCAGAACCAGCTCAATGCTCTAACCTGTCAAGATCTTTTTAGGTCCAGATTCTATCACCCATTGTGAAAGCTGTACCTCTCCCAGCTCTGTATCATCTTCATATTTGATGAATGTGACACATGTGTCTAAGCTATTGACAAGAAAATGTTAAATAATGTAGAACAGATATAAATGCATAGTATAGCAGGAAAGGTGTTAAACTTTGCCATCACACTTAGAGCTGTGGAACTTGAGTTCAAATCCCAGCTCTGACTCTTGTGACCTATTCCTTTAATGAATTCTCTTCCCCCAGTAGATTATAAGTTCCTTGAGGACAGGGACTGTTTTTCTTTTTCTTATTTGTATTTCCAGTGCTTAGTATAGTTCCTGGAACATACTGGGCACTTAATTCATGTTGAATGAATTGGATTGCTTTGCCTTTGGACAAATCATTTTCCTGCTCCGTTTCCTCATCTGTAAAATTGGTGTATTGGACTAGATGTCTTCTAAGGTGTTATCCAAATCAATAACCAAAGAATAACACCTTAGAACTCTGACTATGATTCTATGGTCCCTGGGACACTCTATTAGAGGTCTCTGACCACAAAGACATGGAACTTTTAACAGATGCTCTTTAGGTCCAGCGACACAGCCAGTTCAGAATATAGCGAATTGTATTGTCATCTACCCACATCTCACTATCTTCTCTACAAGTCTAGAAGGAGAGATTTTGTCAAAAACTTTGCTAAAATTAACATAAACAAAGATCCATAGCATTCCTCTCATTCATTCATCAAGTAAACATTTCAAAAAAGGAGATGAATGTCTGATATGACCAGCTCTTGATTTTGATTCTTTCTGTATCTTGATGAAGCCATACTGGCTCTTTGTAATCAGTGCTTCCCATTCTAGTTGATTACTAACCATCTCTTTAATGACCCATTCTAGAATTTTCCCAGAAATCAAATCATGTTCATCAGTATATAATTTGTAGACTCTGTTTTCTTCCTATTTTTTTTTGAGAAATTCAGAGATTGACCAATGAGGGGCCAGTCTTTTGAGCATGTGTTCTCTGGGTCCAATCCACATAATGATATGAGTGAGCTTTCTTCTAGGCATATGTAATGAAGGGGCTGTTTCCCCTACTCCAGAGCACGAACACATATTTTCTGGCTATTTCTTGTTAACTAACTCCATAGTGACGAAAAATCTTTCAGTCAGCTGCTAAACTGCAAATGAGTGATCTAGCCTAGCTGAGCAAGGGAGAAACTGACACATCAGCTATACCACACATGTGCCTGATGAGATCTGCAAAAAGAGAAAAAAAGGACTTCCAGGGCCAGGAAGGCCCTTGCTTCCCACGGCAGGGGTGGGGACGGAGAATTTTTGTAGCAACCGCTTTCCGTTCCAGTCCACTCTTCCCAAGGACTGAGTGGATGTGTAGAGGGAAATCACCTAGTTTGGCAGGATGGTGTTGTACTTTGGTGCTTAGTGTACTCTCTTAGTAAGTATTCCTCCGTAAAAGTTAATTGACATTAATTGGTTAATTGATACTAAAAAGATGTTAACTGGTTAATTGATATTGGAAGAGAAGGGGAAAGGGATAAGCATTTATGTAGCACCTACTATGTGCCAGATCAGCCACAGTCAAAGACACTGAAACTTGACTAGCATAGTGGTGTCATTTTGGCCTTCTCTGAGAATGAAGGAGAACAGCCATCAGTACTATGTGCCAGGCACTGTGCTAAGTGTTTTGCTAGGAGAACACAGCAGATAGGGCATGAGCAAAAACATTAGGAAATTCTCTAATTCCTCAGAACCCTGGGCAAAGTAGTCAGCCATCTTCTGGGGACCCAGCCTGCCAGTGTGACTGGAGGTTGAGATAGAGAATAGGGATTGATGCTCATGAAAGGAAGGATATTTCTCTCTCTCTGATTTTGGGTACTTCTCCCATTTTCCATGACCTTTCAGTCATTACTGAAAGAAGCTCAACAATTGTGCTTGACAAGCCTTCTGGTATCTGAGGATATAGTTCATTTGGGCCAAGTGATTTGAATTCATCAAGGAAAACTAGGTGCATAATATTTCCCTACTTACCTTGTATATCAACTCTCTGTGAGTCATTTTCAGTCTGTCATTTCCAGGGTGATGATCATTCTCCTTGGCAGAAAAAAAAGTCAAATAAAAATTGACAGCTCTACCTTGTCTCTTTTGTCAATTTCCATAATTCCATCTACCACAAGAAAAAAACCTTGTACCTTCTTGGATCTTCTTTTATTTCTCCTAATATAACTTCTTAAAATCCTTTCTTGTTATCCTAAGCTTTCCCAGCCTCAGCTCATTCTCAGCTTTACCATTCAACACTATCTCTATAAGACTATGACATGCCATTATATTCATCCTCTCTTGTCTGGCCTTGCTTCTATCTCCTGTCCATTTCTTTCCTGTTTTAATCTAAGTTGATTTATAAGTTCCTTGTGCATTCAGACCATTCTTTTCAGATAAATCCAATTTTTCTTCTTCGATGGAACTTTTTGTCTTCAGAATTTCTTTCTTGAGTATCTACCATAACCCATAGACAGACATCCCTTGTAGCACTTCAGTCCAGGAGGTCCTCCCTACCTTTCCTCTGAACCTTTTAAAATGTGTTTTCCCCAAGCTAGGGAGCATGTCAGACCACGTATAAATTTTCTCTTCTTCTCTTTTACAAAATCTGAGTCCCAAGTTTCCTATCCTTTCTGCTGCGAAAGTTGAGTTCCTCCCTGTTAATATCAAATCCAGAATAGAATTTCTCCTTTATTGGTTTCTCTACCTTTTGAAGGATAAGATTATTTCTAAGATAATTCAAGAAGTTATTTTTTCCCTCCTTTTGGCACAGAGATAGCTCTAGCAGATATCTGGATAATTGAATTCCCCCATTACTACTATATCATGCCTCTGTTCTAAAATTAATCTATTTTCAATTTCTGTCCAGGTGGTCTGTAGTATACTCTAATAAAAAATAACTTGTTTTCCCTTTTATTCACCTTTAACCAGATATTCTCTGTCATGGTTTCTACCTTTCATTCCTGGATTTCCTCTCCCAAGTGTACTTTTCTTTTTAGCATAAAATGCTACCTCACCCCTCTTTTATCTTTTTTTTGTTGGTTGTTGTTTCATTTTAAGGAACACCCATCTAAAAACGTAGTCTTGTCATTGATTTCATCTGACCTAGGCTCAATCATATCTTTATGGACAAATTTGCTTCCCTGTATAATGGTTTTCCTTCCCTATTGTTTATTCTCCGAACTATGGGTGTTTGTGTACATATATTTGAGGATATTGGCTTTACTGGCGCCTCTGATGTTGGATTTTTGTCTCCTATGAACTTCTAGGTGTCTCAACTGCCATCATTGTTTCTCTGTAGTTATTCTCTCTGGTGCCTAGCTTGGAATGTATGCATACACAGCCATTTCCCTCCCCTATCCTTTTTTCATTTAAATCCTTTTTGATCAGATCTGCTAGACACCAGCAAATACATTGTTTCAAGTCCTTGTTAGTATATTCTGACTCTGGCAAGGACTCTGTCATAGCTATATTTTAAACTATGGTCCAGATGTCAAAATGCCATGCTCTGTCACCACCTTTGGGGCCAGCTGTTCATTTCCCAAATTAATTTTTTGTCTCTTCTTCAAGCCTTGGCTTCAATGGCAACAGTGAGGAAAAGGCAATTTGTGCCCTCATGCTCTTCAGTTTTTCTCTAAAACTTCATAATTTATTGGCAATATATTTTAGATTCTCTCTAATGGTGATATTTTTGTCCAGATGAATCAGCAAAAGTGAATCGTTTTTACCCATTTTGCTAAGCCTAGAGAGTCTATGTTATGTATTGTATACAGGCTCCAGAAAAACAATAGCCCTCTCTCTTGTTGCAATCATGTTGACAAATAACTGCCTCAATATCCCTGAGGATAGAATCACCAATGACTACTACTCTTCTTCCTTTGACCTTGCTGTGGACAATCTCTCACCTGACTGTTTCTGCTGCTCTACTCCATAATTCTTGGGAGGAAGGGTAGTTTCTCTCTATTCAAAACATACAGCTTTCTCTCTACAAGAAAAGACTAAAATCTGTTCTTAAAATCTAATTATATAACTTGAGGGAGTATGATGATGCAGGGGACTGAATGCTGGAGTTGGAGTAAGGAAGCTCTGAGTTCCAATCCTGCTTTAGATATGTAATACCTATGTTTCCCTGTGCAAATTACTTAACTCCTTTTTAGCTTCACTTTTCTCACCTATAAAAATCTATAATATGGAAATAACAACATCACTGACCATGAAAAAATATTTACAAAGTGCTCTGCAAATCTTAAGGCATTATATGAATGGTAATAGTAGTAGTAGTAGTAGTAGTAGTAGTAGTAGTAGTAGTAGTAGTAGTAGTAGTAGAAGTAGTAGTAGAAGTAGTAGTAGTAGTAATCTGTCCTTTTTCTTCGCTTTCTCCTCTATGTTATACTCTTCCACTCAACATTCCAACAAGGATCAAGTCTCTTCCTCCTTGGATCCCTCCCTCTACCCCATTTAATACTTTCTCCCATTTCCTTTGGGAACACTTTCATTCTCCTTAACACAGACTATAGAATGGTATTCTTTGGGTTCCTTTTCCTTCCCTCCAGAAGGGCATCAGCCTAAATTTCAAAGTCATATTTAATCACTGGCTCTAATAAACATACAAATACCACAAAGGTTATAGGAGTCATTGTACAATTTCCCCTATTCTCTGTGCTTTTTGAAATGTCTTGCCTTGATTTTTGTTTTTCTTTTTTTAAAAAAAATTGCGAGTGTTTACACCTCAGTAAAACTTTTTCAGGCAGTTTTGACCTCTTAAGAATTGAACAAATCCATTCAAGTTCTTTTCCTTACTCTTAACAGTTCCACAGTCATACCATCTCCTTTTCAAACTTTCGCCAACCTTAACTAATTTGCCCAACCCACCAATTGACTCAGCTTAATTTTCTCCTTTATTGCCCCTCTTATCTTTTCTTACTCGGTTTGCCTGATTTTTCCTTCTACTTTTCCTTCTTAAGTCTTTCTTCTTCAGTTCTGCTCCCCAATCCTCCTTGACTTTCCTTAATTGTCTTTAATCCTTCAGAGGGATAGGGACTTGATCTTTGAATTCATTAGTTTAGAGAATTCCCAGGTGATGAAACTCTTCCAATGCGGGTGGGCACCATCTCCACAATTTATAGACAGTTGCTGAGAGCACGGTGAGTTTAAACGGATTGCCCAGGGTCACCCAGCCAGTTTGTGTTAGAGGGAAGACTTGAATCCAATACTTCATGGATTTGAGTCTAACTCTCCTATCCATTATGCCACACTGCCTCTTAATATGTTTATGGTTTCATTAAAGCATTATATAAATGCTAGTAATAGTAGTAGTGGTAGTAGCAGCAGCAGGAATAAAAGTAGTAGTAGTAGTAGTAGTAGTAGTGGTGGTAGTAGTAGTAGTAGTAGTAATAGTAGTAGTGGCAGTAGTAGTAGTAATAGCAATAGTGGTAGTAGTAGTAGTAGTAATAATAATAGTGGTAGTAGTAGTAGTAATAGTACTAGTAGTGGTAGTGGTAGTAGTAATAGTAGTAGTGATAGTGGTAGTAGTAATAGTAGTAGTGGTAGTAGTAGTAGTAGTAATAGCAATAGTGGTAGTAGTAGTAGTAGTAATAATAATAATAGTGGTAGTAGTAGTAGTAATAGTACTAGTAGTGGTAGTGGTAGTAGTAGTAATAGTAGTGGTAGTGGTAGTAGTAATAGTAGTAGTGGTAGTGGTAGTAGTAATAGTAATAGTGGCAGTAGTAGTGATAGTGGTAGTAGTAATAGTAGTAGTGGTAGTAGTAGTAATAGCAATAGTGGTAGTAGTAGTAGTAATAATAATAATAGTGGTAGTAATAGTGGTGATAGTAGTAGTAGTAGTGGTAATAGTAGTAGTAGTAGTAGTAGTAGTAGTAGTAGTGGTGGTGGTGGTAGTAGTAAATAGTAGTAACAGTAGTGGCAGTAAGTTATCCTTGAGCCTACTCTTCTTGAAAACTATAAGTAAAATCTGGATCACTATCTAGCCTAGAGATGATCTGCCTTCAAATTTTTCTCAAATTCTCAAAATTTCTCCAAAGCATTCCTTCCCAAATTTAACCTCTGACCAAATTCACTAGTGCAGACCCTTCAGAATCACACAATTTCTTCTTTTTCCCATTTACTCCAAGTACTTCTTTCTGCCCTTGATCCTTTTCCCATGAAAGCAGGAGTAGAATACGGCTTCTACCTTTCTCCTGGAACTTCTCCCAACTTCAGGCATTCTGGCCTTGGTTATCTTTTTTATATAGTAACCCACCAAATCCCTGACTTTAGACCTCAGTCACTGGTGTGCCCTGACCTACATTGGACTGTTTTAGCATAGTCTCTCAGGATGTCCTCTGATCCACAGAATCATAGGATTTGAGAACAAAAACAGAAGCAACTGCCTTTAATGGTAAATATGTTTAGCCCTATTATTGAATCCCCACAACACCATAAGGTAGGTATTTCAAGAATCAATGGCCATGTTTTATGCATGAGGCCACTGAGGCTCAGCAAGGTTAAAACTTGATCAAATTTAATAGAGCTAGGGAATAGCACAAAAATCAGTGATATTTCACTTTTCCACTTACATTCAAAACAGTGACAAATTTAAAAGCTGCTGTAAATTGGGGAAGTTCCAAAAGTATGGAACTCAAAAACTTCACATTTTACATATCCAAATTAGACCAATGGCAGTTGTTGCCAAGGGGATTCATTTCAGCAGCGAAACAAAAGCTGCCAAGACACAAAAACAAGAAAAATTCACAAAAGAAATCATTTGAGATTCATGTCTTGAATCAAAAATCGTAATGAATTACAAATCCACGGAGAGCTTATTTGGGTTGGGTGATTGTCTTTTTTTTTTTAATAACGTCTCTGCTACCTGTTGATGACCATAATGCGAGTATAGAAGTTATCCTCCAGTGTATAAAGTACTGATTTGAATCCATTTGCAAACACACAAATTACTACTGCCATCCCAGGACACTGCACTCTGAATGTGGGGTACTACCCTTTATTTCCATCAATTACTTGAGGAATTAAGATTGTCACTCTGTTAAGAATCATTTAAAGTTACAAAACCACAGCACGCATGAACAATTCATCAGCTTGCTACAGAGAGCTGCTGCACTGATTGCTTTTGACAAGGGTCAAATATCTTTGGGTGTCTATCCTGCTTAAGCAAATTAGTATATTCGAAAATGGCTGTTGAATAAAAACTTCACAAAGAAAACTTTTACAAGGAAGAGAAAACCCTTGAGTCTTGCTGCTGTTCTTACATATGATTAGCATTGAGAATCCAGATGGAGATGATAACTCCTCATGGTTGAGAATGAACCTCAGGTGTTCCAATAGTTATTTCAGAGTTAGACAACCTATTTTCATTCCAATCAGGCTATCTTTCCTGGGATGTGGGTCTGAGAAAGGACTCCGAAGGTAATAGTTATGCTCTGGACAGCCTTTATCTTTACTTGATTTGAAGCCAAGGGACAATGACTTCTGGGTCAAGAATCAAATTTTCTTGACTCCAGATCTGACTACAAACCCTCTACATATGCCCCGCCCCTTCCATCATGGTTTATTCAAATTGACCCAGGTTAGAAATATTTGGAACAGTTTTGAGGACATCAGAAGCACAAGGCTTAGATTAATTTCTGTTTTACGGTAACAGATACTTTGACGGATCTGTAATCTCACTGATATGGGCACACTTGCTAACTGAAGCAGCAGCTCAGAACTCATCCATGCCTATCCATCCTATGAAACTCTTGTCTATGTCTTCCCATAAATAATCTGTTATGAATTCACTAGGATGTGAATGAGAAGTTTGAATGTTTTCAAATTCAAATGTCTTCAGTATTAAATTTCTGAAGTTTTCTAACTGGGTCTAGGTACACTGAGCTGGTTAGATGTCAGACTAGACTCTGGTAGACAATATCAATAGCTGCAAGGTTAACAGCCAGGAGGAGGGGATCTATGGAAAGAGCTAAAGGGGAAGGGAAATATTTGCCTTCCAAACAGGGCCAGAGTCAATAACAGAATGGTTAAGTCAGAGAACTGAATACATAAGCAATTTACTTTAGGATAAAATAAAAAACCATTTTCTTCCCTTCATAACCTGTCCTCAATTTACTTTTTCTTTATTTTTTTTGCATATGATTTCCCTTTATATACTCTGTGATGCAACCAACCTTTGCTATAGTACATAATATTCAAAATCCTTTCTCCATGTCTTTGCAAAGGCTTATATTCAGAACAAGAAAATTTTCCCTCCCTCCTACATGAGGTCTATCTTGATACCCTTTCTAATACTCTCCATGTCTTCCCCATTACTCCATGTTGACTTTGCATCTATGTAGTCAACAGGAGACACAGTAGTCCACAGGAGACATAATCAAAGAAAGGCCCCAGTAGTAAAAACTCATGGGCTTGAAAATATACACAAAAGCCCAAAGTTTAAACAACAAGGAATATGAATTGTAGATAACAATTCAAGAAGCAAATCTGATATTATACATATCATTGAGCTGAAATCCATTACCTAAAATATGGCTCTAAATGGGTATACTTTATTCAAAAGAAATAGCTTAAGCAAAAGAGGGAACAGGCCACCACTTTATATTAAAGATGTATAGTTGTGTAAGGAATCTAGTAATCCAAAAGGGAAAGGATGGCAGAAATCATTTGGGCAGAAAAAAAAATGGAAGGAAAAAGAAAAGTTATTTTTATCTTAAGGGTAAATGTAATAAATAAATAATATATAACAAAATAATAATAAAGTACACTTTAATAGTGTACTAAGTGAGGAAATAGATGAAGTTCAAAACCTAGATGATGAACACAGCATAGAGGTATGAGGAATGAATGAATGAATCGATGAATGAAAGTGTAAATGAAAAACACATCATTTATTGTTTACAATATGCCAAACACTGTACCAAGCACTGAAAATGAACATAGAAAAGCAAAACAGGTCCTGCTCTCAAGGAACTCACCTTTTAATAAAGTAGAAACAATACAAGTAAAACATTTTAACTGCAAGACAAATAGAAATGCACCCATAGTTTTTAGAGTTTAGCAGCAAAGCAGATAGTGATGGATGTTTTTTTAACATCATTTCCACTGATTTAGAAACTACGGTTTTCAAATATTCTTTTTCTGATGTTGAGTCATTAGACCAAGGACATTAGCAGAGAGAACTTTCTTGTGGAGGGTTTTGTAGCTAAAGCTGCTAAGGAGGCCAGGACTGCAACACCTGTAAAAGCAGTTGTCAAGTTACATTTCCTCAAGGGTTGCTTCCCTGGAGAATGACTGGTGAGCCTAGGATAGAATCAGTATCCATAAAACAGGGGAAAGGAGAGAGGGTTGGTCAGTCAACTAGGATTTAACATTTACTTGGTGCCAGGTACTGTGGTAAGCACCAGAGTTACAAAGAAAGGTAAAAAACCTGAGAAGAGTGAGAAAGGCATCTGGCAGAAAGTGGAACTTTAGCTGAGATTTTTAAGTAAGCCAGGGAAGCCAGGAGGTACCAATGAGGAGAGACAATTCCAGGTATGGGTGACAGCCAATGAAAATGCTCAGAATTGGAAGACTGAGTGTCTTGAATGTGGAAAAACAAAGAGGGCAGAATGACCATGTCAGACAAGCTATATTTACATTTTTGAAAGGGTTACTAAACTGATATATCAGGAAGATGTTAAAGATATATTTACCTAAATTTCAGCAAAGCATTTTTCACGTTGTTGTGTCCTTAGGGCATGTATCCAATATGTAACAGAGAAGCTCTTAAGAATTGTCAGAATAAATTATATTACCAAATTTTAGGAATTCATGTGGTCACAAATGATACAGACAGAAGGAACCTAAAAAGAAGTGCCAACAATTTCGAAGGCTTGGACATGAAACTGAAGACCAAAAGTGCACAGAATCTATTTTTCTCACTGTTTTCCATTGACAGCAAGGGATGCAGGAGAAAAAAAGAAGTAAATTTGGTAAGTGAACAGATCACTAAGAAGGCAGCGTCTGAGAATGGGATTTGGATTTCTCAACAATTTAAAATACAAGGATAACATTCTTTAGCAGACACAGAGAATGTCTTACAGAGGCTATTAAAAAAAACTTACAAATAATATAAAAGAGAGAGGGAGGGAGAATATTCTATATTTATACCCCAATCTATATGCAAGAGAGATTAGCTACAGAGAAGGAAGACTAGCATTTGAAACACACAGAATTTCATAGGAGATGAAGTCCAAGAAAGAGCCCAGTAATAAAATACATGGTCTCAAACATTTAAATACAAATACCCCAAGTCTGGACAACAAACAAGAGGAATTGAGATACTAATTTAAGGAAACACATTTGACCTTATAATTATCACTGAAATTTTGTGGGATAAAGTTCATGACTAAACCATAGATGTAGATGAATATACATGATGTATTAACTACATACAGTAAGGTGAGAAAATCCAAGAGTCAGATGGAATAAGCATCACAGAAAGTATTTTTCTAAAGGTCAAAGGGAGGAGAAAAGAAATGGCAGAAAGAAGAAACAGATAAGAAGTTTGTGAAATAGATCACAAGCCTTGCACAGAAGCATGACATAGTAATGAGAAGAGACTTCAATTATTAAAATATCTGTGGGAGATTATTCTGTACCAGAAACAGAGCAACTAATAAATTCTTGACTTGCCTTAGTGATAATTTCACCATGCAAAAGATGGAGTTGCCAACAAGTATAATTTTATTCTGAATCTGATTCTAACAAGAAATTGGTTTTGGAGGTGTGAAAGATAAGAACTCTTAGATAAAATAACCACTCCCTACTAGAGTTTTCGATAGAGGAGATTAAATCCAATCATAGTTTGACATATTCCTTAGAACTGGGGAAAACAGATTGCAAAGATTCAGAGGAAAGAAAAGGCATAAAATGCTAGATGACATGTCAGTCCAGGGAGATGGGAAATCCTCAAGAATGAAGTTTTTGAGACAGAGAAACAATTCCAATGAGAAGGAAAAGAAGGAATTTGGTTAAAAGGACTGATGTTACTGCACACTAACCACATTAGATTTTTAAAAGAAATATGTGAATGATGGAAGCTAAGCCAGGTTATAGAGGATAACTAGAAGAGTATAGTTATGTCAGAAACAGTTGAAACTTTTAAGGTTATAGCTAGCTCTTATCAAAAAAATACAATCAATTCAAAGCAACTTATGTTTGGGTCAAGCTAAATCCTATGTTCACTCTTCTCACATTTAATTGTGGTAAAATTAAAATGATCACAATTTGCAATTTCCTTTCCAACTTGAGCATTGTACATAGACAGTCTCCCTGCTGATGCATCTAGTTATTGCTAATATCTTCTTGGGGTGAAGTAATTCTAACCCTTTGAGAAATAGTTCAGAAAGAAGGGAAAAAAACTTTTAGACCAAAGATGACCTTTGATGCTATATTTTATACGGATGATCTAAACCAGAGACACCAAACTCAGGAGCAGTGGGCCATAAGCAGCCCACAAAACTCCCCAGTGCATTGAACCAGATTAAAATGTAATTGGAAAAAATGTATAATAAAATAAATACAATACAATACACATAAATAATATTAATTTGTGGTTTTCTAAGTCAACATGCAGCCAGAAGGGATCCATGTCTATTGGAGTTTAACACCACCAGATTCCAAACAATGGAAGAGAATAGCTCTTTGAAATGGAAAAGGCCTCAGAGTTTACCAAATCTGCCCATTACCTGAAGCATCTGTTATATGCTCAAGAAACAACTTGCTCCACCTTGAGCAAGTATGGTAAACCTCCAGAAAAGTTGTCTACTTATATTGGAGTTAATATTGCATCATTTTAAATCTTACCAGATAAATGGAAATCTTGCTAGACTAAAAGAAGTCTCACAGCTTCACATAAAAGAACATCTTTCTGGATGGGAATGTTGAGAAAAGAGTTATGTACAGTAGTAGAAAGAACACCAGAGTTAGGGTCAAGAGACCTGAGTTTGAATTTCAATTCTGAAATTACCTGTAGGACTTTCAGTAAGCCTTTGTCATTCACATGCACCTCACTTCTGCAATCTGTTGTTTTGCCTTGATATTTCAAGCTTCACAACATCCGTTTTATAGGTCACCTTCCCTCTACTCACACAGCCGCCATCTTGGTATAGATCCTCTTTGTCTCTTGCCTGAAGTACTTCATTAGTCTACTGGTTCGTCTCCCCGCCTCAAGTCTTTCTTGATGCTAATTTTTCCTTCACCCAGACACCAAAGCGATCTTCCTAAAGTTAATGTCTGACAATGTCACTCTGCTACCTAATAAACTTCAGTGGCTTCCTATTACCCTTTGGGAAAAATATAAAATTGTTTTCGTTTAAAGCTCTTCACCACCTGGTCTGTTCCTACCTTTCTAGTCTTCTTATATTTCACTCCCTTCCATATATTTTACAGTCTAGTGACACTAGCCTTCTTGCTGTTCTTCACACATGACACATTGTCACCCAGCATAGCTTTTCACTGTATGTTGCCCATGCTAGGAATGTTATCCCTCCTCATCTCCAATGTCTAGCTTCGTCAAAACTCAAATCAAATCCTGCCGTCTGCAGAAAACCTCCCATTCCCCACTAATTCCTTCTCTCTGAGATTTCGTTCTTTCATTTACTCCATATTAATTTTGTATATACATAGGTATTTGTATGAGGTCTTCCACATTAGATAGTAAGCTCCTTGAAGGCAGGGATCATGGTCTTTTTTCTCCTGTCCTTGCATCCCCAGAACTTAGCACAATACATAGTGCATGGTATTCACTTAACAAATCCTTATAAACTGACAAAACCTCTCTGAACTTCAGATTTCCAATCTGTAAAATAGGTAATGTGATAATGTTTGAACTGCCTAAGACACAATACTATTGTAAGGAAATTACTATATAAACACTAATTGCTTACATAAACTCCCAGCTGTGATGCGGTCCTGCTGTTCTCCTTGCTATTCCTTGTACAAGACATTCCATCACCTGACTCTGAGTATTATCATTGGCTGGCCCCCATGCCTGGGATGCTCTCCCTCCTCATTTCTACCTCCTAGCTTCTCTGCCTTCCTTCAAGTCTCAGCTAAAATTCTACCTTCTATAAGAAGCCTTTATGTGATCCCCATTTAATTCTAGTGTCACTCTCTGTTGCTTATTTCAAATTTATCCTGTACATGGCTTGTTTGTACATCAATGCTTGCACGTTGTCTCCCCTATGTGAGTTTAACCAGGACTTTCTTAAACCTTTCTTTGTAGCCCCAGTGCTTAGCACAGCGCCTGGCATATAATAAGTTAACCAAATTTTATTAACTGATTGGCTTAACCTCTCTTAGCTTCAGATTTCCAATCTAAAAATGTATAATGTGGTAATGCTTGAATTGCCTACTATACCATGTTATTGTGAGGAAACTACTATATAAATGTAATATTTATATAAACTCTCAGCTGTCAGAAAATAGGTTGTCTTTTTAAAAATATTTTCCCCAATTACATGTTAAAGCATCTTTTTAACATTTGGGTTTTTTTTAAGTTTTGAGTTTCAAATTCTATCCCTTCCTTTCTCCCTCCCTGATATGGTAAGCAATCTGATATAGGTTATACATATGTAATCATGTAAAACATTTCCATATTATTCATTTTGTGCAAGAAAACTTGGATTAAAGAAAGAAAGAAAAAAGTGAAAAACAGTATGCCTTATTCTGTATTCAGAAAATATCAGTTCTTTCTCTGGAGACAGTGTGTTTCATCATGAATCCTCTGGGACTGCCTTAGATCATTGTATTGCTAAGAATAGTAAGTCCTTCACAATTCTTTGTTGTACAGTATTTCTGTTGCTGTGCACAATGTTCTCCTGTTTCTGCTCACTTCACTTTGCATTAGTTCATATAATTCTTTACAGGTTTTTCTGAAACCACCCTGCTCATCATTTCTTATAGCATAATAATATTCCAACACAATCATATGCCATAGTTTGTTCAGCCATTCTCCAATTGATCCCCTCAATTTCCCATTCCTAGCCACCACAAGAAGAGCCATTATAAATATTTTTGTACAAATAGGTGCTTTCCCCCTTTTCGTATCTCCTTGGGATACAGATCTAATAGTGGTATTGCTGGATCAAAGGGTATGGACAATTTTATAGACCTTTGGGCATAGTTCACAATTGCTCTCCAGAATGGTTGAATCAATTCGCAACTCTACCAATAATGCATTAGTGTCCCAGTTTTCCCACATCCTTTCCAATATTTATCATTTTCCTTTTTTTGTCATATTAGCCAATCTGATACATGTAATGTGGTACCTCAGAGTTGTTTTAATTTGCATTTCTCTAATCAATAGTGATTTTGAGCATTTTTTTTCATGTGACTATAGAGTTGCTTTGGTTTCTCTGTTTGAAAACTGATCTAGGCTGTCATTAAAAAGAACTATTAAATTTCTGTTTTCAAATCCAGTGGCCTCTAATATTCCTGATGATGTTCTGCAGGAAGAATCAAAAACTGAATAATTCTATAATCACTATAGTAGTTAAGGGTTCCTTTACCACCATGACCACCACCTCACAGAGGGGAAAAGTTTGGATATTTGCCAAACTGCCTTTGCTTCTCAGAGAGTGGATGAGCTTCTGTTCCCCAGGTCCCCCTCTCTCTGGGTTGCTATACTGTCTCATCAATCTGGTATAACCAGCACTCCCTGTAAAATTAGTACAAGCTTTCACTATATAAGAGCAAACCCTACAACCCACAAGGAAACAACTTGTAAAGACTAAGATCAAATGCTTTTAATAAGCTTTCAACTCTGCCTCAGAGGACATCTATTCCAGGCATAAACACATACCTCCAGGAATATTCTGTTTTATGCTGCTTTTAAGTCTTTAATGGGTGTGCAACAGCAACTGTGAACTTATCAACCCAGCAATTCTTTGGGAGTATCTGTAAATGCATACATTTGGAGAAATAGCCTTTGAACTATTTGCATTGTAAAACCCAATTTTATAGTTTCTCCAGACCCAAAATGCATTTTTCCTCACCATTTCAAAATCGTTCACAAGTGAATATAATGCTGCTACAAAAATACATTATAGTAAGGCTACAACATCAATAGATATCCCCTAAAACATAAGGACATTTAAGACCTAAGCAGCACAGCAGTTTGAGGCATTGGTTTTTTGAAAGCTGGATGATATGCCTTTTGTGGTTCACATTTAAGTCAAGGCAACAAGCATTTATTAGGCATTATTTGCCTATATAGCATAAGAGCCCCTTCATCCACTGTATTTATGCCATAATGACATCTAACTTTCACTGCCCTAAGAAGTAATTTCATTGCATCTGTGTTAATTCAAAGTCCACAATTAGCCCTTACAGACTTGCCATTTCAAAGACTCCTGACTAATGATTGTAATTTCCATCTATAAGCAAAATGGATGAGAATCCTCCCTTCAGGCAGTGGTTATGTTCTTGGAAAGTTCTATATAAACTGCATTTTTGTAAATCTAGTAATTGTGAAGTAGCTAGAGAGTTGGCTAATGGAAGAAAAACTAAAGAGAATAATTCTTCTGTAAAGTGAACAGACATGCCCTAATTGATCTTTTATGTAGGTATGGATTTTTATAGATCTTCAAATCTATTCCTCCTTACTGTGAAGGTGACTGCTAGATGAGTATAATTTGTCAATTGGGAGAGGTACCAAATCTTCTCCAAGCTAAACATTACAAGTTTCTTCAACTAATGCCTCATATGGCATGATCTCAAGGCCATTCACCATCTTGACTGCCTTCTCTGGGGGCTTTCCAATTTATGGATGTTTTTCCTAAAATGTAGCAACCAAAATTGAGCACAGATTGCAAATGTAGTCTGACCAAATTTAAGGATAGCTGAATTAATGCCACTATAATTCTGGATACTGCTTCCCTTTTAATACAGCCGAAGGTCACAGTAGCTTTTTTTGCCCGTCACCACATCGTTGACTCATATTGAGATTGAAATCCACTAAAATACCCAGTTTATTTTCAAATAGAGTGATATTTGGCCCTATTTCCCTATTTTGCACTTGTGAAGTTTATCCTTTAACCCTGTGTATCAGCAAGGCAATAATCACAATATAGATGATAATTTTCAAAATGCCTATGTGGTTTTATATTGCAAAATATACGAGACTCTCCACGTAGAAAGTAGAAGAAGTAAACTATTTATTCAGACACCAAATAACCAGATCCTGTAACCAATACAGCCAATGCATCACAGCAGCAAAGAATTCAATACACAACACCACAGCATGGAGCCTTGCCACCTCAAAACCTCTCTGCCCCCTGCTGGGGCCTTCCCACAAACAAGCAAACTTATAGCACAGCACATGTCTGCTCATTCCCTCAGCTCTAACTGTTGTAACTGCTCTCTCAGCATTTCCTGTGACACAATTTCTTTTTCCTCACGGCAAGCTCCTCCTACCACATGCGACTTAGGCTTCTTGTGACATAAGCAGATTATATGGCCTATTAATGGGTGGGAAAGATCTTCAAATCTAAATTGCTATTATATTTAGCCCCCAAATCTTTCTTATCCATTACATAGGGCAATGGGAGTTTTAGGATAACTTTACACCATATAACAGGGATAACACAAGATAAGGATATAAAACAATGTCATCATTCTTCTCCTCCAACGAATGGGGCTCAAAATCTTGGGGTAAGGGGCAAAGGTCTCTTCCTCCATAGCTTCTTCCTGCTGCAAATGGATGTAGAGCTATCCCTGGCCCAAGAGGTCAAGAGTCCTATTCAAGATTAACCAGTTCTTTAGCAAGCCGGCATCCAGAACTCAGTTGATGCCAGGTCCAGGGATGATACATCACAGTCATGGACAGGTCCAGCAATGACATCCGGCTTAAGTGATCAGGCATCTGCAGGTGGATGGTACTAAGCCTGCAGGAAAGAAATCTCACAAACAAATTTAACAGACAAAAATCCAAAAAGAAACCAAGAAACTATCATAGCCTCATTCACGATAGACTGCATGAGTCAAGGATACAGTTTCATAATCATTTTCTCCTGGATAAACAACTGTTACAGTATTATCTTTCCCGTGTGCTATAATTTATGCAGACTTTGAAACATCTTCTGGCTTCCACTTTACCCATACTTTAGTTCCTGATTTTATTCTCTCAGTAGAACCAAACCTTTCCTTTCCTCTGCTAGTTATTTTGGAAGGAGGGTCAGAATGTAATAGCAGTTTAGATTTGAAGATCTTTCCCACCCATTAATAGGCCCATAGGACCTGCTTACATCACAGGAAGCCTAAGTCAAATGTGGTAGGAGGAGTTTGCTAAGAGGAAAAGGAAATTGTGTCACAGGGAATGCTGAGAGAGCAGTTACTACAGTTAGAGCTGAGGGAGAGAAAGCAGTTACAACAGTGCTGAGGGAAAGACCAGACATGTGCTGTGCTGTAAGTTTGCTTGTTTATGGGAAGGCCTCAGCAGGGGGCAGAGAGGTTTTGGGGTGGCAAGGCTCCATGCTGTGGTATTGTGTATTGAATTCTTTGTAGCTATGATGGATTGGCTATATTGGTTACAGGATCTGATTATTTGGTGTCTGAATAAATGGTTTACATCTCCTACCTTCTACATGGAGAGTCTTGTATATTTTGCGATACAGAACCACAAAGGCATTTTGAAGATTATCGTCTGTGTTGTGATTATTGCCTTGCTGGTATACTCTATCACAAAATGTTATGTGTATCCCTATTAAATTTCATCCTCTTAAAATAATCCCAAGGTTGTAGGCTGTTGAGATTTTATATTAGCCTAATTCTGTTGTCCAATGTGCTAACCACATTTTCTCATTTTATATCATCTGGAAATTTGATAAGTATGTCATTTATGTCTCAATCCAAGCTACTGATAAAACGTTAAAACAAAACAGGTCAAAGAGAGGTCCCTAAGGCACTCCTCTAAAGACCACACTCCACATAGACTAACAATTCTTTCCAGTTATTCAACCAGTCCCAAAACTACTTATCTTCTCCTCATCTTTTCCATAATAAGAACATGAGAAAGACTGTAAAATGCTTTTCTAAAATCCTGGCACTTCCATCTGTAGTATTTCCTTGATTTTATTTTTTTTTATTTTATTTTTTTATTTTTTTTTGAACATAGCTCCTTTTTGTTTTTTAATTTATTTTTGACATGTTTGGTTTTCAGCCTTGATTTTCACAGGCGTTTGAATTACAAATTTTCTCCCC
>CM053627.1:63810405-63837385 GCA_028646595.1 Phalanger gymnotis
TCTATCTCTCTTTCTCCTTCTCTCACCCCTTAATTTAATTTAATTTTTTAGATATCATCCCTTCATATTCAACTCACCCTGTGCCCTCTATCTATATATATGTATATTCCCTTCAACTACCCTAATACTGAGAAAGGTCTCATGAATTACAAACATCATCTTTCCATGTAGGAATGTAAACAAAACAGTTCAACTTTAGTAAATCCTTAATGATTTCTCTTTCTTGTTTACCTTTTCATGCTTCTCTTGATTCTTGTGTTTAAAGTCAAATTTTCTGCTCCGGTCTTTTCACTGAGAAAGCTTGAAAGTCCTCTATTTTATTGAAAATCCATATTTTGCCTTGGAACATTATACTCACTTTTGCTAGGTAGGTGATTTTTGGTTTTAAGCCTAGCTCCTTTGATCTCCAGAATATTGTATTCCAAGCCCTTCAATACCTTAATGTAGAACCTGCTAGATCTTGTGTTCTCCTGATTGTGTTTCCACAGTACTCAAATTGTTTCTTTCTGGCTGCTTGCAGTATTTTCTCCTTGACCTAGGAACTCTGGAATTATGTGACAATATTCCTAGGAGTTTTCTTTTTGGGATCTTTTTCAAGAAGTGATCAATGGATTCTTTCAATTTCTATTTTACCCTCTAGTTCTAGAATATCAGGGCAGTTTTCCTTGATAATTTCTTAAAAGATGATGTCTAGGCTCTTTTTTTGATCATGGCTTTCAGTAGTCCAATAATTTTTAAATTATCTCTCCTGGATCCAGGTCAGTGAGTTTTCCAGTGAGATATTTCACATTGTCTTCCATTTTTTCATTACTTTGGTTCTGTTTCATAATTTCTCAATTTCTCATAAAGTCATTAGCTTCTACTTGCTCCAATCTAATTTTTAAGGTGTTATTTTCTTCGGTATTTTTTGGGACTCCTTTAGCAAGTCATTTACTTGTTTTTTTGCTATTTTCTTGCATCACTCTCATTTCTCTTCCCAATTTTTCCTCTACTTCTCTTACTTGCATTTCTAAATCCTTTTTGAGCTCTTCCATGGCCTGAGACCAATTCATATTTTTCTTGGAGGCTTTTGATGTAGGCTCTTTGACTTTGTTGACTTCTTCTGGTTGTATGTTTCGATCTTTGTCACCAAAAAAAGATTCTGTAGTCTGAGTGTGAGTCCTTTTTTGCTGCCTGGTCATGTTCCCAGCCAACTACTTGACCCTTGAGCTTTTTGTCAGGGTATGACTGCTTGTAGAGTAGAGAGTACTTTGTTCCAAGCTTAAGGGGCTACACTACTGTTTTCAGAGCTACTTCTACTCCAACATCACCACAAGCTCTGCCACACCAGTGCTCCTCCTTCCCCCAAGAACCACCAAACAGGACCATGACCCAGATCTAAGCAGGGCAAAGCAAGAGTACTCCACCTCTGTGGTAACAGAGCACTCCTGCTCTGATCAGCTGCTTGATTCCTCCTGCCGTGTGGTCCAAGGAGTCAGCAAACAGCCACAGCGGGTGTTCTGGAAGCAGCTGCAGGAGCCTCCTGCTGCTGCTACCACCATTGCCACTGCCTCACCACCCTGGGGCTGGGGCTGGAGCACGCACCAGGATCCAACAGTTTTCCCACTAACTTGCTCCATTGTCTTTGGTGTCTGTGGGTTGAGAAGTCTGGTAACCATCACAGCTCAGTGATTCATGGCCCTAAGGCCTGCTCCACCCGACTCCAGGTCTGGTTGGTCCTGGTGTGGCCCTCACTGGGCTGCACTGTGCTCCTAGCACCGTGTGATAGACCCTTCCCAGTGACCATCCAGGCTGTCCTGGGCTGGAGATCTGCTTCCCTCTACTATTTTGTGGGTTCCGCAACTGTAGAATTTGTTCAGAGCCATTTTTTACAGGTGTTTGGAGGGATTTGGGGGACAGCTTAAGAGAGTCCCTGCTTTCCAGCCCTCATCTTGGCTCTGCCCCCAATTTTTTTACATCACAGTCAAGGGGACAATTTGGCTCTTTTATGATTTCAAACCCCATTCCATCACAAGTCTCCCCCAAGTTAGGTAAGTTCTTCAGCATTTGTCTAAATTTTCAAGTGAATTCCCCTTATTCCTTGTAGGCTCTCAGTCTAAACTGTTATTTAAGTTAGCCAAAAAATATAGTCTAAGCCCTCTCATAAACTGGGTCCTTCCTAATTATAGAGAGTGATCTACTACTAATAATAATAATAAAATGTGGCCAAGTAGGATGGAGCTAAGGTTTGGGGATTATTTTTAATCCCTTTTCATTCTTGTACATAGTCTCTAACTAGGACAGGCAAACCATGACTAAAAAGAGTTGGGTGGATTTAGCAAAAGTGATAACTTTTGCATTATTTTTCCTTAGTAACCAAATCACTATAAAGCTGGCAATCTGATTTCCAACTTACATCAGTAGGTAAGGTGTCCCAAAAGACTTTAAGCCTTAAAGCTGCACTAAGGCTCTTAGGACATCATGTACATTCCCTACATATAAAAATAAGCAATCTTCATTTTTTTTTGGTGGGAGCAAGGTCTTTAACATTTCTTGCTGACTCATGCTGAGCTTTAATTAACATTCCTGACACTATGCTTATAGGACAATGTCATACATTTTCATTTATTCTCCATAGCTTTCTCACATTTCTATCTTCTGCATATATCTTTGTAAAATCTAAGTATGAGTCTCTAGAGCATCCATGTTGCCACATTGACCTTTTTAAGGCAACCTCTCCATCTCCCAAACCTTTTGTTCTTGCATCAAAATTATTGCTTCTCTTTGTGTTTTCAGAATTTCCCATCCTAGGTTCATTTTCCCAGCAGAAGTATAGTCTGTGGAATTCTACCTATCATTCCTGCACCATCACTGTCCAATTACAAGTTTGGGGCCCCAACTTTAGATCAAGACCAGATTCAGGAATAATTGTTGCTGGTTTTATCCACCATGCACTCTTCCCCCCCACAAAAAAAAATCCAGAGATAGGTACTCTACGTATTATTATCTTCATTTTACTTTATGTTTATTTCATTGGCTTTCAGAGAAGGTGTGACTTGCCCAAGATCACATTAGGAAGTTATAGAATAAAGGCATTAACCCGGGTCTTCTGACTTCAAATCCTCTTCTCTTTCTGCTATGGTCATTTCCCTCTGCATAAAATACCTTCAGAATGTTAATGACTATAATTGTCATTATTCATCTTTCTCTTTGAAAGAGTATTTCCAACCCATTTCTTTTTGTCCTTATCATAGAAATGTATTATTAGCACTAGCTAGCTATTTGATCTGACTCTTAAAAATGTTTTTATGTGATTTCCTGTCCAATAAATATCTAACTATACTTAGTGTTATACTTCAATTAATGGCAGATTCTTTCCTTTTTCACATCAAATTTAGGAACTCTTTTCTTTTTTGACAAATTTAATTATACATTGTTCACCTTCAAGTTTTAGTAGTACAGTCATGTCCCTTCCCCTGGGCACTTGTGGTGCCAAGCATTAAACTATCACATTTGAGCATTTCATTTAGAATCATTGCATCTCAGAGTTGGAAGGAGCCTCAGAGGTCATACTTTCCAAGCTTTACCTGAACAAGAATCCCCTCTGACAAAATCTCTGAGAAGTGTTCATTCACCTTCCACTTGAAGATATACAATGATTGTCAAATCAATAAGCATGTATGCTTGCTGTTATCCTCTTGATGGAAAACTTACTACTTTTAGATCCTCTTCTCATATAATTGTTAGGAAACCTTTCTTGACATCAAAGCCTAAATCTATGCCACTTACACATATTGTTTCTTGTTCTACCCTCTATGTTGTAGAATAAATCCAATTCCTCTTAAACATGATATCCTTTCAAATAATTAAAGACAATTCTTATTTTATCTAGGCTAAATATCTCCTGCTTCTTCAATTGGACCTCATATGCTTTGATCTCTAGTCTGCTCATCATCCTGGTCACTTTTCTGTAAATAAGTATCAATTTGTCAATGTCCTTCCTCAATTAGAGAGACCAAAATTGAACACAATGCTCCAGATGTGGTCTGACCCAGGCAGAGTAAGAAAAAATAATATAGGTCCAAGTCAAATGTCGCAAATATCCTGGGATTGTTAAATAATATTAGTAGTTGTCTTTGTAACTAGGTTACTTAGGTGCTTACAATTCTCAACTAATTAAGATTACTATAATAAAAAAGTAGTATTTGCCATAAACTATGTAGGCAATAATGATCAGCATTCTTCAAAGAAGAAAGGATTGCTAATCCAGAGAACATAGAGATGAAACTAACATTTCTAACAGATGACCCTAGATGGTTTTAAATCATGTATAAAGACATCTCAGTCAATAACAGTAATTGATCTTTATACACAAAAGAAAAGCCATGTATTTCACTAACATTTTGCTATGCCTGCATTATGTAGCATGACTTCTCTTAAGAACACCTCCTATCACTACCACTACCACTACCACTACCACTACCACTACCTAGTATTTTGTGACTTTGCAAAGTACAGTGTATAGTATGGCTCCCAAGACACACACAGCAATCAGGATAATGCTCTTTCCATGTTCAGGACATTGGAGAGCAACTGTTCTCAATCCCACTCCATTCCATTTCAACCAGCTAAGGCACTCTGCCTCTGGATGGAACTTTAAGGGGGTATTTTTACATGAAAGCTGTTGGAAGGAAATGTCAGCCAAACAAGATGACTAACAAATTGACCCTGTATCTGTTTCTAGCAAAATGCTAAAAATCTCTACTTTAGCTTTAGAATTCAATTTCAATGTAATATTAGACTATTTAAGATAGCACTGCATAATTCAGAAGAAAAGTATAGATACACTGTATCAGTGAAATTGTATAATGCTATGGCTTAATGTAATAGAAGTCAGTATCATCTAGATCTTTCTAATCATAATTTCAGCAGCTAAAGCACCAGGGACTCCATCAGTATAGACACTATATTTTCACTCAATTACATTATGCATTAAAAAGTAGTGGTTTACAGCATCTATTAGACTTGTTATTACCCTTGTGCCATACTCAATTGACCAGAGGAAGAAAAAAAAACTCTCCTAAGGGAGAAGAGAACGAAAAAGCAAATTCAGTGGAATGCGTAATAGGTGCTCCCTGAGAGAATGCTTTAAGGTTTCAGTTCATTTCTTCCCAAGATGAGTATTCCTATTCAATGTATCAAAGTAAACAGCATGCCTCATTACCCTTTTCTATTGTTCATACCACACACATATAGGTATAACACTGATTAATGGAAAAGAATTACCACATTCGATGTCTTAAAATAAGTAACTCAGGAGGCCAGGGTTTGTTGGGCTCCCCGAATGAAAAGAAACACTAACAAAACAAATGTGGGAGAGTAATTATTTAATAGTTCCAGCTACCATGTTGAAGGATGGAGAGGTCTCCTTCCCTTCAAGCAGCTAAGATAAATGTATGGGCTTTGAAATAGATAACTACTCTAGAGATTACTATTAGAATGCCAATGAAGAGGAAGCAAGAGATACAAAAAAGGATTTCACTTATATGTAATTTTGGCTGAGGATCTTAATCCCCCCAAAGAGCATCCATTAGCCTTAGCCATCTTTTGTGTGGTACATGAACTGAGTAGTCTATTTTTCCTTTTTTTTTCTAATTCAATTTTATTTTATTTCCAGTTCCAAATTTTCTACCTACCTCTACCCCTCTCCCACCCACTGAGAAGACAAGAAGTACAAAACTTATTACAAATATGAAGTTATGCAAAACAAATTTTCACATTAGCCAAGTTGGGGGATGGGGGAAGAAAAGAAAAAGCAGAAGGCAAAAATCTTCAATCTTCACTCTGCATGTGTTCAGTTCTCTATCTGGAGATAATATTTTTCATCATGAGTCCTTTTGAATTGTGGTGGGTCATCATGTTTATAGAGTTACTAAGTCTGTTACATCATAAATTATTCTTGTGTCCTGTTCACTTCACTTGGACTCAATTCGTAGGAGTCATCCCAGGTTTTTCTGAAACCATCCTCTCCATCATTTTTTTACAATGCAATAATGTTCTATAACATTCAAATGCCATGAATCATTCAGCCATTCCCCAATTTATGGATATCTCCACAGTTTCCAATTCTTTGCCACCACAAAAAAGCTGCTCTAAATATTTTTATACACATGGGTCTATGATACTCTATATAACTGTATGTATGTATATATAATGCTATATATGTATATAAATTTACAATAAAATATGTAAACATACATTTACATTTATAATATAAAGACATGTCTTAATTTTTACTGATTTGTTTCTTTTAAGTTAAAACTAAAATTTTATCCAAGAGCTTCTTGATATAAACCTTGTTCTAAAGTTATGTTTCTATGACTAAAAATATCTATTTGAAATTAGTCAAATGATTAAATGAATATCCCTGTATTTTGATATTCCATAGATAGAACCAAAATCTTATTATAACCACAAAGACAGAACAAGGATGCCTTTTTTCACATCAAAAGGAAACACAAATTGTGTAATATTTTTGTTGACTCAAAGCACTTAATCTTATTGTTTCTTTTTCATTATCATAAAGGTGATATAGAAATAATATTATGAAAAAAAATTAATCAGTCAACTAAATAATTATTTTCTATCATTTTGAAGTCTGAGATACATATATTCCACCTAACTTGGAACAAAGGCTTGCCTTAAATACCTTTGATGGAAACATCATGATGTCAAAGCCAAAAATACATGAAGAGGAATATATGTGTGTGTGTGTGTGTGTGTGTCACACACACACACACACACACACACACACACACACACACACTGAGCATCTTCCAAATAGATCGCTTAATTTTTCTAAAAATTCAAGTTTATCATGGACACCAGGGTGATGAAAAACAATGAGAAATGTTTTCGGTGGTCTTTCAAGGATATATGTATTAAACTGTCATAGAGAACCTAATCCATTCCTCTCCCCCAAACTCTAATATGTTGCATGGGAAGGGCATTGTACCTGAACACAAGGCTGACTATATGACAGAGAAGGACATTTTCCAGGGAAGGCCAAGGATAAAGCTAATAATCAGGAAGAAGAATCAAAACACAAGTTTTAAAAAGCTCAATGATACCTTTTATTCATGGCTGCATAAAGGTATAAAGACCGTGGAGTCTAAATAAAGAATTACAGAGGCTCATGGTTACAAGGAACCTCTCAGGAAATTTAACATTACTTATTATTGAAAAAGAATACCTCTATGATGTTCCTGAAGAGTGTTAACCTGATTTCTTCTTGAATATCTCTAGTGATGGGAGAACCACTCCATCAAGACAGCCAACTCTATTTTTGGATAACTCTACTTGTCAGGAAATTTTCTCTTACACTGAGCCTTAATCTGCTTCCCTGAAGTTTTAACCTATTTCTTAGTTCTGCTTTCTGGAATTAAACAGGGCAAGTCTATTCACTCTTCTGGTTCCTTTAACTGATCTTTATTTGGCATGAACTCCAGTCTGATTATCAGTCTAATGACTGTATTCATAGGATAAGTACATGAACTCATAGGATCCTAGACTTAGAGCTGGAAGGGAACCTAGAGGTCGTTAAGCCCAATTTCTTTATTTTACATTTGAGGAAACCAAGGCTGAGAAAGGTTAAGTAATGTGTCTAATGTCACACAGCTACTGAGTGAATGAAGTAGGATTTAAACTCAGGTCTTCTTAAACTCCAAGCCCACTCAGTACTGTCTCCATTATGTCAACTAGACACCAGTTTGACTTGTGAATGTCTGTTGAAAGTGAAGAAAGGAATTTGAGAATGAGGAATTTATAGTTCCTGGCCTTGAAAATGAGAATTGGACAGAAGAAAGCCCAGCAGACTCTCTATCATTAGAGGTATAGAATATGAGTTTATTGTTTCTTTGAAAGAAAGGGTCACTTCCTCTCACCAAACACAATAACTTAATGAAATCTAGACCCGTTTTTTTCCTTGTCAAGAATTCTTTGTTAAAGAAACAAAGTTTGTGTATTTTGGAATAGCAATTGCAATTCTAGAAATCATAAAAGGAAACTGTGATATGCTACAATTACTGTAAGGGCAATATCTTTTATACTTTATATCTGATTAAATCTCAAGCAATCTCAAGCAATTTTACTTACTATTTTAAAGAAAGCATTCATTGAGTTTCAAAGGCCTCCAGGTATAGGTATAAGATTAAAAACCATGAAGCCATGATAATAACTAAAAAGACAAATAGTCAAAAAGCATGAAACTAAAGTATTCCAGGTACTGATTAGTTAAGAAAAAAATTTTATATATGTAGGATATACATACACATACATATATGTATACACATACACATATGCATATGTATGTGTGCATGTGCACACATATATAAATGTGTGTGCACACATATGAAGTATAGGTAGTAAATTCCTGGGAATATTTCTTGTAGTCAAAGACATTTTTCCTTGCTCTTGACACATAACTAAGATTTTTTTCACCTGGGGAAAAAACAACTTGCGGTGTGTAGTGGTGCTGGGGGCAGTCCAGTTGTGTATAGTTGTCCTGGAAGAGGAAGTAGCCTGACCCATGGCCCCTCTGGGTATTGTGGGTGTAAGGTTATGGCAGCCTGGGGACAAATGTACTAGCACACTGACAAAAGATCATGAGGAGTGAGGGAGGAAATGTTTCCCGGAGAAGTAAGCACGCCCTACTGTAAATCAGTGCTTTGGGGCAATGCCCCATTTACCTGGTGCTAGTTTCAACTTTGCTTGCCTTTTACTAAAGTATTTATTCTATGGCTTTTAGATCTGGGATTATTTATCCTGGAGGAAATAGTTTAGGACTAACTCAACAATAGTCTAATTGTTAAACAAAAGAAGAAGAAGAAGATAATTCTATTCATAGATTACAACCAATTAAACAAGCATTTATTATCACCTATGTACCTAGTCATTATGCTAGATGCCGAGGATTCAAAGGCAAAAAAAGTAAAGTCTCTGTTCTCAAGAAGCTAATATTCTACTGGATTAGACAACATACTCATATGTAATACCCATAGGATAAATACAAAATAAATAAAAGATAGTTAAAAACATGGCATTTAGGGAGCGAGGCAACTAGCAGTTGATATGATCAGGAAAAGCACTTAGTGAAAATGGAGCTTAAGTTTAGTCTTGAAGGAAGTGAGGGAGTCTATGAGGCAGAATCCAGGCCAGTGAAGACAGAACATGGAAAGTCATCTGTGACAGAACAGTTTGGCCAAATGTGAGGAGGGAAGTAATAAATAATGAGTCTGGAAAGATAGGGCAAATAATAAATAAAGGGCTATAAAATTCAAACCAATTATATTTGATTCTAGAGACAAGAGTCAATGATGTTTATTGAGCAAGGAAGTAGCATGGTCATATCTTACTTGAGGATAATCATTTTGACAGCTATATCAATCAACAAACATTTATTAAGTAGCTACTATATACTAGACCAGGGGTGGGGAACATGTGGCCTCAAGACCACATGTGGTCCTCTAGGTCTTCAAGTGTAGCCCTTTGAATCCAAACTTCACAGAACAAATCCCCTTAATAAAAGTATTTGTTCTGTAAAACTTGGGCTCTGTCAAAAGGCCACAGTCAAGGACCTAGAAGGCCACCTGTGGCCTTGAGGCTGTGGGTTCTCCACCCTTGTACTAGACAGTTTGGTGGCATAGTGGATAGAGCACAAGACCTGGAGTCTAGAAGATCTGAGTTCAAAATTAACCTCAGATACTTACTAGCTTGTGACCCTGGACAAGTCACTTAACCCAGTTTGCCTCAGTTTCCTCATCTGAGCTGGAGAAGGAAATGGCAAAACACTTAAGTATTTTTTACCAAGAAAACCCCAAATGGGGTCACAAAGAATCAGACATGACTAAAATGACAGAACAACAACAATGTACTAGGCACTGTGCATAGTCTTCCAGATGCAAAGAAAGGTAAAAACATAGTCCCTATCCTCAAGAAGCTAACAATCTAATGGAAAGACAATGTACAGACAACTATGTACATACAATATATATGTGCCTGCGTGGATTGTGAATTGAGGGAAACCGATTAAGAGACCATCGTGATAGACAATGTAAGACAGGTAAGATATGATGAAGATTCTCAAAAGTACTTTACAATTATTATTGCATCCTATTCTTACAACCCTGAGAGGTAAATGCTATTACTATTTCTTTTTCTTTTTTTACATATTACATATAAGGTTAAGTGATTTGCCCAGGATCACACAGCTGGTCATTGTCTGAGGCTGGGTTTGAACTGAGGTCTTCCTGACTCCGGGTCAAAAACCATATCTGTTGTGCCGTCTAATTGCTTCTACATTTACCTTCAATAGGAACTGAATATAAAACAATGAGTTGGTCACAGAAATAAAAGGAGGGAAAAGAGGAGACTGGATTGTCTTTGCCTAATTGAACAAAGCTTTTGGTGGTCTAAAGTTCTTGGGGAGAAAAGGGTCCACCATTTTTGCAACTACATACTTTCAGTGGTTCTATACAGTTATGAGTAATGGAATTCGATAATCACTGGATAATTAAAGTTGAGGATCATCAAAGGATAATGAAGAAACTCATGATGTTCATGAGTACGCTATAACACATAACCAACCAAGACCTACACAAGAAAAGCCACATGTCATGAATGAATGAATGAATAATTTACTAAGCATTTACTACATTCAAAGCACTGTGCCAAGTGCTGGGGATACCAACAGAAAAGAAGACAGTCCCTACTTTCAAAGATCTCCTATTGTAAGGGAGGAGACAATACATATGGAAGGTTTCAGCCTCAGGATGGGTGGAAAAGACCCATGGTCCTCAGGATACAGCAACAAAGCGGATATCAATGTCTCTCCTTTAATGTCATTTATGAGGTTAAAAAAATTAGTTTCTGCTGTTGAACTATTTGATACTGTCAAGGACTTTGGTGGAAAGAGCTTTCTTTTCTGGGTAGCTGTGCCCAGAGCACCTGCAGGAGCAGTTGCCTGGCTGTATCTCCATAGCAGTTGCTTTCAATGATGACTGAGAGTACTAGGCTGAAAATATTACTATTCTCCAAGTTCTTGGGTTCAAGGTCCCGAATTGCCTTCATCAGGATTTGAGAGATGTAGTCAAGATGGTGGTGGTGTGACTTGCCTGGAACATTCTGCCTCTTCTTTCTCCATCAGGATGCTTGCTTCTTTAGCTAGTCTGGCTAGCCTGCCCTGTGAATGGAATTTGGTTGGAAGGTGGTAGGGATGATTGACCCCTTATCCACAGGAATTGCTCTCCCCAAATGAAAGTTATGAGGGCTGGGCAGAAAATGGGATTGGAGATCTAGGAAGTGTTGCCACATCCAGGACTCCTGTGCCTACCTGACTGTTGATGGTAAGGTCTAAGATATATGACCAAAAAAGAAGCAAAATTTAGGCTTGATTTTGGGAAAATTTTCCTAACCACTAAAGCAAACCAAAACAGGAGTGGTTTCCTTAGAGAGGCGGTAAATTCCCTCTCTTTGATGTTTTCTTCAGGTTGAGGCCAGATGATCAATTATCAGGGGTATTATAGTGAGGATTCCTTTTCAAATGGATCAGACTAGAGGACCACTGAGGTCAAGACAACAAGCATTTATTAGGTGCTGACTACATGCCAGGGAATATACTAAATGCTAAAATACAAAGGAAGACAAAAACAGTCTATGCCCTCAAAGATCTTAAAATATAATCAGGAGGATATGTTTTAAAAAACTATGTACAAATAAGACATATACAGGATAAATTGGACATAATCTCAGAGACTAACTTCTTGCAGAAGATGGGATTTCATTTGAGACTTGAAGAAAGCCAGGAGGTAGAGACAAGAAGGGCAACATTCTAGGCATGGGGAGCATCTAGTCAAAAATGCCTGGAATCAGGAGATGGAATTCTTGTGTACTGAACAGAAATAAAGTGAGTTTCACTGGATCATAGAGTTTGTTGAGAGTAAGGCATAAGAAGATTGGAAATAGGAAAGAACCTGGTTTTAAAGTACTTTAAGAGACAAATAAAGGATTTTATATTTGATCCTGGAAACAAGAGAGCCACTAGAATTCATTAAATAGGAGGATGACGTGGTCACACCTGCATTTAAGGAAGATCAGATTGACAGCTGAGTGAGAGATGTACTGGAGTGGGGAGAGATCTGAATCATATGGACCAAGCAGAAGGCTATCACAACAGTCCATGCCTGAGGTGAGGTCTGGCTTGCCTGCCCTAGACCACGGAGGTGATAGTTTCAGAGGAGAGGGTAGGCTTGTATAAGAGATATTGCAAAGGTAAGATTGACAAGACTGGGCAACTAATTAGATATGGAGGATAAAAGAGTGAGAAATCAAGAATGACATCTAGACTGAGACAGGTTGACTTGAGCACCCTAAGCAGTAATAGAAAAGTTAGAAAGAGGGGAAGGCTTTTAGGAATGACAATGAGTTCATTTTGGAATGTGTTGAATTTAAGGTGTCCAGTAGACATCTAGGTTAAGGGAATATGTGACTGGAGGTAAGGAGAGGTTAAGACTAGATACATAGATTTCAAGATCTTTTGCTGGAGTTTGGTAATTAAATCATGGGAGCTAATGAGGTCAACAAGTGAAATATAGAGGGAGAAAAGAAGACCAATATAGTTTTAGGAGATACACATGGTTAGCAGGACTGACCTGGAGGAAGATCCAGTAAAGGAGACTGAGAAAGAATGATCAGAAAGGCAGAAACCAGGAGAGAGAAGTATCCAAAAAACCCTAGAAAAAAAAAGAATATTAAGGAAAAGAGAAAGAACTACAGCATGAAAGCCTGCAGAGAGAAATCCTTTCCAACTCTCAAATTCTGTAGTTCTATGAATGGAAGGTAAGTTCGTCATATGCAGAAAACTTGTGTAATTCTTTAGTAGCCATTTAATTCTAAGAGAATTAGAGAAAGGTCCCCAGAATATTGAGGCCTTTGTTCAAGATTTACAGAGGAAAGTGAATGAATCACTTTGGACAAAAGGTCGTGGATGATTTGTGATCTACTCCAGTGGAGGGAATACCCACATCAGTGCAATCACAGATATGTCAGATTATTGAAATAACAATAAAGTAAGCACATGCTGCTGACATTGTTTACTTTTTAAGTAAAATACTTAATCTATCATTGTTTCCATAATTCCATATATGTTATCTGGAAAAAATGCCTCAATTTTGTATAACTGTATATCATGAGTCAGAGGCAAAGCTAGCTACAGTTATTTCTTGATTCTCTAGTTATGGAGTTTATTTGATGTCTCAAAATTTGGAAAGCTTCAATTATTGGATGCTGTGACATAATCTTCAACTTCTAATATGTTTCGACTGTTGGCATCTTAGCCATTGATGGAAAAAAAAAGAACATACTCCAAGTCCGTGAAAATGCATGGGCAGTATATAATGTACCTCCTTAGGGCAAGTCTCATGAATACATACTAAGGACTTAATTAATGTTTGTTGATCGATTAATCGATTGATGTAGGAAAGTCGACTTTGTTGATAATCTAGTAAGTCACTAACTGTCACTTTGCAGAAGATACAACAATAAAGAAGATCATTCTCTTGTCACATGTCTGACAAGGATAAGTTACTTTTCCAACACTGCATGAGAAGACGAACTACCGTACCTCAGGGCAGTCTGTTCACACAGATGCTCCAGATGCTGCCACTTCTGCTACTAACAAAACAGCTGATCCAACTTGTTTATTACTCTGTTTGGCCTGGTGGGTTTTGAGTGATTCATCATGGGACATACACTGGATCTTTATGGCCTCAAATGAGGGGAACCAAATTTGGATTTTACAAGATGGTAATTGCTTTGTCTATGTAAGGTCACTGACTAATATAGTAACAGCTGTTTTATGATACCATGGCTTCAGTTATGAAATCCTATTACCTTTAAATATTTTGGGATATTGGGTAACTCAGACATATTCCTGGAAGTCTCAAATGCTTAGAAGAGGCTATTAGTTTTTCTTAAAATCCCTTGTTCATTTAAAGCATCGGAAAGTTTATAAGATCAAGTCAACATTCATTTATTAAGTATTCACTATAGCTGAGAAATTGCAAAGCATTGGTCATACAAAGAAAGGAAAAAATAGTCCCTGCCCTCAAATAGCTTGTATTCTAATGGGAGTGACCATATGAAAATACTTACATACATACAGGATATGGGGGCAGCTAAGTGCTCAGTAGACAGTGTGCTGAGACTGGAGTCAGGAAGACTAATCTTCCTGAGTTCAAATCTGGCCTCACTTGCTAGCTGTATGACCCCAAGCAAGTCACTTAACCTTGTTTGCCTCAATTCCTCAACTGTAAAATGAGCTAGAAGAGGAAATGCCAAACCACTCCAATATCTCTGCCAAGAAAATCCCAAATGGGATCACAAAGAGTCAGGCAGGACTGAAAATGACTGGAAACAACAAACCTTTTTGCTCTTGTACAAATTTATCATTTGTTAAGGCTTAGGTGTTTTAATCTCAGTAAGTTGGAACCAAAGAGGCAGATTGGCATAGTGACGAGATGGCTAACCTTGGAGTCAGGGAAAACTGGGCATAAATCCTGCCTCAGACACATACTAAGTATGTAACCCTCTCAGTTCTTTACACAATTCTCTATATTACAAATGGCTTTCAGATTTGCGTTGGCTTGTGGTGCAGAGAGTTTCCTCAATTGAATTTTCCTACACCATTAAAATCACAGATATAGATTCCCTTCCCTCTAAAAAATCTGTAAACAAGTAGCATCCAGCAGATTTGGCTTGAATTTTATTTCCTCTTAATTTGGTCAGTATTTACATGATTGTATTTTCTGTCAGCTTTCCCTGCTCTACATTGGTTCATGCAAGTTTTTCTATGTGTGTCTAAACCTCTCATATAGTCATTCTTTCAGTGTAATATATTCATTTCATGGAGTATTCTCCTGTTTTTGGCCAAATTTTTTTTGTTATCACAAATAATGCTCCTATGAGTATCTTGGCATATGTGGGAACTTTATTTCTGTCACTCATCTGCTTTGGATATGAATCCAGTTTTAGGATGACTACATCAAAGGTAAAAACTATTTTAGGAACTTTTCTCAAATAATTTCAAATTGTTTTGGAGAATGGTTGGAACTATTCATAGTTCCCAGAGCTATAATAATGAATCTTTTCACCCACAGACTCTTCAATATGGATCTCAGTAAGTTTCTTATGTCTCTGGGCCAGTTTCCTTATCTGTAAAATGAAGGGACATTTGAGTACCTTCTCAAATTACCATTTTTAGGCCTAATTTCTCTCCATTTTTTGTCTTCACTTCCTTTCATGAGCTTTATGATCCAGCATCGTTGGCCTATTTGCTATTCCTTACATGTGATACACCATCTATCAAGTCTATACTTTTGTGTCGGAAATATTTGTTCACCTACCTAGAATATTCTCCCTCCTCATTTCTGCCTCCTAGACTCTCTGGCTTCTTTCAAAATTCATCTCAAGTGCTACCTTCTATGGGAAGCCTTTTTGTGTTCCATCGCCTGTAAGTATTTTCTCTCTGAAAGGACCATTAGCCAGCTTGCGTATATCCTATATATGTTGTTCAGTCATTTTCAGTCATGTCTCACTCTTCATGACCCCATTTGGGGTTTTCTTGGCAAAGACACTGAAGTGGTTTGCCATTTTCTTCTCCAGCTCATTTGACAGATAAGGAAACTGATAGGATTTAATGACTTGCCCAGGGTCATAGAGCTAGTGAGTGTCTGAAGCCAGATTTGAACTCAGGTAGATGAATCTTCTGTCTCCAGGTGTGGCACTCTATCCATTGTGCCACCTAGCTGCCTAGCAAAAAGATGGTTTCATTTAATTCTCTTCTAAAAAAGAACATCAAGAAAACTTTTAACACATAGCAGAAATCCAAAAAAGTGCAGAAGTTAATGCAATAGAGCAGTGTTCTTATTACCTTATATATATACTTCTTAAAAACAAGCTAAATGTAATAGACACTCAGTTTCTTATACACACCTCTTCCTTGTTCTTTGTGTATCAAAGTGTCAATGTTTATTGACATTAAGTTCATAATAAAAAACTAAGTACAAAAATAGTTTATCACTGAAGGGAAGGAGAGAGATGAGATTGTGACTAAATAGGATAGAATAGGGTTGGAGAAATGAGTAGTTTTTGAGCAGCAGAGAAGGAGGTAGCAGAGAGAAATTGAAGGTGTCAAAGAGATTGAATCATTGCTAAAGAAAGATCTTGGAGGAAGAGGAAGGCAAAGGAATTATTGTGCGAGTAAAGGTATTAAATGCCTTAGGGAGGATGAGAGATAACTCCTTTTCCATGAACAGAGGGAAGAAGGAGCAAGTATCTGATGATGCTGAGAAATTTTGAGAGTGAAGGAGGAAAGCTAAAGGGGTTCACATCCCAGGGGGCTTCAATCTTATCTATGAAATTGAAAGTAGACCATTAGTTTACACAGCTTAAGTAGGTCCTGTAACTAGCCAATGTGCTGGGCTCGGAATTGATTAGGATGAACAGATCAGGCCAGATCTCATTTGTCAAACCACATGGTGCTGTCATTCATCCTAAACCTTTCACTTCCACAAAAGCTCAACTTTTTAAAATATTCTCCCACTGCCATTATGTGAGTGACACTCATGAAACATCATGGTTTCAAAAGAAGTAAAATTACAGATGACCTAAAGGGCAATCAATCAACAAGTATTTATGAAATATTATATGCAAGGCAATAGGGACCCAAAGACAAAAAAATTCAATAATCCCTGCCCCCAAGGAGCTTCCATTCTCTTGGGGAGACAAGTAGATATATAACTATATTCTGATGAAATATATAAACAATAGGTAAGGGACTGACTATAAAGGGGTTGGCTAGTGATTGGGCTACCAAAAGAAAAAGGGAGAAATGCTTCACTGAAGCATTTTTTAATGCACAGAAGAAAACAAAAGGAATGCTAAAGGGAAAGGCAGAAAAGAATTGCAACATGTACATTAGATTTGTTATGTACTTAAAAGGAAAAACAAACTGTATAGGATAGAGATTCTCAGTTTCATGTATAACCCTCTTTTTCTATTCTACTTTTTATATGGAAACATCCATTTTATTTGGTGTTTGTTAAGTTCAGAATAAAATAATAAAATTCAAAGTCTGATATGCGTTTATTTGAATGTGAAATAAATGCAAAGTAATTGAATGCAAAGTTGTTAGTAAAGGTGCTAGCAGTTGCAGAGATCAAGAAAGCTATCATATACAAAGTGGTGTTTAATCTGTGTCTTGCAGAAAGTGAGGGGAGATAAAAAGGTAGATGTAAATAGACTGTAGCACATTACCAAAGATGATTTTCACAGGAAAAGTAGGGGGGGGGGGAAATATATCATCAAAGAGTTGTATTACCAGACATGGAGGGGGATTGGCCATGTGTCAAGAGTGCAGGATAACAGATGGAAATCCAAGTGTTTCCCTGGTGCCTATAAAATATTAAAAGAAGCAGAGGAAGGCTTCTAGAGGTTTGGGCAAATCCCCTGCACCAGCAGAAGGAAAGCTCACAATGATAGAAACCTGAAACTGTCAAAGTAAAGTCCCAATTAAAATTCATTTCTGCATCCAGTCTACATATCAACCCAAACCACATCTTTCATGTAGTCTTTTCGACTAACAAAGATTTGATTTAGAAGCGGTCCATTTTCTAGGGATTTTCCCATTTTTTTTGAAAGAAATTGTTCTGCAAACAGTGTTTTCATTCTCTGTTCTGTTTGCAATGTTGGGGGCATAAGTCAGGTAAGAAAACACTTTGTTTGTTATTTATTGCTTTTTATTTCCAATGGTCTACTTTTCCGAGCTGAGTAGATAGGAAAAGAGTGCTTAGCTTTCAATTGTCCAAATAAATGTGTGTGCACGCCCCAATGAGTTCTAGTCCTAAAATGGCAGGATCATACTGTATTTATTCTCTCCTACAGCTCTGACAGACTCCCACCCTAAGGTTAAAAACATGAACACTGGAATGCTAATATTATTCCCAAGTCCCCCTTCATGTCCCCACACTATTATTTTTATTTTAATAAACTCTTATCTTTTGTTTAACCTGGAGACATGTTTAAAAAGATAGCTTAGTAGTACAGAGTGACTTTGGAAAGAGAGGACCCCTTCCCATAAGCATCAAGAAGGACCACAGGCAGTTGGATAATGAGAATTATATTTGCTTCCCCTGGCAAGCTTGAAATGAAAACTCTGAAACAGAGACATCAGCCCCAGTGGTTTTCCAGTCTAATACGTCAGATAATTCTCTGCTAAAGTTTCTTTAAGACTGCTTAACAGAGTTTAAGCCTGGAAGGGTTTGACAGAAAAGACCTTTTCCTCTTTTGATCATTCAGGATCTAGGTGAGATAAATGACCATACCAATTTCATGTGTTTTTGTTTTTTACTAAATTAGTCTTTTTTCAGACTTACAATGGAATGTAACAAACATTTGTCGAGTGCTTCTATTTGAGACTATGCTAGGCACTGGGAACACAAAGACAAAATTAAACAGACCCTTGCCCTCTAGGAGTTTATGTTGCACTAGGGACAAGTTGGAGGGTAGAGATCATAGGTAAACATATAATGAATAAAATACATTTGTTGGGGGGTTGTTGGCTTGTTTTTAGCAGAAAAAAATAACATTAACACTTGGGGAAAAAAGAAAAACACCAATCAAGAGCTGATGCCTTCAAGAAACTTAAGGATTCTAAGACATAGAGGTGAAGAGGGAGGACAGTCAGGTATAAGGCACTGCCTGGGTAAAGGCATAGAGGTGGGAGGTAGAACACCAAGTATGGAAAACAGAACATAGCTGAATTTCATTGGAATGTAAGGTCCATAAAAGGGAATCGTGAGGGAAAAAATACTAGAAATATAAATGGCATGTAGATTTGAGGTTTTAAATGCCAGGCTGTATTTTATTCTACATGTCAAAGGGAACCACTACGGATTTTTGAATATGGTACTATCAATGTCAGACCTATGCCTTAAGATTATTTTAGTAATTGTGTGAAGAATGGATTGAAGATGGAAGAGACTGGAAAAAAGGAAAACAATTAGAAGTCTACTGTATTAGACCACGCGAGAGACAATGAAGTCCTTAAACAGGGTTGTGGCCACATGGGTAAAGAGAAACTGATGATGGAGCCAAGTAGATGTGAATTCTCTTCCTACTTCTGACGTATGCACTAGCTGTGTGACCCGGGATAAGGCATTTCAACTCTCAGTATCCCTTAATATCTCACCAATGAAAGTAGAACACCAGTGAAGTCACATGCAAGGAGGGGAGGGGAAGGGGAAAATAATGTATATAAAGCTTTTTGTAAACCTTTAAGCACTAGATAAATACTGCTATTTATTATTGCATTTTCATGATGTTCTTACAAATTCTTACCCAGAACTCTTGTAAACAGTAAAACCAACTCTACGCAGAACGTGTGGGTTATTCTTCCACTTAAATGCAAATTCCTGAGGATTCTAGGAAGATGGTGGAGTTGGTCAGAAAATTCCAAGCTCTCAAGATTTTCCCCCACAAAAGAGTTAAAATGGCACCCTAGGGCAAACAAAGTCTGAGTGGAGACAAAGAAAAATAAGGGCACAACCGGGGTCTTCCTCCAACAGAATTACACAAGACCTAGCAGCAGAGACAATAAAGGACCACAGGTCTTGGAGCACAATATATCAAAGAGCAAAAGAACTAGGGCTTTGGCTGAACATATCATACCCTTCAAATTTCAGTATTATCTTGAATGAAAAAAAATGGATGTTTGACAAACCCTCAGACTTTCAAGACTTTGTTAAAAAGAATCCCCAACTTAACAGAAGATTCGACATACAAGAACCAAGAGAAACATAAGGTACATACCAAAGACTGACTATAAGGATTCATAAGGACAGACTGCTTACCATACAAAAGAGGTGCAAGAAGAAAGGATACAGAGGATTTAGGTAGGGAGGAGGGCTGGTAGTTTTGGTAACCTACTTTCATCAGGAATGGGTTTAAGAGGGAACAATACATATATATTTAGAAGAATATGAAAGTCTTCTAAATTTAGAAGAAATAAAATGGTAGGGGTATAGTGAGGGGGGAGAGGACAAACGAGGGATTTTTAGAGGGGAAAATGAGTGAATAGGTAAAGGGAGTTCAGATCAATGGGAATGGGAGTATAGGGAAGGGATCCTTGGAGGGGGGAAGGCAAGCAATAGGAAGGCAGGGTGGTTGGTGGAGGAGGAGTGGGGTAGGCAAGTCATAGGAAGGCAATGTAGCAGGTAGAAGTAAAGCAAAAGAGTCAGGAGGGATAGGAAACAAAAGATATGTACAAATACAAAAAAAACAAAGAGCAGGAGTAGAGTATGTTTGGGAAAGTATATGTTTATGTACACATGTATATATGTGTAAGTGTATGTATATATCAAGAAACATATCTAAATTATACTGTAGCCTTCTGGGAGGGGGAGGGAAAAAAGAACAAAGTTAAAAAGTGCACAACCAAGAACAAAAGAAAACACAAAGAAGCAGAGAAAAGATGGACAACTCTCAACACAAAGTGTATTATTCATCATACAGGCTCTCTTGAAATGATAATTTATTGTTACATATTTTGAATCCTCTCCTATGTTCTGCTATGCACATGACATGCTTTTTTTTCTTTTTTACTTTATGTTTAAGTTTCAAAATTTAAGTTTATATGTTCTTGTTTCTTTTCTCTATTTGGTATTTGTGTTCTCGTAAAATAAAATAAAAAACTGTCAAAAATAAATGCAAATTCCTTCTTTTTTTCTAGTTTTATTTATGATGAGAATATCAAGGTCAATCTAATCCAGTTCTTCCAGTATGATGTCCATCTTTTCATGACTGGACCTTTGGATTTCTAATTAAAAGTGCCAACAGCTAAGCTAATGTTTGTCAATGGAACAAAAACTATGACTCTTGGTACTCACCTTATCACCATCACTCCATTAGTAGTGGTCCATGCAGGGCTAAAGGCTGTTTTGTAAGCGTCTTGGTAATAATCTTCTTTATACTTAGTTAGACTACTTCTCAGAAAACATATATTATTGTCAACACTACAATTAAAGACTTTCCAACTTTGTGGAAACTTCCAGAGCTTTGTCATCCAATTAATATAGCCTTGAGAACCCATAGTCACATCCACGCTGTAATTAATCATCGGAGTGGAGGGTAGCCATAAGCCCCTTTTACAAAAACCAAGAAATGATTATTATTCAGGGGAAGTAGGTCAAGGCATGTATTAAAATTTTGTGCTTGTAGTAATGTCATCATTTCTAAATGTTCACTGTTCCTACATTGGAAAACTAAAGGTCCCATTGGTTCATCTTCAAGTCAAGTTAATAAGCATTTGTTAAGTACCTAGTATGTTCCAGGTACCATGTTAAGCAGCAGGGACTTAAAAAGAGGCAAAAACAAGTCTCTGGTCTCAAGGAGTTCACAATCTAATGGGAAGAGAACCTTAGAACAACTATGTTCAAGCAAGATACATACCAGATAAATTGGAGGTAGTCTTACAGAATAGGCACTAATATTGAAGAACAATGGAAAAGGCTTCATGCACAAGCTAAGATTTTAACTGGGACTTGAAGGAAGCAAGGAAAGCTAAGAATTGGAGGAGACTCCTGTTATAACTCTATTGATCTTTTCCTAACCGGTAATATTCAGAATGGATAGGGCATATACAGAAACTTCCTTACAAACGACCTATGGAAAAATAGCACAAAGAGCAGTAATGCTACTAAATCCCTCCAGACCATTAACAAAACTCAGTAAAATTTAGACATCATAAAAGCTTACATGTAACTTTCCCATCCTGCCCCATAGGATTTATTGTATCAAGATTTTGCTGCATTCCATTAGCCAAAGTATATGTTTCCAGGTAATTGATGCTCTCTGAATTTGGCCTCATCCTTTTTATTGCACCTGCGGTATGCACTGGTGGCCTAGGAACACAAGCCCTATTGATGTATACTGCATAATTGTCAATTAAAATTCTATAATTAGCTGGAGACTAAGGCCTCTGGCACTCAGCAGCTGGCTGATCCAAGACAGTGAGAAAAAGCTAATGCCAGAGGTTTTTATTCAAGTTCTTCACTCCCAAATAAAAATAAGCAAAATTTGAAGCCAGTCACCTAGCCCCTAAGTCCAATAATGCTCTGTTTCAGCAAAAGGGCTCATATCAGAACCAAAACAACTTATAATTACTTATAATACCAGTAATTGCTTATACATTACTTACAAAACAGCCTCACATTTCATCAGACAGTGGCTTTCAAAGTGGGGAGGGGGAAAAAAGGCCGGTGGAAGAAATGAAATGCAAGCACATGACATCTCCTTAAATGGTCTTGTACAATTGCCTAACAGTCTCTGGGCTGACAATCCCTTGTGGGAGTAGCAGAGCAAGAAATGAGCCCTTGAAGCATGTCAATTGCAACAACCCATCAATGGGCTGAAAGCCAGTCATGACTGGCATCTGTCCTGTTGAACATAATTGAATCTCTCACCATTATTCTACAGAATTAATTATATGGGGACCAGGAGGCAGTTTACAAACCACTTTACTCTTTACTCAGGTGACAGACAAACCAAGGGAAGGGAAGAGATTTTCTTCTCTTTCTTATGTGTATATTATATATGTATGTATGCATATATATATTATATATATATATATGTGTGTACACACACATACATACACATGCATATGTTATATATACATATATATAGTTACAAAACTTTGCTTTCTGGGTAGGGAAGGGAGAAGGGTATGTTGGGAAATGAAGATGATGGAAAAACAAAAGATATCAGTAAAAAATAAACAAACAAACAAATAAATAAATAAATAAATAAATAAATAAAAATATAGGAAGGGGGGAACTATTCCATCACTCCCTTTCTATCAATGCCATTAACTTGTTGAAAACAATGAGGCAATCACTTTAAAGCCAGTCGGTGATGGTATTAATCGGTCATCATTCCATGAACAGTTCACTACCCTCTGGCAGGAGATATTAGAATTCTAATGGAGAGAGAGCCTTTCTGCTAACTAAACATAAGAAGAAAGTCTCAAGGAGCACTCTGAGTATGACAATTATGAATCACTGCTTTCCAAATGAAACAACCTCAAACATTCCAAATCTACTGTTGCTTAATGTCTCTTTCAGCCCCATGAGAAGGGAGGGGTTGGTAGGAGAAAAAAGAGGTCCATGGAGTTTCTTTCACCTGAGACTTATTGCTAAATGGGCTAATTCTGGTTATGGAACAGTATTGGCCAGATAAAGAACTCTATAAAATAAATAGGAATTCTGTCTGACACATCCTGTCTTTGTGATACTATACAAGGTACTTAACTGGAACCTAAAATTGAAATGATAATAATCATACTTGCTACCTCACACAGTATATATGAATGAAGGGCTTTCCAAGCATTAAAGCACTTCATGATAGCTAACATTAATAGAGTGATTTAAATTTTGTGAAGCCCTTTACAAATATTACCTAATTTGATGGTCACAACAATCCTACGAGATACTATTATTATGGTCATTTTACAGATGAAGAAACTAAGGGTGAGAGGTCAGTTAACTTCCCTAGGGTCGCACAGCTAGGAAGTCTGAGACAGGGTTTTGGGCTCAATTTTTAATCCAAGTTTAGTGTTCTATCCAATATCTAACTGTCATTCTATAAATGTGAGTTGTTATGATTATTAATATCCTTTATCCTACCCAGAAGTTTTTCCCTTTTTGGATGAGTTCTTGTTTTTAATGTATCTAGTTGTATGTTTGCCTTCAATCCATAAGGATTGGCTTCTTCAGGAATCAAGAACATATATATCTATATCATAAGAGGAATTTGGTAGGAACCTTCTTTTACTATTTTTGCAAATAATTTATGTGATAATAGAATTAAACCAGAGAGAAGGATAAGTATAGGTCAATATCCTAAAGAACATGGATATATTGAGATATGTATATATGTATGTATGCATATATGTATATATATATATGTGTGTGTGTGTGTGTGTGTGTGTGTGTATGCAAAGAGACTAACACAACACATCACAAAAACTATAGACTCAGACCAAAAATGCAGTGCTGCTTTAGTATTAAGAAAATTGTAAACTTCACTAACCATATTAATAACAAAACCAAAACATATATAGCTCTCCTGAGGCTCCAAACATACTCTACCATGCCACAGCTCCCTCTTCACCCTGCAAGTTCACTTCACCTCTGATCTTCTCACCCTAGAAGTGTACTCTGCACCTGTGGAAGTATACTCCTTCCTCTGATTGGATGATTCCTCCCAGAACTTCCATTTTAAGGACAGGGTCCAGTCTAGCAATGTCTTCATTTTTCTCTGGACTCCCTAAACTTTCTTTACTCTGCGGCCCATACTCTACCATCATCCCTTAAGGGCACCTCCTCCTTCGCCTGCATCCATTGCTATTTTTCAAGTCAATTCAGCAAGCAACAATGAATATAGAAAAAGCTTTTAAAATCACTAGATAATGTTGGGGAAATTTTTCCTTTTAAATAATAAATAATATGTATTGAAAACTAACAAAACTACTATACGTAAATTAGAATTCTTTCTAATGAAATTCAATAAACTAGAATCCTTTCAATAAAGTCAAGAAAAAGTGAAACAAAAATGTCCATTTTCACCATTCTATTAAACATTTTATGAGAAATGTTGGCTCTGCTATAATAAGACATAAATAAGTTGAGAGAATAACCACAAGAGGAAACAAAATTACACCTTTCCAGTTGACATGATGTTGTACTGAAAGAACCCTAGCGAGCCAACTAAAAAATTAATTGCAATAATAACTTCAGTGAAGTTGCAGGATACAAAACAAATCCACATAAATCATTAGCATTTCTATATAATATCAATAAAGCCCAGTAGGAAAAGGCACAAAGAGAAATTCCATTTAAAATAACTAAATATAAAATACTTGGGTATCTACTAGTCAAGACACACAATAAATACAACTATAAACCATTGTTTACAGAAATAAAGATAGGCCAAAATAATGAGAGAAATATTTATTTTTCATGGTAGGACAAGGCTACGTAATAAAAAGAACAATAATATCTAAATTAATTTACTTAGCTAATGCCATACAAATGATATACAAAAGATTCCTTTTAGGACTATAAAAGCATAATATGTGAAAAAAAGGTCAAAAATTTAAAATGAAGTGATTTTTTACATGGGAAATGAAGGAGGTGCAACAGTAACAGAACTTATATTTTATTACAAAACAATAATTCTCAAAACAATTTGTCACTAGTTAAAAATAGGGAGGATAATCAGTGAAACAGATTAGTTTTGCAACATATGGAAGTAAACACTAGTCACACACAAAACTCCCAGCTTTGGACAAAAAGATTTTTTATTTAATAAAAAAAACTACTAGGAAAATTGTACAGCAGTGTTTTAAAAATTAGATTTAGACTAACATTTCACACTTTATACCAAGATAAGCTCTAAATGGATAGCTGACCTAGATACAAAAGTTCACATTATGAACAAATTAAGAGAACCATGTGAAAAATTACTTGTCAGTTCTATGGACAGAAGAAATATTCATGACTGACCATACAAAGCATAGAAGGGATTGCAGAACATAGAATAAATAATATGGATTACATTAAAAGGGTTTTTTTGCATACTCAAATGCAATAAAGCTAAAATTAAAAGAGAAAAATAAATTAGAAATAATCTTTACAGCAAATTTATCTAATTAAGGTCTAATTTCCAAGATATATAAGCAACTGTCCAAACTTTAAGAATAAGAGCCATTCCCCAACTGATAAATGGTCTAAGGATATGAACAAGCAATTCTCAAGGGAGGAAACCCAGGCTATCTACAGTCATATGAAAAAAATGCTCCAAATAACTAGTAATTAGAGAAATGCAAATTAAAGCAATTCTGAAATTCCATTTCACACCCATCAGATTGATGAAGATGAAAAACAAAAAGAAAATGACTAATGTGGGAAGGGCTGAGAGAAAAAGAAACACCGATGCCTTGTTGGTAGACCAACAAGACAAATAATACAATTATTCTGAAAAGCTACTTGGAATTAAACATGAAAAGTTATTAAACCCAGCTATACTACCACTATGTTTATGCCAAAAAGAGATAAAAGAAAGAAAAAATCTCCTATATGAACACAAGAGGTATAAAAGCTCTTTTTGTAGTAGCAAAACAAATGGAAATTAAGGGGATGCCCATTAACTGGGGACTCAAATGGTGCTTTAAGAATGTAATGGAATATTATTATGCTGTAAGAAATAAGAAAATAAATTCTTTGAAAGGACATAAAAAGACTCAGGTGAACTGACATAGAATGAAATGAGCAGAACCAGAAACTAATTTATCCTATAACAATGGTATTATCAAAACTATTTTGAAGAATTATATGAATTGATGAAGAATGAAATAAACAGAATCAGTAGGAAAAAATAACACAATAAAAAGCTTGAAATCTATAAGAAATAATGTCAGTGCACTGATCAACTGTAATTCCAAAGTACTTATGATGAAGCATGTTATCTACCCTCTGACAGAGAGATGATAGATTCAAGGTGCAAAATGAGACAATGTTTTTAAACACAGCCAATGAGGGAATTCATTTTGCTTGACTACATATACATACATACATACATACATATATATATATATATACATACATACATATATACATATATATGTATGTATGTATATATGTATGTGTGTTACAAGGAATTTTTCTCCTCAGTGGGTGTGTTGTTAAGCAAAATTGTCTCATTAGCATGGCTTTTGTTTCTTTTGAGTGGAAGTACTTTCAGCTGTTAAGTGCTAAGCCCCAGGCCCAGGGCCTTGTCTGGTGTGAAACCTGTGTGGGTGTGGATTGGTGACTTAGGAGGGGCCAGCTCAGGA
>CM053627.1:63837885-63857058 GCA_028646595.1 Phalanger gymnotis
TCAAGTTTTTGCTGCGGTGGGGCCTAAATAAATTTCTTGTTGTTTTCTCCTTAGAGAATCTCTCATACCTTGCGATTTCGGACCATTCAAACACATACATGATTATATTTGAGATCATAAATTCGGCCTTCCTACTACAGTGGGGCAGATGAGAAGAAGAATAAAATAGATTTCAGTTAAATAAATTAAAAAATTTAATAAGAGAATTGGTTGTTTCATATACATAATGGGAGTCCTTAAATTTTTTAAAGCATTTGACTACTCTCAAGTAACCACTGGACAGATATACTTGTCATCTTTAATAATAATAACTTGCAATTATATTTTAAGATTTGCAAAGTACTCTACGTATGTTATCTCATTTGAGTCTCTCAATAACTGTATAAAGCGGTTGCTATTAGAATGCTGGGCCTAAAGTCAGGAAGACTCATCTTCCTGAGTTCAAATCTGGCCTCAGACCCTTACTAATTGTGTGGCCCTGGGCAAGTCACTTAACCCTGTTTGCCTCGTTGCCTCACCTGTCAGAAGTTAGAGAAGGAAATGGCAAATCACTCCAGTATCTTTGCCAAGAAAACCCCAAATTGGGTCATGAAGAATCATACAGGACTTAACTGACCAATGAAATTATTACCACCATTTTGCAGAGGAGAAAATTACAGCTAAAAAAGGCTGAGTTACACAGGGTTATATATGTCGTGAGTACCTAAGACTGGATTTTAATTAGGTCTTCTTGACTCTAACTCCAATACTCAATCCACCGTACCATCTAGCTCCATCTTTGTTCTTCTATAGACTTTCTTTTGGCCTTACCACCTTCCTAGGCAGAAGCATAGTCTAGTGAAAAGAACACTGGCTTTGGAGTCAGAAGACCTGGGTACAAATCCTGCCTATAATGCTAATTACCCAAGTCACCTTGCTCAACTAGCTTATCTTTTCATGAACCTTAGTTTCTTGACAAGAGCGATACCCAGGATTATTTGAGGTCTAGTTCTGCTCTCTTCCTATCCAGTAGCATAGCACAAAAACGTGTATTTCTCCCAAACTCCCAACCTATTACATAGTCATATCAAAATTTCTAAAGAAAAGAATCATAATATTGGTTCAAAATATATGGGAAAAATTATAGGTTCCATTTTTGAAAATAAAATTATTTTGGTTTGTATGAACTTTTCACACCTGTGAGAAGGCCCTATTCTGAATACTGCATTCTAGGTTAGGGCTCATTAACTGAGAATTAAGGAAGACTTCCTTCTCTAGAAAAAAAAATATGGTTGCCTTCTATTTTTTCAAGTGAAATGATATTTATAAAGACTTCAGCACAATGCCTGGCAGTTAGTAGGCCCTATGTAAATGCTTTTACCCTTTCCTTACCCCCTTTATGATTTTGCTCCCCAAAGTCCTGTCTCTTCCATGTCCCAATTTGCTATTTAAAATTTGGAGGAAAAGGCTTTGGGGAGATTTACCGATCCGTTCTCCTCTCCCTGTGTTGCCTGAAAAATAAATTTTACCAACAACACCTGAAAAAACATCTAAGTAGAAGTAAATGTGAGAGACAGTGACCAGGAGAAAGAAGATATTCAGAGGTCCTTTAAAACATCATTAAATTTCAATGGTCTGCAAGATTATATTCTTTACTAGCTAATTAGTTCTGCTCTACAGGCCCTACTTCAAGATTAGGGAAGACAATAAGAAAACACAACTATTAACTGGAAAAGATGTGGATCGAATCTGCATTGGATTTTGAATTCAAGCAAGCTGACCATACAACTAGAGAAATGGCCCTCAGTGTCTGCCTAAGAGGGTATGCTACAGTGTTCCACTAAATTTAGTTCAAGTACCTCAAACATTTCCCACAAGACTTATCTATGATTACAGAAGATCCTCAAAAGAGGAAGTATAACACTCATGGCTCTAAAGTAGGGGTTTATTCTGTGAAGTTTGGATTCAGTGAAAGTAACACACTTAAGGACCTAGGAGGCCCCATGTGGCCTTGAGGCTGTAGGTTCCCCACTCCTGGAAAGGAGGGTGAGTGTGACAGCATTGGCTTCCAATACAAGCATTATAAAGGGAGCCCACTCTGCAATGCTCAGCTTGACTTTAATTCAATCCAATTCAATCACTTAACAAACATATGTTAAATACCTAGCAGAAACTAAGTCCACAAAGACAAAAATGAAACTGTCTCTGCCCTCAAGCAGCTTACATTTTCACAGCAGACTTTTGCCTTTTTGACCAGTAATCATTGTGGAAAGGGCTGTAACTAGGAATTTTTGTAGCTGGAACAAACCAATGAAGCCCATATCTCATAGGCTCACGTTGTTCAACTTACAAGAAATCAGACTTTACTATCTTCTCATTTTACAAAGGAATAAACGAAGATCCAGAGCTAATTTCCAAGAAGGAACTAGAACCTAGTTTTCCTTGACTCCCAGGTCAGTATTCTTTTGTCATCTGTCAAAATTTGGCATCACTCAGGATTGAGAGGCAGCATCACCAGTCCTTCTAGAGCACTGACCCCTCATCTTCTTTAGTTCTTCCCTCAGTAGTTGTCTCTAGCTCAACTACCCCAAACTCCATCAGTTCTATGAGAATATGTAAGTAGCTTAGGAGAGCAAGCATTGGAGTTGGGGGTAGGAAATGAGAGGAAGAAATCCAAGGGATGGGGGAAGCAGAGGCATTTCTTAGACAGCCTTGTCATGCAGCTGAGCTCTGGGGGTGACTTCCTCCATTGCCTTTTCCTGCCTAAGGTTCCCTCACTACTCCTCTCTTGCAGCAAAATATGCCAAGATATAGCAGAGAACACATTTAAATGAGGAGATACATTTCCTTTTGCTAGGAGAGGCCCAACCCCTCCAAGAACCTAGGATCCCTAAAATCCCACTGCACCACTCCACTCATCAGGCTTTTTCCTATCCAATCACCAGCCTTAAGAGAGTGCGAGAAACCAGGGAGAACAAAACTTAGGGAAAATAAAGGGTCCGCAGGATACATGAGACCAAGGGGTCAACAGGGAATTATGGGCTTCCAAACAGAAAGACTTTGTCTCCTTTTCCCTACTTGAAGAACATAATATAGAAATAGCCTGAAAATTATTGACAAACTCAGTAGACTAAGAACTGACTGAAGTTGCCCTGGTCTCCATTCCCACACCAATGTATTGACTGGGGCTAACCAGACCTTGTTGATTCCAGAGAGATTTGGAATTCTGCCCAAAGAGATATTAAACTGCTGTCTATGCCCTTTGACCCATCAATACCACTATTAGTTCTGTTTCCCAAGATGATTAGGGAAAATGGAAAAGAACCTACATATTCGACAAGGTTTGTAGCAGCTCTCTTTGTGGTGTCAAAGAACTGGATACTACGGGGACGTTCGTCAATTGGGGAGTGGCTGAACAAAGTATGGACAAAGTGTGAACAAAGTATTGTGATAGAATTATTGCTCTACTATAAGAAATGATAAGCTCAATAATTTTAGAAAAGCATGGAGAGATGTCCACAAAATCATGAAGAATGAAATGAGCAGAGCCAAAAGAACATGGTATATAGTAACAGCAGTATTGCTTTAAGAACAACTTTGAGCAACCAAGTCATTCTGATTATAATAAACACCCAAATTAGCCTCCAAGATCTTGTGAAGGAAAATGCTGTTTGAATCCAGAAAGGAATATTGTCTTGGGATAGGAAACGATGGGCTGGTTATTCAGAAAAAAAAAAAAAAACATGGAAAGACTTGGACTTATGAAGGAAGATGCCATCCACCTTCAGAGAAAGAGAAGATAAGAGGAAATAAATATAGAATGGTCTTACATGTATGTCTATGAGTGTATATGTGTGTATATGTGTATGTTTATAGATATCTATGTATATGTGTATGTGTGTATATAAAATTTCTGTGCTTACCTGTAGCTTTCTTTAGTGACAAAGGCAAGGAAAGGGAAAAAAAAATAAAGGAAAAAGTACATAGCAGAGAATAAAAGAAAACCAACAAGGAAAGCTTGGAGAGACAAAGAAACAAAAAAAGCTAGGCAGCTTTGAAAACATATGTAGTACTTATTAAATAGGTTTTCTTAAAATTGAAATTTATTGTTTTATATTGAATCCTATTTTATGATCTGCTGTGTACATGGCATTTTTTTCTTTTCTCATTTTGTATTTAAATACAAAATCAAAATTTAGAAAAAAAAAATTTCCTGCCTCAAGACAAATTTCTCACCTTCAGGGGAAAAAAATTCATCTTTGAGCAATTTCCCACCCTGGGAACAAAGCCCTGGGCTGCCTCACTCTCTTTTCTGTTTTTACAGCATACAATGGCATAAGAGTACCTATGAAGTCAAAATCAAACTTCTGTTTAGAATATTATTTTGGTCTTCAGATTTTTTTTTCATATCATGAACTGCAAAGTTAATTTGGTAACATCTGCTATCTACTGCTTTTACAATGTGTGTAGTATCTGCCAACTTGCTGGAACCAAAAAAAAAATGTTTTTTTAACTTTGTTTTAGCTTAATGACTCCAAGCCTACAGCAGCCTCGGTAACAGTGAACAGTCAAAGATTCAGGAAGCAGAGAATTTAACAGCCTTCAATAGTCATATATGTGGAAAAGAGAGCTAAAAGTAAAAGTGCTAATGGCTTTCTTTACAGGTCCTCAAAGCTCACCCAGCAGGGCAGCATCAACCCTTGAAATCACTGGACAAGATGAAGTAAGTGGTCTCTCCCTGGCTTTTAGCTATTGACATGGATTGGAGTCGGAGCAAGCATTTTAATACCTTTCACAGACCATTTTCAGAAAAGGCCCTCACAGCTGTCTAAACAGAAGTGATCACTCCTGAAATGAACCAACCTAAAATCGCATTCATTGGAATAAGTGAAATAACATCCTCATTTACTCCAGAGATAATCTGCTGTTCTTTTTTCTTTTTCTTTTTTTTTTTTGAGCAATGGTTATAATTAACAGTTGTGTGAATATGGACAAGTCACTCAATTTCTCTGAAATTTTTTTCCTTACCTACAAAATGTAGAGAATGATATTCACATTACCTGCATCGTGTTGCAAATCTTAAAATACTATACTTCATTATTAATTTTATTTATCTATTTTACTTGGCCCTCTCACAAAATGGGAGCAATCTGTAAATGTTTATAATATAAGAACAAAACACATTAATAATTTTTAAAGCACTAGTCAAAGGTCATTAGGTGCTGCTAGGTGACACAGTGGATGTAGGCAAGAGATGGAGGGAAAGGAGAGAGAGAGAAAGGAGAGAGAGAAGGAAGGAAAGGGAGAGGGAAAGAGAGAAAGAAGGAGATAGGAGAAGGAGAGCATTTATTAAGTACATAGTATGTGACAGCTAGGGATACAAAATACTAGCAAGCAGGGGCAGCTAGGTGGCACAGTGAGTAGAGCACCAGCCCTGGAGTCAGGAGGACCTGAATTCAAATCTGGCCTCAGACACTTGACACACTTACTAGCTGTGTGACCTTGGGCAAGTCACTTAACCCCAATTTCCCTGCCTTCCCCACTCCAAAAGAGAGAGAGGGAGAGAGAGAGAGAGAGAAATAAAAAAAAAACCAAATACTAGCAAGCAAGGTAAACTCTGTCCTTAAGTAGTTTACATTCTAATCGAAAAAGACAACACATAAAGGAGATCTGGGGAGCATGTAGGAGGAAGAAAGATGGCATAGTATGGAAATATCCCATAAATGAGTTGGAGGCCTGTCTCCAAGAAAGATTAAGCAAAAATTCAACCACAAGAGCCTAGGGTAGTTTTAGCTTCAGAATCCAAGAAGATGCGATGATTGCTGTGTGGAGCCCAGAGATGAATCTATAATTTCATCAGTCTTTAATATCCTGTGTAACTTTCATCCATGTTCTCCCATAAGTTCACTACAAGGGTTCCATCCATTCTACTAAAAGCTTTCCCTGGCCCCTTCCAAAATCACAAAGGCACAAGTGGGAGCACTCCAGCTATCTACCTGTCATCCTTTCCTCTCTCATGTGACCAGCCCATCTTATTCTACTATTGTTCAATTCCTTGATGACATCTTTTACTCCTCTTTGCCCTTCAGAGTTTCTCATTCATTATATATTGGCTCCTACTCACACCTGCCATGTACCTCTCATTGTTCTCAGTGTGTTACTCATTTTTTAATTATTTGGAAACAGTTGTAGTTCATGTCTTACTTTCATAAGTGGACCTTCATTTTCATGGGAAGTTTGAGGTCAGCCACTTCCTGAAAGGAATCTGGCCTGTTCTCCTATTCCTGTAAGAAAAAGTTCTGGACCCAATTTATGCAGGTGTATTTTTTGTCCCAGATAGACATACCAAAGGATAAGCTTTCTAGACAACCTATTTAATGTTACGCTTCTTCCAGTAGTAGAAAACAGTTGTCATGTCCTACCTCCAATCTTTGCTTCTCAGGGCTAAACATCCCCAGTCACATTTGGAGTTGCCACATCTCATTGTTGACATGTATTAAGCTTGCAGTCCACTAAAGCCCTCAGATCTTTTTCACATGAACTGTTACCTAACAGCACCTTACCTATTGTGTATTTGTGGAGTTGATTTTTTATGTTCAAGCATGACATGTTACATTTATCCCTGTTGACATCCTTGTGGTGAAATATATAACAAAACTTTCACTATAGTATTTTTTGTCTTAACAAAGAATAGGAAAATAATGTGGGAGATTATCATTTGGGGAATGACTACACACACTGTGGCACATGAATGTAGGCATAATACTCTGCACTGTAAGAAATAGAAAATATGAAGAATTGAGAAAAACATGAAAATTTATGTGTGTGTGTGTGTGTGTGTGTGTGTGTGTGTGTGTGTGTGTGTGATGCAGAGTGAAGCAATCAGAACCAGGAAAACTATATACGATGAATACAACAATGTAAATGGAAAAAAAAATAACGTAATTAAGCTGAACAATGCTTGACTACAATTACCAAGCCTGACCCTGGAGAAGAGTTGAGAAAAGGTATTTCCTTCCCTTTACTGAAGAGACAGGGACAATGGGCATGGAATATTACACGTATTAGCAAACATAGGTAATATGTTAGGTTGCTGAACATGACTTTTTTCTTATTTTTTTTAGTTTCTAAAATTCTGTTACATGAGAAATATTACTGGGTAGTAAAAAGCGGAAGGATGCATTTGAAAATTGTGATACAAAAGTAAGTGGCATCAATTTTTTAATCTTATTGAAGAGAATCAGCAAAGATTATAAGCAAAATTGCCTCATAAAACAATAAGAGTCAGTAGAGGGAAAAATAAGTTTAAAGATAGCTTGTTGAGAGACTCAAGTAACCAAACTATTCCCAAAGGCATTTAAGGATGAAATAGAAAGCTCCAAATAAATGCAAAACAGAAAATATACATAAAGATTTTTAGAACAATCTCTTTTCATTTTGGTAACAAAAGAGCCACCACAATTGGACTCTAACATCACAATCCCCAAGGTGCTACTGAGAGGAAATGGTACCAGCATTTAAGACTATAAAATGGGAAAAGTAGCTAGATTAGACCCAGTATTCACAGAAGAGGTCTATACTAGAAGTGATACAGTTTAAGGAGGGGAGTGTTTAGGGTTTGATTCTAAAGATATACATACATTCATATATATATATATATATGGAGAGTATTTCAATGGTATGGGGGGGGGAACTTCCATCCAAAAAGGGCAACTATGAAAATATCAATAACTAATGAAACATATCCCTACTTTCCCATTTCTACAAAATTTTTGTAATGATAATCTGTACATATATTGAAAGAATTCTGGTTGATGGCAAGACAAAGAAAGAGGCAGCCTTTTAGAAATGATATTCTTCAACAGATCATTTCATCACAGTTACTCATTTCTTCTGTCATACAAATAACTGAAAAAGTGTCAAAAAAGCAGTTCCCACTGTTTGTTAAAGTTAACTATTAAAAAAGCATTTGAACAAATGCTGCTTTTAAAAGTCCCCTCTAACAAAGTGACTATCCCTTGAATATGTCAAGATTACATAACATTCCTTGAGAAATATAACATAACATAGTTCAACAGTCTTCTGATGCTTTATATCAAGTGAACATAAAACAAAGAGCTACATATCTACTGCATAGTGAATTCCTCCAGATTCTCCTATTGGTAGACAATGTTAATGTATCAAGACCAAGAATATTGTATAACCTCCTTGAAGAAATCTATCATCACTCAGAAAATTAGGCTAAATATCTACACAATAAAATACATGTGGAAGATGAATGTATATTGTCTGAATATATTTCCTATGAAACTGTTATGGATCAGAGTTAAACAGGATAAGTAGGTATGAGTGGGTTGACCACATATATGAGAACACAAAGCCATCAGACTATCTAGGTAAATATCATCTAATTAGGCTTGGCCCAACATTCTAGCCTGCTAAGATGTTTTGGGACATTGACTTGATCATCCACGTTATCCATTGACCATCCTAGCTTTGTGTCATCTGCAAATTTGATAAGCCTTCCATCTATGCCTTTACTCAAGCCACTGATAAAAAAAGAAAGTTAAATAGCACAGGTCCCAAGGGAGATCCTTAAGTGAAGGGAGCACCCTACCAGAGACCTCCTTCCAAGGTGACATTAAACCACTAAAGACCACTCTTTAGGTCTGGCCATTCACTCAGTTCCAGATTGATTAACTGAATTTCTCACTTTTTTCTACAATACCACAAGACAATTTGTAACCTTTTAAGAGATAAATTGTATTCATATAACATTGCTTGTTCTTGGTGAAACCACACTGGCTCCTCATGACCATTACTTTCTTTTTGAGATGTTTACTGTCCATCACTTTAATCATATTTAAAGAATGAAACCAGAAGTACATTAATAGAGATTAATTACATTAAAGAATGAACTTTTCTGCCTTTGAAGATATCTTCCTACTAAATATGTAGATGTCCCCATTAGTACTATATTGAGATATATGATGAGATTCAAGGAGATGCTTGACCTGACACCAGGCCCACTGCCACCAAAAGGCAGATTGATCAAATCGTGGCTTTCAGAAATAGAATAGATCAGAACTACTGAGTAGCTGAAGTGTACCATTGGACTCAGCCTGTAAAAAGGAGTACACAGATTCTTCAGAAGCCAGATAGACAGGGAAAGCAGAACATGGTTAGAGACAGGAAATCAGAGTTTAGAGTCGGAGCTCTAGAAGGGAAGACTCTTCTTGCCCAAATTGCACTCCACAGAGCATTTCCTCAACCCCAGAAATAGTATCTGTACAAATGCAGTGGCAGAGTGGTTGTTGTTGCGCATTTATCCTGTGTCCTTGAATTTCCCTGGCATCAGGGAAATGATGGCATGACTTGCAGTTGACTTTGATTTGAGTGAGGGAAGGTTGTGTAAGGTCACCAGCCTGACTCTCTCCTCCAGGGCCATCTGGATCCAATTACCAGATATTCATCAGGATGACTGGAAATGACCCAGGATGCAATGGGAGACCCTGGCCCTTTTAGACTAAGGCCTTTTAAAGAGGCAGAGTGGTCAATGAATTCCTGAAAGGGGAATATATGGCCCCAAGAGAGGAGAGAACCAAGTAGACAAAGAAATGTAAGCAGCTGGGAGCAGCAGCAGAGTGACAAACATCCTAGGGAAAAGAAAGAGGATTTCTTGTTCATTGGTGAGTCACTGTACACAATCACTTTTAGGAAAGATGAGTTATGGCCCAGAAGAATCCTAACTAGGAATTCCAGCATGTGAAGCAAATTCAGTTGTTGGGGTTTTAGAATATTGGAGGAATCTCTTTAAAACTGGCCTTTCAGAGAGGAAAGGATTTGGACCCCCAAAATCAGTCTCACCACAGGTATAGCCTTTGGGGAGAGTCATAGATACCCTCCTGAAATGGCAGGCAAAGTGGGACTTTTTGTCGTCTTTTATTTTGGAGTGTTTCTTATCACTAAGGCAATCAAGTGCCTTTAATTGAGTCTTGCCTTTGTTTGTAGGAAGGCTCACACCCTTTTGGTAGTTAGAACACAAGAGGTGTGAAGCCCTCGAGAAGTGTGAAGCACTCTGACCCTGAAGAAGTATACATATACTCTGAGGTTAGCATTTTGTTTGGGGATCACTCATTGGAAGATTGTTCCTTTGATTTGGCCAGATGAGACTCTGGATAGCCATTAAGGAGCCTCTTGGCTTTGAAAACCCAGATGTTGGTGCTTTTCTCTCTGGTAACTATGTATATATAGCTTTAGTCAGACAGCTAAAAGTCTGCCTGTTGATTTGTGTTGTTTGCTGTTTATATTTGCTCTGAGATTTCTGTTTGTATTTGCTCTGAAGTTCAGGGTGCTGGCTTTTCCCCCTGAACTAAGCAAATGATATATGTATGTTTGATTAAAGTGAGATTATAAACCCCTTAAAGTTGCTTTCCTCAGAAAAGCATATCAAAGAACCTGTGCTAGCAGCCTACCTGTGTACTGGTGTTATTGATCTCATACCTCCACAACGGCTGCTACCAACATTGTTGTTATACCTCCTCCTTTTCCTCTCCTTACTAACAGCAATCCTGCTCCCTCACCATCTTCTTGAGCTGCCTTGCTCTTCCCATTATCCAACCTCCATGGGGACATCAACCATTGGAGGATTAAAATGTACTGGGTTGCTAGCTTATAGCCCATAAGAGGAATAGTATATTTTTTTTCCACACTAAAGCCAGGTTCTGAAGCAAAGTCCCAAATGCCCCACTATGGCTAAGGTCCAGAATCCCAACTTCTGGATTTATATGGACCAAGTTCTCACAAATCATTCTTTGGTTCATGTTTCACCAAGAATTTTCCCTGGAAACCTCAGATTTTACCCCTACTCAGGATTTTCCTTGGTAGCATTAAAATATAACCAATATAAACAAAGAAAAGGACAAGAAAGGACCCTTAGCTCCCATCTGACTACTCAGGCTAACAATATATTTCAGGCACTGTATAGCCTTTATTTCACTCCATAAAAAGGACTCAACAAAGCACAAAGAATTCATAGAAGCCCATAAGTCGTCAAAGTAATGTTCCTTCCATCTCCAATGAGCCTTGTCCTCCCCTAGGGAACTATATAGTCCTCCAGACTTAAAGTGCTTCCCTATGGTTTGGGGTACCCCTGAAAAAAGAATACTTTGCACTTGAGATAGCTAGTGAGGCAAGCCCTCATCCTAAAATAACTGCACAGTTTATATAACTCTTGGTAGTTCTCTGAAGAACTTTGGAATTGATTGTGTGACATGGGAGACACTGGCACAGGACCACCCAGCATGGTCTTATCAAATAACATACTGTGCCCTCTGAGCAAAGCAGAATTGTAGTAGCTCAAAAGAAACTCAAGATGCACAGATTTAGAGAATCCACTCCAAATGTTCACAGGGACTATTTGTGCCTGACCTGTGGCAGACCATTCTGAGCTCATATTTGTCTGATTCAGCCATAGTAGGACATGCTGTAACTTGACGCTAACATAGTGATGTCATATTGGTTTCTTTTGAGAACAAAGGAAAACAATGATGGTAGTAGTGGAAGGGAAGGCCAAGGTTTTCCTTTTTCACATTGTGACAGCGTTTTTGTTCTTCCAGCTTCTGGGCCCAGTGTTTATTTCTCTTCTCTCCAAAAGACTTGGTTGAAAAGCACAAGTAGAACTCTTAATCTCTTTCAGAGACTAGAAGTGCTATTCAGGGCAAATCCCCTTAACTTCCTCCCAAAGATCATGTCCAGGAACTTGTCATTGACTAGGAAACCCGTCATCAATCATCTTATGACTATGGAAATATATACATGGATCTGTCTTTCAAGAAAGAAAAAAAGTGGCCTCATCCTCAAAACTAATCATTCCTAAAAAGGCTATTTGTGGTCACACCCTTTACAAAAAACATTGTCAAATTTTGCCAAAAGCTGGAGCCAAGTTCATTGAGCTCTAGTTTGCAGAGTCTATTCATCTTCCTTTGTGGAAAATTAAAACATCATTTGGCTTTATTCAACCCTTTGGCACCTCACCCTTTCTCCAGCTTCTTTCGAAGATGACTTGAAACAACACAGCTCTCACATCTGTCACTTCATTCAGTATTCTGGGATATGGTGAACTTCATCACATAAATTCATAGAGGGTAGCTAGATATGCTCTTACTATTTTCTACCTTAGTTTAGGAATCAACTACCCCTTCTCAATTTTCGTTTCATCCATTCCAAAGATTATTCAAAATATGGATTGTCAGTTCTGAGGCAGGAAGATAGAGTGGGAAGAGTACTGCATCTAGAGTCAGAGGTCATTGTTGTTGTTCAGCCCTTTTAGCCAGACTGACTCTTTGTGACTCCATTTGGGGTTTTCTTGGCAAAGGTACTGGATTGGTTTGCCATTTCCTCCTCCAGCTCATTTTACTGTTGAGGAAGCTGAGGCAAATGGGGTTAATTGATTTGCCCAAGATCACACAGCTAGTAAGTGTCTGAGGTCAGATTTGAACTTATAAAGATGAGTCTTCCTGACTCTAGGCCTGACTCTCAATCCAATGAGCCACCTAGCTGCCTTGGAGTCAGAGGATCTGAGTTCAAATGCTGCCACTGAACCTATGCTTATAACCATGGGCAGCAAGTCATTTAATTTCTATGTGCCTCAATGTCCTTAGAAGGAAAATGAAAAGGTTGGACTAGACAGACTCTGAAATCTTCCCAGGTCTAAATATATGATGCAAATCATCTTGTGATCCTTATATTATCTAAGCTGAGCAATAGTCCTATCCCTTCTTAAATTTTCTTCTTTTCCTTTATACGGTTTGAAGAAGGGGATGGGGAGAACATCTTTTATTGTCCTTAGTTTCCTAACCAGCCTTAGCTCAAAAGTATGGGCAGCTAGGTGGCACAATGGAGTTAAAAAGACTTGAGTTCAAATCTAGCTTCAGACACTTATTAGCTGTTTGACCCTGGGCAAGTCACTTGACCTCTCTCTGCCTCAGTTTCTCATTTATAAACTGAGATAGTAATAGCAACTAACCTCCCAGTGTTGTTGTAAGGGTAAAACGAAATAACACTTACAAAGTGCTTTATAAAACTTAAATGATTATACAAATACTCACTATCATTATCACAATTCTTGGCTTTATCATTCCTGATAGGCTTACTGGAACATGTCAATCTAAAGTAAAAACCTCAGAGTTGTGCCCAGAACTTTTCTATATAGCAGAAATATTGCCCACTGTATAGAGAGCCTCAAGGCAATTCTAAGAGCATATGCTTGAACAGGTTCCCTAATAAGTCAAGATGAGTAAGATAGTGATTCCATAAAACAAGAAAGACAAATAATCTGACCCTTCCTACATTGCCTACATTGTAGTTCACGTCACCTACTCAATAAGCATCTAATACTGATTGAAGCAGCCACAACAAACCTATTGACCAAGTTCTAAAATTATAAATATATGATTGGGAAATCCACTTCTGAATTTCAATAAATAAAAATTTGGGATTATGTTAGCTAGTAAGAAAAAAGAAAAGAAAATATGTAGTTGAACAAATGAATGTTATCTGAAAAAATGGGTCGGGTTTTGCATATGCTATGAAACCTCACAAGTCATATTTTCTATCTCTGTAATAGCTTCAAATTGCTGACAATAAAACATAAGCAAAATGGCTTGTCTCTTTCCAAATGTGACTTTGTGATATGAATATATAAGACCATTATCCTTTGGTCTTTCAGATGTTAATACTTCAATGGAGTCCAATGAGTTGGAATGCCCTTCTTTGTTTTTGTCTTTATGGCTGCAAGCTTGTTCTCTTAGGTTGGGCAATGGTCACCTTTTCAAAGAAGGTAGAAAGGAAGGCTTGTACAACATCGTTCTTTTGTGATGGAAAGGATAACACTTCTACTTCTTCATCACTCACATCCCTTTCAACTCCTTACAAATTGTCCTCTGACCTTGTTGCTCAGCTGAAACTGTTTTCAAATATTCCAAAAGATGTGTGATATCATTGGTATGGGTAATCTTTCCCCAATTGCAGATCACAACCATTTCACACATTAATAATTGGCTTTTATGTGTTTTTCTGAATATAAAACAAAATCACGGGGTGGCCAGTTTTCTGTTGATGAACTTCTATATATTTCCTAGGCAGATCCTGTTACAATGTGTATTGTCTGTCACTAGAACTATACCCCAAACCTTTCAGCTTAGTAAGATCTATCAGAGCTCCACTGGCAATAAAGAACTCTAATTTGCTTTCACATCATTGGAGCTGGGTTTTAGTAGAGGTCAACCTCTTTGATATTTCAAAGGATAACAACCAGCACCTTGGATAGTTCCCTTCGGAAGACTTTTTGGGAAACAAAGATGTTCAGACAAGATAAGAAGGCATAAAGGATCTGCATCACCAGAGGAAGTGCCAAAGCCAATAAAATCATGTATTCACCAAGATAACATACCATTAGAGAGCAGTGGTCTAGGAATCAAGGAGATCCAGGTCCTAATCCAGGCTCTGTTACTAATTTCCTGTGTAACCTTTGAGAAGGCTTTTCACATCACTGGGACCCAATATCCTCATCTGAAAAATGAAGGCACATTTGAGTCATGCCTTGCATCCTAATTTGCAAATCCATTTTCTCTGTGTTTGATCTTCAGAAACTTTTTATGGTCTAAATAAAGCAAAGGATTTCAGGAAAATCTAAAAATCATTTTATATACCTTTGAGCCTCTCAAGCACATGTTCAAGTAACTTAGTAGTTGGCCCATAGTAAGCACTTAAGAAATACTTACTGACTTGACTTGATCTTTAGAAATGTTTTGATACTTTAAATAAAGCAAAGGATTTCAAGAAAATCTAAATGCCTCTTTAAAACTTTTGAACCTCCCAGGTGTGTCTGAGTTACCCAGCATCCCAAAATATAGTGGGATTTCATCACTGAAGTCACAGCATTGTAAAACAACTATTACCCTATTAGTCAATGACCTTACATAAGTAGACCCATTACCATCTCATAAAATCCAATATTGGTTCTCATTTGAGCCCATAAAGATACAGTGTGTGTCTCATGACAAATCATTCAAGAATCACCTGGACCATTGGATAAGTAAGCAGGTTGGATAAGCTGTTTTGCTAGTACCAGAAGTAATAGCATCTGGAGCATCTGTTTGAACAGATTGCCCTGAGATACTCTAATCAGTCCTTTCACTGGGTCCTGGGAAAACAACTTATCTCTGAGGTCTGGCATATGACAAGAGGACCATCTTCTTTATTGGCCTATGTTCTACAAAGCGACAATCAGTGGCCAACATGACCAGAAGTCTACTTTCCTAAATCAGCCTCCTCACTATGTATTAGTATGCATTCATTAGACTTTCCCTTAGGGGACACATTATATTCTTTTAATGTTGTTTCATAGCTTTGGGAATCAGATTTTTTTTTTCATGGATGGCTAACATGCCAATAGTTGTAGCATCTTAGAAGTTGGAAGCTTATAATGAAGTGATCTAAGCTCTGCATATTCTAAAAGATAACATGTAAAGTCAAATAGAGTCTAAGCCTAGAGAATCAGAAAACTGGTAAGCTTTTGATTTTTCTATAGACTCCTCATATCCATCTGCACAGTACTAAATCATTTTTGCAGATAATTTTGGCCTTAAAAATAGGTAAATATGAAGATTCAAGAATGAATTATGCACATTGATTGTTGTACTGTCCCAAATTACAAGCCACTGGTTAAACACTAGAGTTTACTTGTATTTATTTTGTGTATAATGTATATTAACTAAACTGTATACAAATTGTTCCCCCTCCCAATAGAATATAAGTTTCTTGAGAACAAGGACCATTTTAGTTTCATCTTGGTATCCTCAATACCTAACAGAATATCATACATGTAGTGGGCACTTAATAAATGTTCATTGAATTTAGTTGAATTGAGTCTCATTAGAATTAGATAAAGTTTAGCAGGGATCAGGATCTCTATAATTACAATTGCAAAATCTTCAGAGGGAACTCAGGAGAGCCAAAGAGCGAGAGCCAAAGACTGCAGGGTGAGGATACACCAGCTATTGTAACCTTCATCTTTATTCAACCATGAACCAACATAAGTGTCATGAGCAAGAGTAGGGGGTCCATAGAATAAGAAATCTAAATGTCCCTGAGTTACAAAAGCATTTTGCCTGAACTTCTTAGATGATTGTTTAGTCCTCTCACTTATCCTTATCTCAATTCTCACTCCCACTGATGAGTTGAGTCCCAAGAGTTTTGCTAGCAACATTTATCCTTCAGGGTTCTAGGGATAAACCTAAGGGATTGGAATTAACATTCTTTAATGCTATTGGCTCAATCCCCTTCTGTTGTTTCTTTTTACCCCAGGACTGTCAGTGGAGAATGGTTAGTTAGCCAGCCTTAAGAAACTTTTAGAAAGGGGTACTTACCAAGGCAGTATAATAAGAACAATAGGTACAAAACATCCCCTAAAGGTCTATGACACATTTTCTCATAATTACATGCAGAATCTGGGTAAATTGGGCTCATGCTTAGGGGGCACGTGTGACAAAGGGATAACTTGCACTTCCTGAAAATCCTTTTTCAACTATTCATGGGGTACTCAAGAAATTCACCCTTAGATGTAGTGTAATATCTTTGACGAGGTTCTTGTAGAGAAATTGGTCCAGAAATGAGTCCTTGGATCCCAATGAAGCAAACACTATTGCCAACTCATTGGGAAATGCTCTTTAGGACACCAGTGAGAAGAAGGAAGTCAGTGATTTTCCAGGGGTATCCTACTATAACATTGATGGGAAAAATGGGAGGTCCAACATTCTCTAGAAACTTCCATGCTGGCAAGATCCTCCTCCAGTCAAAACTAGACAAGGGGAACAGAAGGTGGGAAGAGAGACCTAGCCAAGGCCAAAGCCAAGGTCTTTCCTTCCCACCCTTAGACAATTCCTTTTCAGGTTATTCAGCTAGAACTCTACACTCACTCCCTATTCAGATATTCTCTCCCTTTCTCTCTCTGCTTGATAATTTATAGATGATCCCTGGAATATAGTTAAGCTTCTTTAGACTTTATCCAAAATTTTTTGTGTGTCCTGGACTCCTTTGGCAAATTATAAATTCAATTTAATACATTCAATATTCATTAAGCACATACTATGTGCTAGGCACTGTACTAAGCCTGGGGATACAAAAAGAAAAGAAGTCTGTGCCCTCAAGGTGCTTACAATCAATGGGGGAAGACAACACACAAAATGAAGATGAAAAGGCAGTGGGGCACCAAAGGGGAGGAGAGGAGGCAAAGCCAACCAGAGCTGTTAATGGAAAAGGATTAATAAAATGGTAAAAACCAATGAACACCTTCCCAGAGTAATGTTCTTACATACATAAAAATAAAATACTTAGGAAACCCATCACATTTGAAATACAGTTATCAAAATATTTTTAAACGAAAAATTTTAAAAATACGAATTCAAGGACTTCTGATTAAGAATCTGTAGCCTAAAATCTTTTGGTTGGTTAATCAATAAGTGTTCTCACCTAATTAAGATTTTAAAGTTAAAATAGGATGGAGGTAGTTATGGTCCCAACCTAATAAATGCCTCAAACAGAAAATTAATTTAGCAGGAGGATATGAGATTTCCCTAAAATTACATGAAGAAGTCTCTCCATACACTACTTCAGTACGCCACTGGAGACTAGTCATAAGACCTACCCCTAAGATCGAACTCCTGACAGATAAGAAGGGAGCTTTGTCAGAAGGTTTTGTGATTTGTCAAAAGTCATCTTAAGCTCTCAGGAAAAGTTTCCTTCAAGTTAGAAAATACATCTCCTTCTGGCCAATCAGAACTTTTAGTAAGAGTAAAATCCCTTGTAATTGGTAAAAAGAGCCTTCAGCTATTTTGGATTATTTCTGTCTCTCAAATTAGGCACCCTAGGACTTAAGCAATTGTCAAGAGAGAAGAAAAGACTAGATAAGTGATGGCATGCAGTTCCAAAGCATAACCAGATAGATGCCTGAAGAAAATTTTATTGATAACTGTGGACGTTGTCCATGATCCAAAAACAAGAAAATGGAAAACAGATCATCAGCCTAAACACTAATTCAACAGCTTAAAGAAAACTATTGTGGTTTAGGGTGTTGGGAATTCTGAAAGGCAAGGGTACAAGGTGTCTGCCTCAAAAGAATTGGACCACTCAAGCCTTCTTTCAATCACAGTAGCAAGGTTTATTGCCAATAGAAGCAGATGAGATTCTAAGAACCTGCACAATTTAGTGGGAGTAAGATTGGTACTTATATGCAAGAAAAGACAGTGAGACAATCTGGATGGTGTTAAGGAGTGGTAAATAACCTGGAGTGGTTCAGATGCAGACAATGAAAGGAGATAATTGGTTGGAGAGCCACAGTGAAAGGGCATTTAAAGTAAGGATTATTGAGTATCTGGGTAGACTGGGATGGACCAGATGCCTCAGGTGAAATGCTAGAGAATGAGTTGTGTGTGGGAAAATTCAGGGGCTGGATTGCTTTCACAGACATGGTCTTTTCCTTTTAGGGGTCCAGGTCCTAAAGACATGGTCTTTTCCTTGTAGGGGTATGGGTCCCATTGCCCCACCATTTCCATTTAACTGAATAGGATGGTTCTAGCAGCGCAATGCAGTGTGATAGTTGAGAAATCAGTTATTGCTGACTACCAGCCCTTGACAGAAGACCCCTGCCCCATAGCCCCTGATAAAACCCCCAGTTTGGGAGGGTGGAGCCAAGATGGCAACTGGAAAGCAGTAACTGGCATGAGCTCCCCACCAAGTCCCTCCAAAAACCTATAAAAAAATGGCTCTGAACCAATTCTAGAACTGCAGAACCCACAAAGTGGCAGAGGGAAGCAAGGCTCCAGACCAGGACAGCCTGGATGGTCTCGGGGTAAGGTCTGTCCCGAAGGGAACTCCCAGCCCCCAGCTGAGGGGAGCGGAGCTGAGCCAAGCAGAGCCCAGCGTACGCGGCGCGGGGCGGCGCGGGGCAGATCACAGACCCACGAGACCAGGAGTGGAGCGGAGAGTGCCCTAGCATGCTGAATTACTGAGCTGTGGCATGTACCAGACCTCACAACCCACAAACAGCAAAGACAACACAGAAGGTTAGTGGGAAAAGCTGCGGGATAGGACGGAGTTTGCGGTTCGACTACCACCCCTGAGGCAACGGAGGCG
>CM053627.1:63865592-63911027 GCA_028646595.1 Phalanger gymnotis
CCTAGATGTTGGTAGCTATGAATTGTATTGGGTCTGTCTGTTTGTAATTTGTTTAAGGGCTCTTGAGATGGTGTTGATGAGGAAACTCTGGGCAATTGTAGCTAAGGAGCCCTCCAGCTTGTAAACCCGGATGCTGAGACTTTGTAGAACTCTGGTAACTATGTATTGGGATTTGAATCAGGCAAGGTCTGTCTGTTGATGTTTGTAATTTGTTTGTATTTGATCTGAAGTTCAGGGTGCTGGCTTTTTCCCCTGAACTAAGTGAATGATATTTGTGTGCTGAATTAAAGTAAGCTTGCCAACCCCTTAACCTTGCTCTCCTTATTAAGGCAGATCAAAAGAACCTGGGCTTTCTGGCTGTCCAGCAGCTTTCTGGGTACTGGCTGTGGGTGGATCTTTTCCCCCCCCATAGAAGTTGCTAGCCAGATTGCGGAAACAAAGTAGTCTTCTGTCCATCTTCATCATATTCTATCTGCAGATTAACTTGGTGATACAGTGGCTAGAAAGCTGAATCTGGAGTCAGGAAGACCCGAGTTCAAATCCAGCCTTAGACATTTATTAGCTGTGTGATCCTGGGCGAGTCATTTGAAGTTTGTCTGCCTTAATTGTCTCATATATAACATAGAGGTAATAATAGTTTCTATATCTCAAAGTTGTCGTGAGGATAAAATCAGCTAACATTTGTAAAGCACTTTGTAATGCTTGAACTGTTAGGTAAGTGCTAGCTATCATTATTATCATTATTACAGTCATTTTCGTTCCCAGCCTTATTTCTCACTGCTATCTTAGGAGCTAGCATGAAAAATCTGTGGAATCAGTTTGTATAGATTCCGTGTAATAAGTATGTCCTTAGAAATGACATCATCAGCTACTACCCGTTCGAAGCGTATGGGAACAAAGTATCTGTTGACCAAAGTATTCTGGAACTATATGTAGATTCAAAGATTCTGGGTTCTAAGATCACTTACCACTTATGTGATCTTGGACAAGTCCATTACCCTTTCTGGGCCTCAGTTTCCTCAAATGAAAAATTAGGGGGTTTTATGAGAGAGCTTCTGAAGCCCCTTCCTTTTCTAGAACTATGACCATATGATATTATGATCCTTGATCTATGATCTTATAATCTTATGATCTCACTATGGACATAATGATGCTTTCATTACCAACAAGGAATACTAGCAAGGCAGTCAGTATTAGAGCCACAGATATGAGAATGTGGGGGAATGGGGAGATGGCCTACTATATATGTAGTATAGGCTCTATACTGTACCTTACAGCAGCATAAAGGATGGTAATTAGGTAAAATCATTAAACATTCATTAATTGCCTACTATTTCACCCAGATATCAGTAGTCTTCATTTTCCCCAGGAAACATGGAGTGGCATGGCATCCTTTCCATCAGCTCCCCCAGGCTTCGATAGGGACATAAATAAACTAATGTAAATGTTCATTTGGAGAAGGGATTCCAAACACTGGGATGGTAGAACTGCCTAGTACCCAAGTATCTTAGCCACAGAATCATGCAATTGCCATTTCAGGTAATGGTGAGGTGAGGGAGGGTAGGATGGCAGATGAGGGAGATCCTATGACCATCATCAGCTCCTTCCCTGATAATTTTTGGAATAGACCTACCAAGTATTCCTAATAACTTAATATTGCCAGTTAGGGCAAGGATTCATAGGAACCATATTTTCAGCTGAGCTGTGAGCAAGGCTGCTTCCCAGCTGTTCCAAGCTGTTGTCCTTGTTCCCTCTGGGTCTCACAGCTGTCAAGGTCAGTTACCAGTCACCAGTTGTTGGGTGTAGCTCCTACCAAATGAGGTCAGCGAGTTTACATCCTGCTATACCAACCATCTTGAGGCTCAGGGGATTTCTTTTGAGAACTTGTCAGTTATCTGAACTTGCAGACAAAGAGAAGTAATAATTCCACTGTACTCTGTGTTGCTCAACCCACTCTGAAGGGATTTGTCCCATTCTGGGCACATATTAAGAAGACAGTGTTAGGGAATGGACCTATGATTTTATTGACAAAAGAAATTCTTGGATAAGGAAACTCCCTCCACCAATGCAGATCAGTACCTCCATATCTCATAAAGTTTCCTAGAGCCCTGAGAAGTTAAGTGACTTCCTCAGGGTCACACAGTCAGTATGTATCAAAGGAAGGATTTGAATTCAGTTCTTCTGCCTCTGAAAACAGCTCTTTCTCCACTACCTCTTATATTAAGAGAGACATTTAAAATATGGAGACTGTCCAGATAAGGAATACCAGTATGTCTAAGGAAATTTAAACCATTCCTTCATTCAATAAGCATTTACTAAACCCCTAAGGAGATAGTGAAGCTGGTGACTTTGCACTGCCCTGCCTCACTTAAATCCAATCCACTTGCAAGTCATGATATCAACTTCCTGATATCATGGTCCTCTTCAAGAACTAAGGACAAACAACAATGAACAATCTGTGAGGATTAGTAGCTGCCCCACTAAGGACCCAACTAGCTGGTTCCAATTGGATTACACAGCTCTTTCCTTTCTTCCTTTCTCCCTACTTCCTTCCCTCCCTATGACCACTAGGGAATCATACTCTTACTTATGGGTGCTCTGCCAAAAGTAATATAAATTTTAACTGCTGAAACCTTGCAAGATATCTTGAGATTTAAGGGCTAGATTTCTTTTTTAAGGATCATGCTTTAAACCCAAATCACTCTGGCTCTCATTTATTGGCCAACAATAGGTCCTAGCCCAACCTCACTTGGTCATTGTTTGGGCTCTGATGGTTCAGAGTGAATATAAATAGCAATTGTTTCTGTTTTGACCAGAAACTCTGAGGGTCTTCCCTTCCCAGATTGATTTCCTTTTGTCTGGGTAAAAGAGGCCATTTTTTACCTCATTTCTTACCTAGCTTTAATCACTGAATGGGTGCTGCCTCAGACAAACTGAGACCAGGGAAAGACCTTAGCTTAAAAAGGCGGAGGTCTTCCCACTGCATCAGGGCCATCTCCAGTAATCTTGACCTATATCTTGCCACTGGACTCTGATGGTTTGAGAGGAGAGACTGAGGCTGGCTACTTTGTACAGCCCGGCCTCACTTAAATCCAATTCATTTGTGAGTCATGACATCACCTTCCCGATGTCATGGTCCTCTTCAAGAATGAAGGATAAACAACAATTTACTAAGCCCCTACTGCGTGCCAGGAATCATTGTGCTCAGCTCATGGAGATAAAAAGACAGAAATGAAATTATTTCCTTCCTCCAAGAGCATAGAGTACATTTTCTTTAGGGAAACAAATATATGAATATATCCATATGCATAAAAATATATGTGAATAACAATGAAAGGGGAGACATTGGCAACTGGGGGAATCAGGAAAGCCTCATGTTTAGCTGAGCTTTGAAGGAAGCTAGGAATTCTAAGAGGCAGAAATGAGAAGGGAGTTCATTTCAGGCATGAAGGACAGCCTTGGTAAAGATACAGAGTTGGAAGATAAAACGTCATGCATGAGGAACAGCAAATAAGCCAGCCTGGCTAGTACATAGAGTACATGAGGGGAGTAATGTACAATAAATCTGCAAAGGTAGGTAGATTTCGGTCATATAGGGAAGGACTTGAAACTCCATACGGAGGAGTTCATCTTTTATCCTAGAAGTAAGAGGAAACCATCTGACCTATTTGAGTGGAAGAGTGACATGGTCAGACCTGTATTTTAGGAATATCCATTTAGTGGTTTCTATGAACATTGAACTGGAGAAATGAGAAGAATTATCAGGAGGTGAATACAATTATCCAGGTGAGAAGTGATCAGAGCTTGAGCCAGGCTGGTGGTATATGAGTGGAGAGAAGGGGATAGAGGCAAGAGATGTTGTGGAGGTAGAGGCAAGGCTTGGAAAAGAACTGGGTCTTGATGGGATGGTGTCAAGCATCAGTTGAAGAAATATTTACCCTAGAGGATAGATTTAGAGGAAACATAATCAGCCCTTAAGTATCTGAAAGACTGTCATATGGAAGAAGAATTTAATATTCTTTGAATCTTTACAAGATAGAACAAGGACTACTGGTGGCAGTTGTAGAAGGCAAATATCATCGCTTCATAGAATCTCAGAGGTGAAACAAACCTGGGAAGTCATCTAGTTCAAGCCTGTGACTTATGTATGAATTCCTTTTATAGTATACCTAATTAAGCGGTCATCTTATGTCTGCTTAAACATCTCTAGGGAGATTCATTTTACTATTAGACTGTTATAGTGATGATGATACTAACAAGGATCACTAGCATTTATATAACACCTCAAGGTTTTCAAAGTTCTTTACAAATATTGTCTCATTGGTTTCAGACAAACCTAAGAAGACTTGTATGAAGTAAGACAGGCATGCAAGGGACATGAAAAGAACCGGGAAGACAATTTATAAAATTACAATATGGTTAAGACAAATAACTTTGAAAGAATTGTGGATTCTGATCGTAATGCTTTGTAATATCTGAGCATAATATTGACCATAATTCCAGAGGACTGATTATGAAATATTTTTCTCACTTCCTGAAAGAGAGGTGAAGAACTCAAAGTTCCAAATGTGACATAGTTGGCTTTTTTCGGGGTGGGGGGGAGAAGGCAGGGCAATTGGGGTTAAGTGACTTGCCCAAGGTCACACAGCTAGTAAGTGTGTCAAGTATCTGAGGCCAGATTTGAAGTCAGGTCCTTCTGATTCCAGGGCCAGTGTTCTGTTCACTGTACCACCTAGCTGCCCCCATAGTTGTTTTATAAATGATTATTATTTTTGGATATGGTCAATGCAGAAATTTATTTTGGCCATACATGTTTGAAACAGAGGTTTGTTATTTTTTATTTTTTAATCTTATTTGGGGAATGGGGGAGAAGGTATATTTTTGCTGGTTGAAATAAATAAAATATAATTTAAAAAAATTTTTAAAACAAAACAAATATTTTATCACAACCCTGAGTTGTAGTTATTATTATTCCTATTTTGTAGATGAAGAAACTGGGGCACAACCAGTTTATGTTTATTGGAAAGTTCTTCAATATGCTAAGTGAAAATTCTCTTTGTAATTTCCTTGTTTCTTGACTTGCCTTGCTATAGAGGAAAATATGAAAGGAAGCGCTAAAAACTTTCATTGGCTTCCTCTGGGCTGTAGGATAAAATTCAACCTCAGTAGTCTCCCATATCAGGTCATTCATTTACCTTCCCAGTCTTATTTCACACTGTTTTTCTTTTCCCATGCTTTTCATTCCAGCTAAACTGGGCTACCAGGATCATGGGATTTAAAGTTGGAAAGCCTTTAGAGTCATCTCATTGAGCGCTTTCATTTTACAGATGAGCAAAGTAAGGCCTAGAGAAGTTGTGATTGATTTCCTTCTTGTCACCCTGATAATATATAGCAAAGAGAGAATGCAAATTTATGTCCTCCCACACCAAACCCAGCATTCCTTCCAATCTGCCAAGCTACCTTTTTTCCCCATTGCTCATGTTTGCAATGTAATTTCCATTGTAATATTAATTAAGATGGGATTTTTTTTTTTTACTGTTTTAGAATGTTAAATTAATCAAGTGTCTTTGATTGAGCCTTACTAGGTGCAAAGACCCAGGCCCAAACCCCTAATTACTAGTGCTAAGCCCACGTGGGCATGAAGCCCCCAGGGCCCTAAAGGGAGTTGCTAAGACCAGAGCCAATAGTAGGTGCCTAAGTTCTGGTCACTCAGATGATGTTTGATGACAGCTAAAGACTGTATAAAAAGACAGAACAGAGTTGTTTGCTGGAGGCTGTCACTCCTGGAGGAGTGTTGATGTGGAGACTGGGCGATAATCACTCTAAGAGCCTCCCGGCTCCTCAACCTAGATGTTGATGCTTTCCTGGTAACTATGAATTGTTATTTGGTCTGTTTACATTGTATATGTTTGTAATTTGTTTGTATTTCCTCTGAAGTTCAGGTTACTGGCTTTTCCTCCTGAACTAAGTGAATGATATTTGTATGTTGGATTAAAGTAAGATTGTTAACCCCCTGAGTTACTTTCCTTAGTAAAGTAGAGGAAAAGGACATGTGCTGGCAGCATCTTGTTGTTGGGCTTGTGTTGGTCTTTCACCCCCACAACAGCTGCTAGCCAAATTGATGCAATACCCATCCACTTTAGGATGTAATGAAAGGTTCAGCACAGGTGCACTTTCTTCAGTGAAGATTTCTTTGATACCACCAGCAGAGAGAGAACTGTCCCTCTTCCAGTTTTCTTGAAACCCCTTGTCTAGAGTTTTGATTTTTGTAGAGCAGTTATATAAATATCATCACATATGTCCCTTTTTAGACCATAAGCTCCTTGAGGTCATAGAATGGACTTGTTTTCATTTTTCTATGCTTAGCATCTAGCACACTACCTCACAGATAATATTTGATAAATTTGTTGAATTAAGTGGAACTATTACTAGGCAACAAATTCTGATGAATAAAAAGAAGCTGGTCAATGAAGAAAAAATTGTAGGAACTATGGGAGAAATGACCTTGATATCTAGAGCTCATGATAACTAAGGAAGCAAATGATGGTCTCATGTATATTCAAGACCACATAAAAGTAGACTTTGAATAGTTCAATAGGAGAAAGGAATGATCTCACAACCTTAGAGTCTAAAAGGAAAACCGCTCAAAAGGGATAAGAGATTATCAAGAGTCAAATTCCAAAGACACTGTACCCCATTATCCTGATGAGGAAAAAAAGCAGGTGCCTAAAGAAACTGATATAGCTGCATATGCAATTCTCAAATATGCTCAGATTTTAAAAGAAATACGGAAATATGGAAACATGTGCATAATCTAGAAGAAATATAAGAGTGCAGCATGAACTTACAAGAATAGTGACCAGAAATTGAAAATGAGATCAGGCTTGAGAAAAAATGTTAAGGACTACAAAAAAAAAGTAGTGCTTGGCCCTTGTTATATACAGGTCAAGAAATTTAAAGAGAAGATAGGCCCTCTATTTGGAGCAGATGGTACAGTGTTAAAGAAGTAAAAGAAAATTGAAATGACTGGTTATTTTGCTTCTATCTTATCTATCAAGAACTATCCTTGGATTGTAAAAGGTACAAGAAAAATGTCTTAAAGGAAATTGAAAGCAAAGATGAAGTCAGTCAGTCAACAAATATTCAAGCCTCTCCTTATTTTGTTCTAGGAACAATTCTAAGGACTGGGAATGCAAATACAAGTAGAAAAAAAGACAGTCTCTTTCTTCACTAACAGGTAAAACATAGGGCATAAAGAAACTAAAAGTGAATGATGGGGTGCCCTGGGCAAAGGAAGTCTTGAGTACAGCCTGGAAAGGAATGAGACACGGCTGACCTAGACACCATCCTGAAATGAAGATTCTGGGAAGAACCATCCAATCAGAGGAAGAAGCTGTGGGGGCAGAGTGTACATCCAATGTGTGAATTCCAGAATTAGCATGAGGCTTCAGGATTAAGAATTAGGGGCATGGTAGAGGAATGAAGAAATAGTAAGACATCAGATCACCTGGCCAAATACAGAACTTCAGCTGAACAGAAAAAACAGATTCCTAACTGAGGCTTCCAAAAAAATCAAAATGGGTTTACCTTGAGAAGTAGTGAATTCCTTATAATTGGAACTGTTCAGGCAAAAGCTAGACTGGCTAGTTGCTGAGGATGTCTTAAAGGGGATTTATGTTTTGGGGAAGGGATTGGAGAAGATGACCTCAGAACTACTTTTCAACACTACGATTCTAAAAAATGCCACTAACAATGCTCTTTTTATGATCACTGAACAAAATGTCATTTAAGGTGCTTCTTGTTGTTTTTAAACATGACAACAAGCTAATGATTTATTAAATCTCCCCAAACATTGCATGCCAGGATTAAAATTAGGTAAAATTCTAATTAAACATTTTGTTTGATTTCTGACAATTACATTGACCCCAGTGTGGCCATGTGGTGAGGTGCAAAGAGCATTGGATTTTAACTGCACTGAAATCCTGCCTCTGCCCCTTACTTCCTGTGTGGCATTGGGCAAATAACTCAAATTCTCAGGGCCTCAATTTCTTCCTCTATAAAATGAAGGACTTAGATCAGATAACCTCTAAAGTGCCTTCCACATCTAAATCCATGGTCTTGAAAACTCCCTAGTGACTACTGAGCCCTTATGAGTATCTAACATTAAAAAATGTAAGAGCTGTTTTATATCCATTGTCAATTAAGTAGTACTACATCTCATTTGTAAATGTAGACATTGAATGCAAAAAAGTCACTTTTCATCCCCGAGGTATATTTGTTATTTTTGTAGAAAGCCTCCCCTAGGTAATTTAGTGCTCAACAAACAGGAAAACTCTATCAATTCAATTTGGGGATATTTCCAGTATGTAAGTACTATGAGAAAAAAATGAATGAATCTTAAATGTTTTGAGATTGCCTAGTTCTCTGTGGGTTTTTTAAAAAATAATATTTTCATATAGTGTTTTCAAAAAATACCAAACAATCCTTACTTAACAAGAAGGGAATGACATCTCAATACTTTATTATTGGAAATTGGTATATTCTCTTGTGCCATCTAGCTGCCTTCTCGGGTAACATTCCCACTCTCAAACAATATAGACATAGCATGTAAATTTAAGGATACTTGATTTTTTTTTTAAATTTTCAGCCTTGGAAATCCCATCTTAACACTTCTTTACTCTTACATGTTGTGTTGTTAAGCAAAATTGTCTCATTAGCATGGCTTTTGTTTCTTTTGAGTGGAAGTACTTTCAGCTGTTAAGTGCTAAGCCCCAGGCCCAGGGCCCTGTCAGGTGTGAAACCTGTGTGGGTGTGGATTGGTGACTTAGGAGGGGCCAGCTCGGGAACCAATGGTCTCTGGTCATTGAGGCGAGGCTTGAGAACGTCGGAAGTTCGGCTGCGAGGAGGAGGGGTGAGCCGGGAGACAACTTCGGCAGTGGCGGAAGGTGTGGAAGCTGGAAGCTGCAGAAGCAGAAAGCTGCGGAAGCAGGGCTTACCCGAGTGTGAGCAGGAACATGAGGCCAGTGAAAATGATTTGGCTAAATACTATCTTGTTTTTCTGTGGCCTCCTGGTTGCTCTTGTGAGATGGGCTTTCTGGGCCTGGAGTCTTTTTGTTAAGATGTTGGAATGGGGAGGCTGGTTCAAGTTTTTGCTGCGGTGGGGCCTAAATAAATTTCTTGTTGTTTTCTCCTTAGAGAATCTCTCATACCTTGCGATGTTGGACCATTCAAACATATACATGATTATATTTGAGATCATAAATTCGGCCTTCCTACTACACATGTTCTAAAATAAATATAAAAGCCCAAACAATGGAAAGAAAATATTTTTCTATTATATGATGCCCAACCAGATATCACTTGATAAATGCATCTAGTGATGCTTCTTGTGAATCTGTTAGCTCATAAATAATATTGCTCACATATAATAATCAATATCCTATTCTTAAAATACATATTTAACTGGGAAGAATTCTAATCTATTGTAGAATCTAGTGTTTGTCTATTACAAGAAAAATTAGCTTGCATTGATTCCCTATTGGGTTTTTCCCTACTTTTACTGTCCTAATACCTGTGATAATACTCACGGATGAATTTTGAATGCATCCAAACCTGAACCAGGAATTTATGTGAGTCCTCATGTGCTCATAATATACAAAGCTCATTGGGATACAAATCAAACGAAACAGATGTGCCTCAGTCCCCTAGAATCTGATTAGATGACCTATAAGGCCCCTTAAAGCTCTAAATTTATGATCCCATCATCCTATGACCTTATGATATAGAAAGTTATCAAGAAGATAGAAATAAAGAATATAGAACCTCCGATGACATTTCTCATCTGGGAAGAAGAACACCACTTTGTTTTTGGCTTTCAGATATAAAAGATAAGAAATCCTAAATAGCATTATCCCAGATATCTATAGGGATGCCACAACAAAGATGAAGTCTGACAGTAGAAATCTGAGCTATTACTTTGCCATCAATCATAGAAAAGATCTTTCGCAAACCCTCCTGAACCAACAACTCTTTCTGCTTATTGAAAATGTTCTTCCTGAATCTCATTATGCTTTGGGATATTTTTTAAAAGCCAATGACATTGCATTCACTATTTTAAAAAATATGTATGTAATAAGGCCATGACCTTCTCTGACTACATCTCTGTCTTCTCCTACAACAAACAAAAAGTACTATGGAAGATTCATGCTGAATACCAATATGTTATTAGTATCATCCCATAGAAGAATTCACCATTCTTTACTAACAGAGTCAAGAGAAGGTTTTTATTAATGTAGCTTTTGCAGCCGTTTGATTTTATCAGCATCAAATAAAATCATTCAACCATCTACATCTTATTTACCTCTCCACTCCTATTCCATGAAACTCCCTGAAATCTGTGTTTTAGTCCCAAACTATTTTCTATTCCTGCAATGTGTTCCTTTCATTTCTACCTTTCAGAATCTGTCTTCCTTCAAGGCTCAAATCAGATACCACCCACTCCGTGAAACTTTTCCTCATCATTCCATAATTAATACTCTGTCTTCAATTTCCTTTATATTATACTTTCTGCATACATGCTGTTTTTGTCCAGTAGAATGAAAATTCCTTGAGGGACAGGGGTCTTGTTTATATTTTTGTATCCTCAGTACGTACATATAAAGAGTATTTTGTTGAGCTAAAATTATTTTAATTTATTTTTGTGATGAATTCCTTATCCTAGCTGCTTTTACATATTTGAAACTCAGATACAAAGTGTTTCCTATATGTGGATGTTAAGATCATAAAATATTCCTGGATGGATACAACAAAAGAGATAACTTCTTTCAGTGATGCTTAAATCATTCAAAATCTAACTAGAAAATGTAAAGATATATATTTTACAAAGGTGCCGCTGGAGAATGCTCTATGCAGAACCCAAATGTAAGAGGAATTTTCCACTGATGATCTATGGGTGACACTGTGCTCATTATATCAAGCCCCAGAATATTGTAGAACCTCTTGAATGAAAGTCACAACCATTCAAAAGAGATCAGCCTCATTATAGTCAAATACAAACATCTAAGTGTTTGAAGAATGCCTATTGTCCAGACTAGTAAATGCAGATGGATGGGCCACTTACTGAGTCAGTCAAAGCACTGAATGGTGGACAACAAGCTGGACCTAGAATTAAATAGCACGGCTTGCATTTGGGGAACCACACAGAGCTTTCAACTATAATCAGCTACTCCTTGACCCCTCTCGAAAATATTTTCAATAGCAATATTCAACCAGTGATTGTGAATTTATTCATTCAAGAAATACTTACTGAGCACCCAAGTGGATGGTACTATGTTATATACATCAGTCTTTCTGCTTGCTATCAAGTCCTGCACATTGTAACCAGATTAGAAATTTCTAAAATACTACTGTCATCCTCTCACCCAGATAAAAAAAATCCTCAATGGCTCCTATGATAAGAACAATTTTCTAGCACTCCCCCCCACCCATGCAAGTCAGGTTAGTTTTTCCTTACAAGGAAGCCTTGCTTGAGATTTGGCTGATTCAGAGAACTAAAGGTTCAGACTGTTACCACTTTATTTCCTAGAATATGAATCAACAAGCATCTATTAAGCTATATGTGAGACACTGGGATACAAATGCAAAATATGAAATAATCCCTTCTCTTAAGAAATATATTCACTTATACATAGTATCCTTAAATTGAATGCAATTTTTAGTTTAACTGCACCAATACTTTTGGGATATCCTAGATAACTTTGCAATATAAACACAAACTAAAGAGTAAGGCTGTTAGGAAAAGCTTCATATAGGATATGGTGCATGAGCTATGTCTTGAAAGAAGTAAAGGATTCTCAGGCTAAGGTGACAAAGGAGTGCATTCCAGGCATGTGGGAAGGCCAGCACAAAGCCACCGATGAAAATTAAATTCCTTAGCCTGCCATTCAAGGCCCTCCATAGTCTAATCCCAGACTATCTTTTCAACACCAGTCATTCATGGTTCACCTAAGCAATTGATCCATTCTGGACAACTGCACTTATTCCCCTTGAAGTTTCTAAGCCTTTGTTCAGGCTGTTTTCCCTCCCTCTTTTCTATTTTTTCACAGAGCTAATGTGTCTGAGGCCACTTTTGGATTCAGGTCTTCCTAACTCCAAGTCCAGCACTGCTTACAGCACCATTAGCTGACATATTGGCTTTTTCCAAAAATGTATGTCTTCTAAATCTTGATTCCATAACTTCTCTGTCACAAGACAGGTAGCAAGCTTCATCATTAGGTGTTTCACACTTTAAAAAGCATGCTTAAAGACAACTTATTGGCTCTTAACTATAGGCCCGAGAGGTAGATCCTTTAAAACTCAGATCATATCTTACCTCCTCCGTGTTCTCTTGCCCCAGCTATCCTAAAGGAAAGTGATTTATCCTGGTTCTGACCTCCTATAATGTATACTGGAGCTCCATAAAAACCATGTCCTTCCCCTACCTTCCTACCCTCAGCTCTTCCCAGGGACAGGGTCCAAGATAGAGCCCATTATTTTCTTTCAGTCAGTAAACAAGCATTTATGAAGTATGCACTGTGTGCTAGGCACTTTGCTAAGTGCTAGAGTTATAAAAGAAGACCAAAAAAATAGTCCCTTACCTCAAGGAGCTCCCGGCCAGGGCGGGGGGGGGGGGGGGGGGGGGGGGGGGGGGGGGGGGGGAGGGTAGGCAACATTAAACAATCGTGAATATGCAAGACACATAAAGGGTAGATTGCAGGTAGTCTCAGTGGAAAGGCACTAGCATTAAGGAGGACCCAGAAAGGCTCTTGCAGAAAAGACAATTTTAGCTAGGACTTGAAAGAATCCAAAGAAGTCCAGAGATAGAAATGATGAGGGAGAGAATTCCAGGCATGGGGAACAGCCATTGGAAATGTACACATTTGGAAAATAGGGTACCTTTTGTAAGGAATAGCAAGGATGTCCGTTGTTACTGGACTGCAAAGTATATGAGGATGAGTAAAGTGTAAGAAGACTGGAAAGATAGAAAAGAGCTGGGTTCTGAAGGGCTTTAAAGGCCAAACAGAGGATTTTATATTTTATTCTGGATGGGGAGCCACTGAAGTTCACTAAAGGGGAGGGGGGTTCATGACATGATCAGACCTACACTTTAGGAAAATCAGTTTGACAGTCGAGTGAAGGATGGCCTGCAGTGGGAAGAAACAAGGTAGGGAGACCAAGCAGCAGACTTTTGCAAAAATCTAGGAGTAAGGTGATGAGAACCTGCACCAGGGTAGGGAATGTCAGAAGAGATTTTGAAGGGTATGTAAATGAGAGATATTGGGAAAGTAGAATTGGCAAGACTTGACAACTGACTGGATATAGATGCTGAAAGTGAGGTATGGAAGAACATCTAAGTTATAAACCTGAGTGACTAGGAGGAATATGGTGCCCCTGACATAGGATGAGGAAAAGGCTTGGAGAGAAAGATTATGCAATGGCTAGGCAATTTCTGTGATCCTGATTAAAGCTTTCCTGGATTGCAGGATTGGGGAAATGATTTGGTTGGTAAAACTTTGTACAAGTAGATGGCAGAATCATCATCCTGGTCTAGGAGGACTCCTTAAACCTCAAAACCTGTTGCAGACTGCTGTTCTCTGAGCACTTCGAATTATTTTGTGCCTTGCCCACTTTGCATTCCTAGGGTTGCTTACACAGCCCAGGTGTTATAGTACTTGGTTCCCCTGTGACAATTGGCAAAGTTGTAATGTTTTCCTTCATTATAATGCATGTTCCTTATTGGTCTCTTCATTGGTGTTGTTATCAATTCATATGACTGTGCTTAGTCATATTGTGCATTGTATAAAAGGCTTGACTTTGGGTCGAATTTGGACTTGAATTTGGGTTGACCTAGCCAGGATAGTCATCATGAAAACTAGCCTATAACTTTCCCAGTTGGCTAATAATCCCACAAGATCAGTGTTATTGTGTACTCCAGAGGTTAGAAAGGGGGAGTATCCCAGGGTCAGCTGCCCAGGTAAGGATGACATGTTTGCATATGTGTCTTTAGCCCAATGCATAGCCAATTTGATCCAATAGCGAGTGAATTCCCCTGCTTTTCTGTTCCTTGGCTCAAGCAGAAAGATTCTCTTCATTCACTTGGCTATATAACTAACAAAATCCATGAACGGTCAGCCCATTTGGTCATCCACCTACAATGTAGAAAAAAGAAATCAATCCTGATTCATGTGCTAAAGGATCTGAGATGGAAACAGAGTCTGGAATAGAAGCAGGGTCAAAAGTAAGATCAACAGCATCTGAGAAGGAGAACAAGAATCAATGACTAGACTTAGGCTGCGTGGGTTGGATACCGAGGCAGACAATGAGGGGTGGAATTGGGCAAAGAGCTGTCTCAGTCAGCTGTGCTTATCCTTCAGTGGGCATTTGCACATTCTTAGACTTGGTCACGTGCATATTGGCTCATGTTCCTTCCAGCTTCTTCCAAAAAGCTAAATGTCTCTTACCAAAACACTAATACCTATGTTGTCAGACAGGCAGGGACTGGGTCTTAGATCATGTTTATTTGAATGTGGAGGTAGTTAGGTTGTGCAGCAAATCGAGTTCTGGTCCTAGATTCAGGAAGACTTAAGTTCAAATCTAACCTCAGACACTCATTTAGCTGTGTGACCCCGGGTAAGTTACTTAACCTGTCTTTGCCTCAGGTTCCTCACCTATAAAATTAAGATAATAATAATACCCACCTTCCAGGGTTGTTGTGAAGATAATTTGAGAAAATATTACTAAAGCACTTAGTAGAGTACCCAGCATTTAAGAAGGTGCTTAATATTTTTTTTTCCTTCCTTCCTTCCCTCCCCTAGGACTTAATACAGAGCTCTGCACATAGTAGGCACTTAGTGAATTTGTTTCTGAACTTAAATTAAAATTGTTTATGACATTTATTTGGCATTTGCTGTCCACTACCTCGTGGAGGATCGTAGATTTAGAACTGAAGAAATCTTAGAGGTTGAGTTGAAACCCTTCATTTTATAGATGAGAAAACCATGGAACAGAGTCTGAGTAAATGATAGTCACCATTACATAGCTAATGAATGAGATGAGTCTTGTTGACCAATTCCAGTGACCTATGTGTTCAGTGCCATAACTAGTCATGATTGCACCTAAGGCAAATTCAGTTAGAGGGTAGGGCAAAGAATGTTCTGGAAAAGCAAAAGGGTCATCTCCCAGAGAGAACAGTTGTTCTTGGGTTTGAGAGGGCCCAGAGATCAGGAGAGGGCCACTATAGTGACAAGATCCTGTGGGTGAGAGTTAAGGGGTGGTTGTACTAAATTCTACCAGAGGATCAAGAGACAAGGAGATAGTAGTCTCTACAGAGAGGAAGTAGAACCCCTATAGGAAGATGCCCACCCTCCCCCCTTCCCCAGATGCCAGTGACCTTAGATAAAGCTTCATTTGTCCTATGTTAGTTTATGGCTCAGCAAATGTTCTTGCTTTTACTATACATCTGTATTATTCACTTCTTCAGTGCTAGAGCTACCTCACACTTGTTCATATCACAACAGAGCCAAGTAAAGAACCATGAACATAGTGGTGTCTCAATAAATATCTATAGATTTGATTGACTTTCTTATAGGAGTCAATCTTCTGTCGGTGGGGATAAGATAAGTCACATCGGAGCTGGCAGAGTAAATTTTTATCATGGCCAGCACATTAGAATTTCAAAGAAGTCAACTTTGAAATTATTTTTTCCAGTCTTATCAAATAGGATTCTGTGATGAGAAAATTGCTCATGATATCCATCCCATAGCATCTAAAAACATTTCCTAGGCTCTGGGTTGAGCTTGCTAGGACAATGATGCATGCTTTCCTTTCTTCCCTATTACTCCATACTCATCCTAATTCTAATTTGTCCTTTACATCAGTATGGTTGGGTCCCAAATCAGTTATCCTTTTTTCTTTTCTTTTGAGAGACTCTTTAGTATGGATTCAAGTTTGTCCATTCTCTTAATTATTTCCGAGGTGCAGGCTGTCAATTCTATCATTTGTTCCCTTTTAACTTCTTTCGAGATTCCAACTCCTCTCTTGAATCAGTCATGTTCCTTTATTTGCAATATTTATGGAGGTTTGCAGCCTTTTAGATGCCTTGGTAACAATCTTACCTTTCAATTTTGCAATCTTACCTATTGATTTATCTACTTGTGCTCTAGGTTTTTAACTAAATTTCCTTCCTCCTGAAATCTGATAGTTTTACATTTTTCCTCATATTGCCCTATCTGCTCACTTGCATGCCATGGCATCACCTCCCTGGTGTCATGGTCCTCTTTGAGTATGAAGGACAAACAACAGCACTGTCTGATTCTTTCTCTTCCAATGGTAGGTTTGTCCCCAGGGCTGAACCTCAAAGCTACCTTAGCCTTTTCCCATTTTGAGGAATTCACTTTTCACCAGCCATGGGACTAGCCCTGTGTGATTTCTGGGAGGATAGGACTGCTAGATTCCAGTACCTTTTTCTTCAGCCCAGGTACAGCCCACATGTTGGAACCTTCCCCCCACTTTTCTCCATTCCTTAGTTCTCTAGTAAGCCCAAATAGATTATAATCTACCTCATTGTAATCCTCCTCAGACTGGGCAGAACTGAAGCCTACTGGCAATAGCCACAGAATGATGGGGTGAGGGCAGGCACAGAGTAGGCAAACAGAGATTACAGCTTCAGCAAGGAAATTACTGAGTAGGTCCCAGAACACAAACTGGCTCACGTACCCAGGTAGGCTATGGAAGCTGGTGAGGGAAGGGTGTCTTGAATAAACAGTTCTCCACTGTTAATTCATATGGCTGTTACCTTGTTAAGTTACTTGGTTTCTTGGTCTGTGGAGAATAACTGTACGAATAATTCCTTACTGGGAAGGGGCATGGAGGAAAGGGAGTTGGGAGTTAGTAAGAACTAGGGAAAAAATGTATAATCCTCCAACTTGGTCATGTGACTCCACATTTCCTAATTCAATTCAACATTTTTAAGATCCTCTCTATATATGTCACTATGTTAGAATTTGTTACACTCTTTACATCTCCCTTCCCAGCTTCCCTGCCTTCTCAAGACCCCTCTCCTCCACTTTCCTCCCTTCATCATATACAACTAGAAAGATTTCCTTAGTCCCTAAACCAAACACTTTCCCTAGCCCAACCAAAAGAAGCAGCCTAGTTGCATGGACTTGTGTGAAGCTAGCAAAACAACACTTTTACTGAAGGGAAAAGGAAATTCCATAGGTTCAAATGTATGTGTTCAATTGTGGGGAGAAGACGAGCACAATTCATTAGGCTAAACCGAGGATGTTGGTAATTCACTCCATCCTACTGTCTTCCAAATACATAGACTTTTCAGAGACTCTCTCTCTTTTCAAAGAGGCTACTAGAAAGAAAGCTTCTTACTAGACACTAAAAGGCTTATTTTTACCTCTCTTTGTTATTATTTCCCCTGGGTAGCTAATTTGCCAGTGTGATTTCTTCCAATCTGGAAACATTTTGAAGACAAAATTATCCTGATAAAAACTAGCTCAGCTTTCTCTTGTCTAAAGACAAAGCTTTGATCATTGCCATCGTCTCACAAAGTCAGTGAAGACAAAAGTCTTCTTTCTGTCCAGGGTCAGATGAGCTGAGAATAACATCACACAACATGCAAGCAAACAGCTCTCCCCTCACAGGTACACTAAACCTTTTTTTGTATTGCAGAAGAATTCTATGCAGCCTTGGACCACTCAATTTTCCAAACTGTTAAATTGCTGAAGAAATAACTATGTCCTTCCCCACCCACCCACCCTCAAAATTGCAATGCTTAAATCTAGCATCGATTCTCAGAGAGAAAATAGTATCAGTAAACAAAGGCTGCTATACTTCAATGATAAAAACGTAACAAAGAATGAGGGAAACATTCACCAGCCTTCGATGTCCATTATCTACCATCTTTGATCTCAAGAAGGGCAAGATTTTTTTTTGTCTCCCTTATTTGTCAGCATCCTCCATGACAAATGACCAATGACAGTAATGTCAGCCAGGCTGAAGGAGGATAAGCTTTATTTAAGGTTACATGAAGTTAAGACACAGGCCTGAGGCCTTAACCAAACTTCCACATGACACACATTCTAAAAAGACATCGATTTGTATCCTCACTCTGAAGTAGCTCTAAGGTCTAGGTTAATAACTCAGTGTTAGGAAATTTTCAAAATGTGGTTTCCCAATGTAAGGAGAGAAAAGCATAGTTTCCCCCAGGCAATGAGAGGCAGAAAAAAAAATAGCTACAGGGTATATAGAAAGGATTAACCACAATCCCATCTATCCTGTAGTAGATGGAAAGATCTAAGGCAGCCAATAGCTCCATGGGGAGGAGCCAGATAGGAAATCCTAGAGGTTCCCTAGAGAAGTCAGGGTGCTGAATCTCTGGAGGAGGGAAGAGATATAAATTATGAAATGTAAGAATTGTAAAAAACAAAAGATGCAATTTTTTAATTAAGAAATGCAGAGGAGATGGACACAAAGGCTGACAACGGGGGTATGGCTACAAAATGGCATCATATCCTTCAAAGAATGTCAGATATTCTTGAGCTTGGAATGGATTGAGGCTGGAAAGCTAATGGGGTAGCAGTATTGAAGAAAACAGGATCAAAGAAAGTATAGATTCCTTGGATGGCAAGATCATAAATGATGACCAAAAGAAGGAAGAGTCACTACATGTTTATTTTGTTTCTCTTTCCCAAGGAAAACAATCTTTGGTCTGGAAAGGATAAAACAAAACCAGCTAATAGTGCCCTAAAACACAAGATAACTAAGGAGATAGTAAGCTATCATTTGCTGTAGCTGACCTTGAAAGTGACCAGGCCCAGACAAAAGAAATGTCAGATAGAATTGCTGATCCACTGTCAACAATTTTTGAACATGAAGAAATGGAAAGATATCATAGGATTGGAGAAGGAGAAATGTTTTCACAAAACCAGTCAGTAAGCAGTTGTTAAGCTCAAATCTCATTCCTGAGAGTAACTGAAGTTACTGAAATCCCATCTCCAACACTTACTAACTGTGGGTGGGTCACCTAACCTGAGCTTCAAAAATTAAAAGATTAGACTAGATGGCCTCTTAAGAACTTTTCTAACTCTTCTCCTATGATCCTATAACCCTACAGGTATTTTGTACACTTGATACCGTGGGGAAAGTATGGGAATTGGAATCAAAGGACCTGATTTCAGATCTTAACTCTGTCATTTACTATTAGTTAGCCACTAGGCTAAAGTATTTAACCTTTCTGAGCCTTAGGTTCTTTATATGTATTTTTTTATCTTTATATCTGTAATGAACTTGTTGTGTTGTTGTTGAATTGTTTTCAGTTGTTTCTTACTCTTTGTGACCTCATTTGGGGTTTTCTTGGCAAAGATATTGGAATGGTTTGTCATTCCCTTCTCCAGCTCATTTTACAAATGATGAAATTGAGGCAAAGAGGGTTAAGTGACTTCACCAGGGTCACATGACTAATAATTGTTGGAGGCTAGATTTGAACTCAGGCCTTCCTGACCCCAGGCCCAGTGCTCTTCCCACTGTGCCACCTAGCTATCCTAGGTGGTGAAATAGTTGAACTAAATCGTCTTCAAACTTTTTTCCAACCCTGCAACTAAAATACCACAACCTTAAGGAGCTATAAAAATGTGAGTTACTGTCACTAATAAATTAAAGCAAACAATAACCATAAAATGGCGATAGAATTCTACTAGAATAGCTTAATTACAATACAACTTGATATTGATCCAAGAATCCAGGGGATGTAAACAAGGGAGCGATTTTCCATTGACTGTGTCCTATCTGGAAGTGAACTTGGTAGGCAAAAGCTTTGTAGAAAATATTTAATATTTGAGCCCACTCTCCCCAGGGATTGAGGTGGTCCAGGGAAGTAATTGGAGGAAATGTTTATAACTTCTGTTCTTGTTATACCTTCTCGGTAATATTTTTTTTTTTGTAAAATCTAATTGATGATAATAGGTTAAATGAAACTGGGACACTAATCAATGGTGGCTAACCTGGGAAAGATACTGGAAGGGGGCTTGAACCAATAACATTGGGAAAAGATGCCACCAAACCCATAAAAGTGCCTTTAGAACCCAAAGAGGAAGATGTAACCTTGCTAGAGGACACATCTTATCCATGAGATAAGAATTCTCAGAGCTTATATTCCTAGCCTATATGCATTATACTTAAACTGTATGTCTATCCTCCCAATACATTCACACACACACACACACACACACACACACAATACAGGGTCCTTGAAGGCAGGGATTGTTTCGTTTCTGTATTTGAGTCTCCAGCACTTATTAACATGCTTTGTATTTAATAGGCACTGGGTTTTGTTTTGTTTTCAATTATTGAATTGAATCAAATGAAAATGGGGTCTGTTTTGTCTGATGTGAGTTTCCTGCTTCCCTCAAAATTTTAAGGAGAAAACACATGAATTCTGCCCTTGAAATCTCTGTCCATGTCCATTTTTTATGGCTAGCTTCTGCTTGAAGGCTCACTTAACTCCCTGTTGTCACTACATCAATCCAAAACTGAACCAGAGACATTATCAAATGATGGTGCTATCTCTGTGGAAGATTGGAATTCTCATCAGAATTTTTAATTTGTTTTACCTCTGCCTTCTCTTCTTCTTTCTTCCTTTCTTTCTTTTCCTGAAGCATTTCATGTAAAGTTTTCACTTTCCAAGAATCCTTTTCATCACTCATTTGAATTGAGATGCACACTGCACCTACCACCTCAACACCACAGCTGCTGCCTACCCAAAAGAGACTGAGGAAAAGCAGCACTGCGTGCAGGAGATCTACAGGTTTTAGTGCATTGAAAATTCAATACAAGTCAACACTGGTATATGACAACCAAGAAAATCTAATGCAATCTTAAACTACGTTAAGAGAAACATACCTTCTATGAATAAAAAGGTGATACTTCTGCAATAATCAGGCCACATCTCTAGTATCATGTTCAGCAATTTGTACATTTTAGGAAGAACAGGAGAATACTGAGAACACGGCTACCAGAATGATGAAGAGCCTTCAGTCCATGCCATTTGAGGACACGTGGAAGGCCTGAGGATATTTAACTGAGAGAATAAAATACCCAGAGGGAACATGATAGCTATCTCAAAATACTCGAAAGATTATCAATTAAAAAGAAGATTCAATTGGATTGTTTTGGTGTTTTTGCCTTTTGGTTTGGTTTGGTTTTGTTGTTTGTTTGGCCTCACTAGTCAGAACTAGGAAAAACGGGTGAATGTTGCAAAGAGATAAAGTTAAATGTGATATTAGAAAAATCTCTCTAACAATAGAGATATCCAAGAGCATAATGGATTTCTTGGAGAAGTTCTGACTTTGAACTGTCTTCAAGAAAAGGCTGAATGGGGTATGTGTGTGTTGCTGATTGTCTCTGGGGCATGAATAGGACTAAATGTTTGCTGAAGCCATTCCACGTCAGAAATTGTGTAATTCTGAGAATGAAATGCTGTTAAGAAACATTGTGGGCAAAGACTTTTCCTAAAAGAGAATACAGCAAGGAAGTAGTCCCAACAATATGAAAAATTCATGGACTATCACTTATTCATATGATCTTTTAAGGAAATAATAATTTGTAAAATTTTGAGAGGAAGGATCTAGTGAAAAATTCAGAAAATTATCAACTGCCTTGTCAATCCAGTGCTAGAATGTTCATTTGGACGAGATCCTAGTGTCCCTTTCACTAGTTTTGTCAGCTAAAAGCAAAAGTGACCCTTGTCTGAGGTGCTGGGTTAAGGTAAAGCCCAGAATTGATTCACAGCTTTGAAGCACGCCGAGAAAGCCAAAGGAACATCCATTCATTCACATGTTTCCATTTTAGGATGCTCTTAGCTCCATCCAGTAGACTATTTCTTAGCAGTCCTCATTTTATAGAATAATAAAACTGACCAGAGAAATAAACATTTTATGTCATTTTCCAACAGCAATTTGGCAAGATTCTTGGGGTTCGTATCCTATAAGATAACCCAAAGTCTATAGTCTAGAAGACAAAATAATGCAGATTTAGAGTTATTTGATTTGATTTCCCCCCTTTCATTTCACTTTTACTGTCTTATATAAAGAGAGCCTATAGAATCATTTTATTTCTTATTGTAGTCTAAAATGTCTTTTCTGAAAGCAAGAGTAGGAAATCAATGAAATCTGATATGGGTAAAACATTGAAATATATCCTTAGATAGACACAAAGAAATGAAGCTAAGATGGCAGAGTAGAGGCAGCAACGCAGCCAAACTCTCTCAGCACTCCCTTCCAAATAACTTTAAAATAATGCCTCAAATCAAAATCTAGAACTAACAAAAAAATCAAGATAAGACATTTTTCCAGCCTAACACAACTTAGGAGGTCAGTAGGAGAGGCCTGTAACACTTGGGTAGAGACTGGCCTAAGACCACATGCAGCAGCAACACCAGCAGTGAGCTTTGGAGGCAACCACAACATCAGCAGCAGCAGCTTTGGGAACTGTCAGCCCAGAGGTGATATGGTGATCACATAGCTGGTGAGAAAAAGATTATAGGGGATCTTTTGCTGGTAATAGACATAATACTCAGTGTTCTTTGCTAATTCTACTGTCCATATAGCTCTGGGTTCCAGGGTGGAGAGGAATACTTGTGGCCAATTAGAAGGTAGCAGGGTCCTTGGTCTCAGTCCCAAAGCAGAGAAGAGTACTAATACTTTCAAGTACAGGAGAACAGGGACCCTGCTCACAGTCTCAGGGCCAAGAAGAGTACTAGTGCTTATGAAACAGAGGCCCTTCCTGGGTAAAGACAAGAGCAGAGACCAATCAAGAGTAATCTACCCAGCAAAACTGAGTATAATCTTTCAGGGAAAAATGATATTTAATGAAATAGAGGGCTTTCAAGTATTCCCGATATAAAGACACAGAGCTAAATAGAAAACTTAACAAACACAAGACCAAGAGAAACACAAAAAGGTAAACATGAAAGAGAAAATCATAAAGGATTCAGTAAGGCTAAACTGTTTGCATTCCTATATTACAAGATAATACGTGTAACTCCTAAGAACTTTATCATTATCAGGGAAATTAGAGAGAGTCTGCACAGACAGAGGGCATGAGTGTGAGACAATAATGTTGAGAGGATCTCAAAAAAAATCAAGGGGTGAGAAAAATATCCTGGGAGAAAGTTGAAGGGAGAGGAACAATGGGGAAGTTATCTCACATAAAAGAGGCATGCCAAGAAAGAGCTTTTGCAGTGGTGGGGAATATTGGAGGGTGTGGAGGGCAATGCTTGGACCTTACTCTCATCAGAACTGGTTTGAAGAGGGAAGAATAAATATACATACTCATTTGGGTATAGAAATCTATCTTACAGAACAAGGAAGTAGGAGGGGAAAGGGGTAAGGAAAAGGAGGTGAGTGATAAGAGGGAGGGCAGATTAAAGGAGACTGGGTCAAAAGCAAAATAAATTTTTGAGGAGGGACAAGGTAAGAAAAAAAGAAAGAAAGATAAGTAGGAGAAAGTCAAATGGAAGGAAATACATAGTTACTGATCATAACTGTGAATGTAAATGAGATGAACTCACTCATAAAATGAAAACAGACAGCAGAATGGATTAGAAACCAGAATCCAATAATACAGATGCCCAATGCTCTTGATCTCAAAGAGATAGAGCTAAATCTAGCCAAGCTCTGGGAACATAAATTTGGTTGGTCTGCCCATTGAAATGCAACAGTACATCTCGATGGTTACTTATGGGCTTTATCCATTTTTTGTGCATTTCATCCACACGTTCAAAGAATAGTTGCATGTGTCTTCTGTGAGAAACATATTGCTACAAAACTAAGGAAGGTATGACAAAAGTATGAGATACTGACTCAAACTGGAGACATGTGACTAATACACATGATGTGAACCAGCTAGTTCATTCAATTCAACAAGGCCACTCTTTTGCCATCACTGGGATAGGCACTGGGGATACACCCACAAAAAGATGTGTCTGCCTTCATGGAGCTAAATTCTAGTGGAGGAGCTACATCCTAGAATGTAAGTAAGTACTAAATTGTATGGCTTATGCTGCAAATGCCATAGACATTCAGAGGACAGGAAGATCAACGGGGTCTGAAGCAAATAAGACTAAAGGAGGTATGACAATCTGGGCCCTGAAAGATGTGAATAGGAATATTTAAATCAGACTATTTACAGGATTTTTTTTAAAAAAAGAGACTATCCATTTCATCGGTGGATGGAACTTCCAATCAGAAAACTTTCTACCAATGCAAAGTAATATATGCTTTGCAAATTATAGGGGTAGAGAAATGCTTAGGGCACTAAGAAGTTAAATGGCTTGCCCAAGGCCACTGGGCCATTATATGTCAAAAGCAGAACTTGAACTCAGGTCTTCTTGACACTGAGATCTACTCTTTATCTACTATGTCATGTGCATAGTGTGTATGTGTGTATATACATATAATTGCATATACATACATATTTACATCATAGTATCATTGACAGAATATGCATTGGAAATGCTGCAGTCATTCCTCAACTGATAAATGGTCCAAGGATATGAACAGGCAATTTTCAGATGAAGAAATTAAACGTATCTACAGTCATATAAAAAAAATGCCCTAAATCACTATTGATTAGAGAAGTGCAAATTAAAACAACTCTGAGGTACTACATCACACCTATCAGATTGGCTACTATAACAAAATGGGAAAATAATAAATGTTGCAGAAGATGTGGGAAAATTGGGACACTAATGCATTATTGGTGGAGTTGTGAATGGATCCAACCATTCTGGAGAGCAATTTGGAACTATGCCCAAAGGGCTATAAAACTGTGCATACCCTTTGATCCAGCAATACCACTATTAGGTCTGTAACCCAAACAGATCATTAAAAAGGTAAAAGGACCCATATGTACAAAAATGTTTGTAGCAGCTCTTTTTGTGGTAGCAAAGAATTGGAAATTGAGGGGATGCCCATCAATTGAGGAACGGTTGAACAAGCTGTAGCATAGGAACTTAATGGAATACTTTTGTTCCATGAGAAATGATGAGAAGACAGATTTCAGAAAAACCTGGAAAGACTTACATGAACTGTTGCTGAGTGAAAGCAGCAGAACCAGGAGAACACTGTACACAGCAACAGCAACATCGTGAAAACATTGTGCACAGTAATAGCAACATTGTATGATGACCATCTTTGATAGATCATTGCATTGCTGAGGAGCTAAATCTAAGACAATTCCCAGAAGACTCATGATGGAAAATGCTATCCACGTCTAGAGAAAGAACTAAGGAGTTTGAGTACAGACCACAGCATACTATTTTCCCTTTTTTTCTCTCTCTCTCTCATGGTTTTTCTCTCTTGTTTTGATTCTTCTTTCACAATATGACTAATGTGGAAATATGTTTAATATGATTGTACATATATAGCCTATATCAGATTGCATACCTTCTTGGGAAGGGGGGGAAGAGAAGGGAAGAGGGGAAATTTAGAACGCAACATCTCATAAAAGTTAATGTTGAAAACTAGAAATAATTTTTTTTAAAAAGAAAAATACTCCAATGTCCAATCATTGTTGACTTGTACCTAATTCATCATAATAATACACAAAACATTAACTCAAGTCATCTGCACAATAAATCTATTTATTTTGTTGGTATATAAACTAGGAACTCTGAAGGTTGAATTTATATTGCACTTCCACCAGGTCTATCCTTATCAGAGCTGGACTAAGAACCATTCTGCACTTTGGGTTTGAGAGGGATATAGAAACATGAGACTAGGCATTTCTATCAGTCAGCAAGCATTAATGAAGTACCTACTACGTAGCAGGAAATATGCTAGGATTTGCACACATAACTACAAAGAATAAAATAATCTCTACTTTGCGAGCTTACATTCTAATGGAGAAAACAAGTACATATATAAATATATATAGCACTAATACAAAGTTAATAAATCTAATGTAGTTGAATCTAAGGGAATTTTGGGGGGAAGGCTTTAACAATCAAGGGAATTGGGAAAGGCTATATCTTTAAGGAAGAGAGGGATTCTGTAAAGTGGAATTAAGGAGGAAATATACTCTAGGCATAGGAGACAGCCATTATGAATGGATACAGTTGGGCGGTAATAATAATAACCATCATTTATATAGCACTTTAAGGTTGGCAAAGAGTTTTACAAATATTATCACATTTGATCCGCATGAAAACCCCAAGAGGCAGTTATTTTACAGATGAGGAAACTGAGGCAGGCAGCGGTTAAGTGATTTCACAAAGGTCACACAGCTAATGTCTAGGTGATATTCAAACTCACATCTTTCCTACTTTAGGTCCAGAATTATTTGCATCGTACCATGTAGCTGAAGGGAGAAAGTTATATCCAATAAATAGAAAAATGGTCAATTTGATTAATGTCTGCCTGCAGACATGGAGAGTAATGCCCAATGAGGCTGAAAAGACAGGTGAGGGTTATGTTGTGAAGGGCTTCTAAAGCTAAACAGAGAAGTTGATATTTTATCCTAGAAGCATTTGGAAGCCACTAGAGTTGATAGAGAAGGGGAGTCACATGGGTAGAACTATATTTAAAGAAAATAATTTTGGCATCCTTTGAATAGAATGGATTACAATGGTGAAAGACTTGAAGCACAGAGACCAATGAGAAGGCTATTGCAATAATCTAGGTGAGAAGTAATGAAGTCCTAAACTAAGACTAGTAGCATGTTGTTGCAACAATTTAGCTAGCAGCTGCTGTGAGGGTGAAAGACCAACACAAGAGCAACACAAGCCCAACAACAAGAATGCTGCCAGCACAGGTTCATTTGATCTGCTTTACTAAGAAAAGCAACATTAAGGGGTTAACAATCTTATTTCAATCCAACATACAAATATCATTCACTTAGTTCAGGGGAAAAAGCCAGCACCCTGAACCTCAGAGCAAATACCAACAAATTACAAACATACATTATAAACAGACCAAATACAATTCATAGTTACCAAGAAACCATCAACATCTGCGTGAGCAGATCTTAGAGCAGCTGCCCAGAGTCCTGCACCTCCAGGAGTGAGAGCCTGAAGGGACAACGCCAACCTCCGGGTTTATATATCTTGTTCAGGGTCAAAGGTGAGTCACGCATGCCACTCACCCACGTGACCTAAAAGCGTCACAAAAATTTGACTTAAACCCACGTGGTCTAAAACCCTCTGATGTCACAAACATGTCACGCAAACCCATGTAAACTAGGCTTTTCCTTGAGACAAGGTCATCAAGGACTCCTAATTTAATCAAGGAAACAAAGGCCAAACTCTTCAAGGACACTTGATTTAAAAAAGTGCTAAAAGCCCTCCTTAATTACCAATACATATGTGAGTAAAAACAAGAGATTGGATGCAAGAGAACACACAAGCGGCAAGATTGGACAACTAGCTGGATAAGTGGAATGAGGAGCCATGGATAATTCCAAGGTTATGAACCTAGAATCTTGTACAAAATGACTAATATGGAAATGTTATAAATGATCGCACTTGTATAAACTGTATCAAATTCCTTACTGTCTGTCTCAGAGAGGGAGGAAGGAAAGGAGAGAGGGATAGAATTTGGAACTTAAAACTTCTTTAAAATGTTTAAAATTGTTTTAACATGTAATTGTGGAAAAAATATATGTGTATATATGTGTGTATATGTATATATGTTTTTATATGTATATGTATATATGTACATATATTTATATATGTGTAAAGAAGTTTGAAGGAAGGGAGGGAAAGAAATTGCATTCACCTTGCTGCATGTTGAGTTTGCTATGCCTTCAGAACATCAAGTTTGAAATGTCCAATAGGCAATTGATGAGTTGGGATTGAAATTCAGGTGAGAGACTAGGCATGTAACTACAAAGAATAAAATAATCTCTACTTTCATAGAGCTGACATTCTAATGGAGAAGACAAGTACATATATAAATATATAGTATATATGAATATTTATATAAATATGTAATATATATATAGCTCTAGATAGATTACTAATATGTAGCACTAATACAAAGTTAATAAATCCAAAGTAACTGAATCCAATTATATAAAGATATATGATCCATCTGCATAGAGATGATTATTAAAACCATAGTAGTTAGTGAGGTAACAGAGAGAATGTATAAGGAAAAGAAAATTTGACCTAGGATATACTTAATAATGAACCAGCAAAGGTTACTGAGAAGGAGCAATCAGACAGGTAGGAGACAAACCATGAAAGAGTAATGTCATGGACGCCCGAAGAGGAAGGATAATCCAGGAAAAAAGAGTGGTCAACAGTGTCAAATGAAGGTGATAAGCTGAAAAGAATAAAGACTGAGAAGAGACTAGATTTCCTATCTAAAGTTGATAACTTTGAAGAGGGCAGTTGCAGTTGAGTGATGAGGTCAAAAGCCAAACTGCAACGGTTAGAGAGTGAGTGAGAGGACAGAGTATGGGGGCAATGTGTGTAGAAAGCCCCGCTCCCCCAGGACTTTAACTGAGAAAGACATGAGAAATAGAAAATAATAACTGGAGAGGATGGTAGGGTCTAGTGGAGTTGTTTTTTTAAGGATAGAAGTCTTCCCTTTTGCAGACTTTAAATACAGATGACACCTTTCACTCTTATTTTGAACCCTACACTTTGATCCACTGCCTTTCATCCAGGAGCAGAAAGGCAGCATTATTTCTTGGTGTCTCTGATATCAAAAAAAAAAAGTGCATCCTCTTGCAGATACCACCTTCTCATGCTCCAGACTCATCATCTGGCAGGACTTCACAGGACTCAAGTTGGCTCAGACCCTAGAAACAACTAACTTTCCCTTCCGAGGTTCTGTAGCAAGAAACACTTTATGGACTATAATGGAACAGCTGGCAGTAGGTCTGAGAATATAGTGTGAGGCTTAAAATGCTGCAGTTATCAGTCAGTCACACTCCAGAGCAGGTCATGCATAATAAACAGCTGCTTTATTAGCTTGATGGAGTGTGCAGCAAATATGAAATGATAGCATGCAGCTACAGCCCACAAGCTGAGGAGTCACTGGAAAATATGCAGTTATGGGCCAGATAATGGATGCCGTTCACAATAACACCAGAGATCAATTCCAACCAGTGAGCATTAGTTATCCAGAAATCTCTGACGGACAACAAAGAGAAGAAGCCATTCAACCACTGCATGGGGGACACCTCACATCCAGGGCCTTTGGTTCAGTAACAAACTCTGTTTTCCCAAGCACTGGGAAGCTAATAAATAAACATGGAACATGAATAAAGATGAATTTTGTAGAGGTGATTTTTCATGATGAATTAACTACAGTAATTGGTGATTTGTTACCACACTGGTACCCAAAACTCTTTTCTTGTCCTTTTGTGGAAAAAGATAAAAGCACTGCTTCCTATATTACCCAGGAAGTAGCAGTAGGTTTGACAGAATCCAGCAGGTGCCAAGAGGTTAGCAGGCCCACCAAAAGAAGGCAATGGATGTTAGCCTGAAACCCAAGGACCTGTATCTCAGCACTTACACCATCAGGATGTTTCTTGAATAAATAGCTAACTTATTAAAAATGCATCCTACGTATTGACATGAAGCATTTATGAAATGGTAATAATCCCCACAGGAAAAAAAAATCCCAGAAAAAAAGGACAGTCATGCATATGCAAAGTTTCTCCCTAATACTATCTCCCGCTACTAGCTGAGGCTTTCTATTTTAGACACCAATATTTGACATCTATTCATTTACCCCATCTCAGTGTGACTTTCTAATAATCTGTCAGAGAATAACACAATAGCATATTTAAATGAATTAATTGCAAGATTATGTGGACATAAGTCTATGTCTACACATACCCCCAAAAAATTGAAGTGAAGAATTGAAGCAATTACCTGAATGATTCAAGGGGAGAAAGAAAGAAAGAAAGAAAGAAAGAAAGAAAGAAAGAAAGAAAGAAAGAAAGAAAGAAAGAAAGAAAGAAAGAAAGAAAGAAAGAAAGAAAGAAAGGGAGGGAGGAAGGAAAGAAGGAAGGAAGGAAGGAAAGAAGGAAGGAAGGAGAGAGAGAGAGGAAGAGAGAGAGAGAGAGAGAGAGAGAGAGAGAGAGAGAGAAGAAAACTAAACCTCTGGCTTAAATTATCTGGGAACTTTGAAACAAATTGAAAGTTATAGCTACATGACTGCAGGCCATTAGACCACTCAGTTTTGACAGCAATCTCTTTCCTTCTTTAGGTGGCAAAATTGGTGGCTCCTCTCTCTTTCTGCAGAGCATAAAGCTGCAACCAGCTAAAACTGTGCCTAGAGCAAACAATGAAGGCAAGGGAGGGTGAGGCTGGGTGGAGAACACGCAGCTGGGCAGAGGGCCATTGTATTTTAGGTGTAGCTATACCAGGAGGTGGAGGCCCATCTCCCAGAGAATCCCATGGTTGCACCCTGTACCTATGGAGGACCATAAGACAAGCTATAGGAATGGTGATTACATTGAAGAGGAAGCGTGGAAGTATACTATCCATGGGAGAAAGAACATAACCAGTCTACATAAGCTCCCATTCACATTAAATAGAGCCCACATAAAAAGAAAGCCCAATTCACCCCATGCTAGTTCGGTTCTGGTGAAGTTCCATTTTCCTGTGAAGCTGTGGCTCACTGAGCTGACTATAGCTCTATTCTGATATCATCCACTATATTTAGACTCTACCTTCAGCACTTGGGACTAATAGCTACTGCCTTCTATAAATATATCAGGTGGTACAAAGAACTATATTTCCATTTCAGTTGGAAGAAATGAAGGCAAAAACCTAGAAAGGACTATAGGGCTTTACCTATTTGAGGAGGAACAGAAAGAATGGGGAAGAATACAGATGTTATGCAAAAACAAATAAACAATGAATCCCTTCTTCCCCCTTTTCAAAAGCTTCAAACATAAACTCTCCAGAGGTTACCAAAGTAAGTGATACCACCCCCTGGAGGGCATTGGACCTGTCCAGGGGGTGAGGTAGCAGCCTCAGGTGCAGTTAGGCGGGGGGTGTTGAATAAAAATTAGGGAGCGGTGGAAGCATAAGGAAAGAAGAGAAGATAAGAAAATTTTCAAAAACTTCATACATATTTCATCTGTTGTGTGACAGAGTTAAAGTCATAGTAATTATGTTATTTTCCAAATAAACACACAAATTGCAAGTTAAAACCTAACGGTGGTCAAGACAGCTGATAGGTCTTAACAAGCAAGTGTTGGCTGGTGAGCATGTCCCACATTGTTGGGAGGTCCACATTGGCAGGAATGTGTACATGTAATGATTTTTTTACAATATGATATGGTTCTATATGATTATATGATGTAATATTGCATCATCAGAATTTCAATGCATGAAAAAATCCACAATTTACAATGAATTATCAAATTTAAGATGCATCATTTAAATGTGTATTTATATATTTTTGAAATGACATAATTTTTAAAAAAAAATTAAAGAGTTAAAGAAAGTAGATGGGGAGGGGCACTGAGTATTTTTTTTTTTGAAAAGACCAGTAAGGTCTTCTGCTATAGGCAATACTCTTTTACCAAAATGCCTGGGGCACCAAGTGACAATCAATGTCTACTGAGAACTGATGTGATTTCAGAAAACATATGCCAGGTGGCTTTAACTCAGATTTCTAGGACTAATTAAATCAAGTTCTTGTCCAATGAATTCCAGATTTCCATAGCTAGTATATGATATAAAATAGTCCTGATCTCAGGGGAAAAAAGACAAATTTCTAAAATAAGTTTAAAAAGGAAGGAAGAGGGGAACTTAACTTTGCTGCTTTTCCCCAAATATCAGAAGTAAAGGCGACAATCCAAGGATTATAGACTTGGAATCACAAGGGCTCATGAAGATTATGTGGTCCACTGGACAGAGAAAGAAACTGAAACCTAGAGAGGTTAAACAATTTGCCCATAAAGCAAATGGCCAACATGATTCAAATCCCTTGTGTGTTACGTTACCTCACTAAGAAATCTCATTTCTCAATTTTCATCTGTATTATGTGAAAAGGGTCATTTTCCTCCATCCTACCAAGTGACTAGAAAACATTCCTCTTTTAATGAGGATCTCATAATCCAAAGCAGTGCCCACCAGCTTCACTTGTTTGTTTTGAGATCTCATGTATAAATATTTGCTTTATTTTGACAACAAGTTCTGGGAAAAGAGGACCCCACAGAGTCCATTTCCTAGTTTTCCCAGCTATGTTAGACCACTTAATCAATCAACCAATAAACATTTATTAAGTGCCTACTGTGGTCCAGGGACTGTACTAAGTACTAGGGATACAAAAAGAGGTAAAGGACATTCCCTGACCTCATCAAATGAGGGAGTCAACATGCAAACAAATATATTCAAAGCAAGCCATATACAGGATAAATAGGAAATAATTAACAGAAACAAGGCATTAGAATTAAGAGGGGTTGGAGAAGGCTTCCAGTAAAAGATGGATGCTTCTGTCCCTGGAGTTCCTCCTTTTGATTCATGGAATTCTGAGTCAGGCACAAAGCTAAACATTGGCAACAATATAAGAATGTAAATTGCTGTCAGACTATATGCTTCTTGACAGTAAGGATTGTTTCACTCTTTACATTTGTATCCTTAGCACCCAGCACAGTAACTGGCATTTATAGGCTCTTAATAAATGCTTATTGATTCTTTCATTGAACGATCTGAGCAAGACACTCATTTAGCTTCTCCTTGATCAGAAATACTGGATATCTTTATGTCATCCACCAAAATGTGATTTCCCAGATAATTTACCCCAGGCTGATCTATTCAGAAACACAGTTCAAGCACCCCAATGATATGTCTACCTTTACCAGTCAGCAAAAGGACGCCAGCCAAAGAATGTTTGTTCAAAATGAAAGGCATTTAATTAAATAACAATCTTCCCATGCACACATGGGGAACACTCTCTCACAAGCTGACATTACACCAGTGCAAAAGGGAACACACAGAGGGTATGCGATTTTTTTAGAATATTTTAAAGGATAGTGGGGTATGATCAGGAAACATGTATGAAGAGGCACACACCAGTAACCTCTATGGCCAAGAACTATGTGTGGAGGACACATATGTCAGGACCCTCATCTTCTGGCTGTCACTCATGTAAAAAACACGTGTGGCTAAAGCATACGTATAGACATATATCAGGACCTCATATGAATAGGGCATACTTGTGGAGGGTACACACGTAGCTACATGCCCATGCATGAACAGGGTAGCTCAAACCTTCTAATTCTCCTTCATTACCACTATCTTCCCGTGATGTCACACACTTTTCACTGCAGGTCACTGCTAAATGCTACCTCTCTGCTTGGTTGGGCATCACATCTATGTTCTCTTTCATATTATCTCTCCCTAGTCTTCATTAGTCAAATAGTAAGCAAGCTCTTCCCATTAGTCTAGGCTTTAGCTCTTCAGAGCTATATGAAGTCCTCAACTCCCATTTACTGTAATGCAGTGTCTAGGTAGTCTCTCCCTGATCACTAGTGACTGAATCCTTTTAGTGCATAGAGCAGCCAAAAAAGTCAATAGAATGCCCACAGATTAAAGATTTAAAGCTAAAGATTAAAGGCTAAGATTAAATCCGTTCTTTTTAATGTCCTTTTTCTGGTGTTGACTTGAGGTCCATTAATCTTAGACAACTCTCTGACTTAAGGTTAGGAAATGCCTTATAACTTCTATTCTATCCTTGATTTGGTGCCTACGATTCACTGATCCCACAATACAATAAGCCTAGAGAAACTATATGGACCTTGCGGCTAAGTTCACCTCACTCTAAAGAGTGGTGGATTGAAGCCTGGATTGAAAATGAAATCAAGGCAAAAACAAAAGTTTAAGTGATCGTCCAGAGCTACCTGCCTTGATTCATTATGCATATCTGCCAACAACAAAGCCCTAGACATTTTCTCGTCTCTTCTGGATAACACAAAACAATGCTGCTCTCTCTGAACTTAGTACCCACTGTGATGACATGAACATATTTTTCAGGAACAATTTTCTAAACCAAACCTAAGTCATAAAAAAGTTAAGAGGTAATCAGAAAATATATCACCTCTAAGAGTGGTACCATAGGACATTAGCTACAACAGTCAATGCATCTTTTCCATCTCCTCTGGATAGTGAAAATTATCAAAATAGCAGCTCAGATACACAAAAGCTATCATTCCTTTATGAGTACACTTGGTGGAAATAACTGGGCTTTACCCCCACGTACTCTCCTTGACTGTGGAATTCAGCTCACCCAAATCACTACAATCTGCGGTTTCTAACAGCTCCTCTCAGGGAAATAGCAACCATCATTTGATGCTACTGTCTTGGCCAATCAAATAGTGGATTGTGATGAAATAAACATTTCTGAGGCCAAGTTACTATGGGGCCAAGCACATCACCTATGCTAATAAGAAGCATTCTCAAAGAGCAGTCGTCTCTGAAATAAGTAGAAAACATCGTTATGCCTATTTATCAGATGGAGACCTAAAAAAAAATCAAAACATTCTGAGACAAAGGGGAAACAAAGTGACTCTGCATCCAAGTCTATAACCATGTTCCTAGAACTGTTATGCCTTTTCCCCTTAATAATAAAAAACTTAAACATAGCCTGAAAATCAGAGCTATTTATCTCAATAGAAGTCTTGATCTCAGTTGAGGGCAACCAAGTGTCAAAGCAGATAGAGTTCTGGGCCTGGAGTCAGGAAGACTCATCTTCAAGAGTTCAAATCTGGCCTCAGACAGTAACTGTTGTGTGACCCTGGGCAAGTAACTTCACCTTGTTTGCCTCAGTTTCCTCATATGTAAAACCAGCTGGAGGAGGAAATGGCAAGCCACTCTAGTATTTTTGCCAAGAAAAAAGCAAGAAAACCCACATGGGGTCCCAAAAAGTCAGAAACGACTGAAAAACAACTGAACTGAAAATTTATCTCAATATCCAGCATAATCAAGCGGTTGGACATATTTATTCCTGCCTGATTCTTTGAGTGACGAGGGCCATTGGTTCAATTCAGTTCTATATGATCCTAAAAGTATGCAGAAAAATATTTTATTAGGTGCCATTCATAATTTCAACTCAGAATTAATAATCGATCAATTGATAAACATTTATTAAGTGACTGCTATACATCAGGCACCATGCTAAGACCTAGGGATATAAAAAGAGTCAAAAGGCAGTCCCTGCCCTCAAGGAACTTACAATCTAATGGATGAGACAACATGCAAACAAATATATGAGAAGTGAACTACATATAGGAGAAATAGGAAATGATTAAAAGAGGTTAGGGAAGGCTTCCTGTAGACAGAAGAATTTTAGTTGGAACTTAAAGGAAGCCAGGAAGTCAGTAGTTGGAGTTGAGGAAGGAGAGCAGTCCAGTCATGGGGGACAGCTGGAGAAAAAGGCTGGAACTGAGACATGGAGTGTCTTGTTCATGGAACAGCCAGGCCAGCATCATTGGATCAAAGAATACATGTTGGGGAGTAAGATGCAGGAAGACTAGAAAGTAGAAGGAGACTAGGTTATGAAGGACTCTGAATGCCAAAGAGAGCAATTTGTATTTGCTCTCAGAGGCAGTGGGAAGCTATCGGAGTTTAGTAGGCACTTAAATATTGATTGATTGATTGAATTACAAAAAACTCTGTGGGCACAAAATTTGTTCACTGGCATTACCTTATGTGATGTCCAATCATCCTCTGAATTAAATGGTTAAGTATAATTGTCTTTATTTTATAGGTGAGAAACTTGAGGTTCAGAGAGATCGAATTTGCTCAAGGTTACACGATGAGTAAGCAGGAACAGTAAGGACTCAGTGCTGTTTTGGCTTCAAGCCTGGGCTGCTTTCCCACTATATCATGCAGCATTTTTCTATGGTAGAGTTGCTTTGCAACAATACCATATGTGTGCAGTTTTTCTTTGGCAAAAACAGGAATACAAAGATAAATAGCATTACCTAAAGAGCAGCAGAAGAGAGGGCCTATGCCAGTAGAGGCAGTTTAATCACTTGAAAGCAGTTTATCATTCGATATAATAACACAGGGCCTTAAAAAGCCTCCTCCAACAGTCTCATTTGTTGTATGATAGAGTGTTAACTGCATAGGAATTTAATATCCCGATGCAATCAAACTTTGCTGCATACAGAATGCCCCGACAATCTGTGAACAGAGAATCTGAGCAATCAACCAATGTGTGCTGACCACAGAAGGAGACACTGCAGGGAGGCAGGCCACGAAAAGCAACTACAAAGTGTTGCCTTTCTATTATGAGAAGGAAAGGGGTGCAGTGGAACTTACCCTAGAAGCTAAGAGGGCTCAGAGTTCAAAAAAATACCACTGACACATACCAGGCATATGACTGTTGCTGAGTCATTCAGCCTGAGTTCAAATCCTGCCTCAGACACTTACTTGTTATGTGACCCTAGGCAATTCACTTTACCTTTGTTTCCTCTTCTGTAAAATTGAAATAATACGAGTACCAACCTCCTAAGGTTCTGCTCAGGTTCAAATGAGATATTTGTAAAGTACTTAGTATGGTGCCTGGCGCATAATAAGTGTTTCAGAAATGTTTGCCATTATTATTAATTATTAGCTCCCTCAGTCTCAAATTCTTCATCTGTGAAATGGATATTATAATAATAATGGTATATAGCATAGTTCTCTATTCACCGTAGCACCTAGCTGTCTCATATCTGCACATATGCATATATGCATGTATACATACATATACACATATGTATGTACACTCATATACACGCACATACTGTGTATTTTATTTTATACAATTAAGAGAAGAGATCTATGAAACAAAAAAACTTAAGAATCTCTGATCTAAGATAAAGTATAAATTCCTGTATAGTTTTTCAAGCCCCACGCACTCTGGACACGATCTATTTTCCCAATGTCATTAGATATTACTCTCCCTCCTGTACTCTTCGATCCAGCCAAACTGGTCTTCACCAAATTTCTCGCATGGCACCGCATCCAGTGGCTATCCCCAGTGCCTGGAATGCGTTGTCCCCTCATCTGCACTTCATAGAATCTCTCTCTTCCTTCAAGGCAAGAACGACCTTCAATGATGGCCTTCAAGAGCTATCTTTTACATGAAGCCTTTCTTGATCCCTTCAGCTTTTACTGCCCCCCCGTATGTTTCACTATTTTTCATATATTCTCATCACATTTATTCTGTATATACTAACTGTGTATACTTACACAAATAATAAGTTCCTTGAGAGTAGGAATTGTTTCATTCCTTTTATTTGTATTCTCGGTGTCTAACAAAGTGCCTGGTACATGGCAGGTACTTCACAAAAGCGTTTGTGGATTATCTTTTTATTCCATTCTCCATAATTCTCTGTTTTGTCCTTGCTTCAGCATAAGAAACCAAGGTTCTATTCCTGCGTGGCCTTACATAAATAAGTTAATATCTCTATGACTCACTTCATCTGTGAAAGTGGAAATCGATAAGTCAATTGACTTTTTATTATTAATCATTTGTTCAGTACAAAGGCTTGGAGACATGTATCATTATATGTGCAGAGCTCCAAATAGGACAATATAGCTAGATTGTATAATACAAAGAGATTATAAAGAGACTGAAAAGGCACAAATGGGTCAGACTGTCAAGATCTTTAAATGCCAAACAGAATAAACTTTCAGTTTTGTCTCTGCTCTTAGCACAATGACTTATACAGAGTAGGCCCTTAATAAACACTTGCTGAATGCGTGAATAAATGGCTTGAATTCCTTGAGAACAGCTATCTGCCCATCTACCACCTTTTCTTTTTTTTTGGTTTCTATGCCCTTCAACCATATTGGTTCTATCCTTCTCAATCCAGAGATCATTCTCCTTGGTAGGCAAAAGGAGAAAAATAAAAATTAAATAATTCCATCTTCTCACTACTGGATGTCTTATTCACTCCCATCCAGCGGTCCTATCATGTTTTGACCATTCTATTGCCCTAACTTAGCCCAAAATACCCTATTTGTTTATTATGGCATTCATTGACAATCTGAGCTTTAGTACTCCTGCCACTAGTCTTTATTTCATTTTATCTGATCTGATTTGAAACTGATCTTTTGTATTGATAATTTATTACTCTCTATCTTCTGAATTTGTCTTTTTTTTCAGATTGAAGTTGCTTGATGAGTTCCCTCTGTACCCACACCAATCTTTTTAGGCTAATTCCTCCTCATCAGAATTCTTTGTGTTCATGTCATAGTGATCTTGCTGCTGAGCATTTATCAACCCACATGAGCTACTTCCCCTGTAGAATATTAGGTCACAGTATCAATTTTTTTTCTCTCACCTCTGCCTCCTATCTTCCCCATCTCCCTCAAGTCTCAGCTAAAATTCCGTCTTCTAAATGGAGGCTTTTCCAGTTTTCCTTAATGTTAGTGCTTTCGCTCCGAGATTACCTCCACTTTATCCTGTTTCTGTTTGCATGTTGTCTCCTTTCCCAAACCTCGCCCACCCCTGTTTTATTACATTGTGAGCTCCTTGAAGGCAAGGACTTTTCCTTCCTTTGTATCACCAGCACAGGGCCTGGCAAACAGACACTTAAAAATGACTGTTGACTTGACCTGACTTTCATTAAACAATTTGGAATCTACTTTCCAAAATCTAAGATTCATATCAGACCATACACAGCAATCCTCTCCTTCTCTATCAACAAATCTAAGATGGCACAGTCATTTCTTCAGAAGTTTCTCATTATTTCTACATCAGTGATTTTAACTCTTTTATCCCAAAGGAAAATAAATGGTTGCCAGCATGAAACTTTTTTTCCCCTGAGGATTACTTTAGTAGCATGGTAACTCCATTTATCTCATTCATTGCCCAGTTAAGTAACTGGATAATAACCAGCTGAGGACTGCCTTCCACTACCTTCCACTCATGCAGAATCTGTTAGGCACACTTCTGAGCTCAAAGCTCTATGTACACTGACAGCAGGTTTTAATAAGATTCAGTTCCCCAAGGATCATACCCTTATATTGTCTGCTCATTAGGAGTAGGGATTCTCTTGAGCCAAGAAGGTAATGTTATTTATTCCCTAGACCCAGTGGAATAGGGTTCATGTGTGGGTTCCAGATGGTATTGGCACAAGAAGGAATAATCAGAGTCTGATCAGTCAGTGACCTAGGTTGAAAACTGTCTCACAGAGAAATCAATATGTTGCTGAAGGCCCCTTCCCTAGTGGGATAGATCGAATAGCTACTCCAAATTCAAGGCACATTTGATCATCCTCTGCTCAGAACCATAGCTCATAGGCCTCTGCTGATCTCCTTATCAAACCAACTGGAGAATACACTTGTTCACAGCAAGAGATATTTAATCAAATACACAGCAAAAATGGATGACAAGGAAATCTCTCCTCCTCACTTGCCTATACACACAGGGGCAGTCTCGCTCACAGATTCCTAGAACACTGATAGTAAAAGTACCATCAATGGCCAGGGAACACGTCATAGGAGAGGAAGTCTATAGAGGAAACGTAGACAGGCAGGTCAACTCAGCATCTTCTGTGTCTCTGCCATACATCACATCCCCCTCAGAGACAGGGCTGACAGGTTAGATCACTAGGTTCTAAGCTGCTGGGTGGAGCTGAGCATCCTTGCTCAGTTGTTTTCACTTTTCTTGTGTCCTCTGTTAGTCCTCAATAGCTGGGATGTTTTCTTTTAGGTGCTATTTGCGCTGCTCTCTGCTGTCATCTACTGGTCTCAGTTGAGAGAGAGAGAGAGAGAGAGAGAGAGAGAGAGAGAGAGAGAGAGAGAGAGATGATAGAGAAAGAAATGACCCAGAGAGAGAAATAGAGAGAGATAGAGGTAGGTAGAAAGAAAAAGATAGAGACAGAAATAGAGGGAAAGAGAAAGAGAAAGGGAGAGAGAGAGAGAGAGAGAGAGAGAGAGAGAGAGAGAGAGATTTCCCTCTAATCCCATATGGGAGGAATCTCAGATCTTTTAGGACAAAGTCTCAGGGACTATGTTGTTTAGTCATTTCAGTCATGTCTCACTCTTCCTCAGCCCATCTGGAGGTCTCTTGGCAGAGATACTGGAATAATTTGCCATCTCCTTCTCCAGCTCATTTTACAGAGAGGAAACTGAGGCAAACAGGGTTAAGTGGCTTGCCCAGGGTCACACAGCTAGTAAGTGTCTGAGACCAGATTCCATAGTCTTGATGATGAGTCTTCCTGACTTGGGAGCACTCTATCCCCTGCACCACCTAGCTGCCCTGAGATCAGCCTAACTCTTGTCTTAAGGCATAAAGATCCTTTCAACTGCTTTCCATTCTAGCAAGTCAAGCCCTCAATGAGCCATGCAAATCACCTCAGGGACAGTACTGAAAGGTCTAGGTGAAACCGGACTTCCTAGTCAGTAACAAAGTCAATGCCCTCCCTATATTTAAGACCTAAAAAATCTGCAGCCCTACCCTAACCCCCCCCCCCCCACTGCTTATACTTCCAGGTGAAGAAATGCATAGGCTAGGGACAGTGGAAAGGCTAGCAACCAGTCTCACCTGGTAAATCCAGTTCTGTTAATCAGGCAAAAACCTCCCAGCATCTATGTCTCCAATTTACCAGTTTGCACAACTAATTTTTAATAACGTTCACATTTTTCCTGACTTCTCCCTTTTCTCTTCTATCTCTCTTTCACCTTTCCACCTCCCTTGAAAGTGATTTCACAGCTCTAATGTTTGGTACTTCCAGCTGAAAGAGATGAGGGGGTGAAACAGTTGGGGAGAGGAGATGGGTGAGGAGAGATGGAAACAATTCTATTTTCTTTCTTGTTGTCAGAGACTTACAAATCTTTTGTGCTGCTTGTCAAGTAGGCGAGGTGTGACTCATTGATTTTTGTAATTTTTATTGTAAGACAGGGATGACTGGTCTTAATTGACAAGAGTGATCCAAAAGCTGCCCACAACACAGCCAGGTTCTGGGCAAGCTGAACAGCTCCAGCCCCAGCTGTATCCCATCAATGGGGGTTCATTTCCAATTAGATGGAATGGAAGATACAATCCAGGTATAGTAGGGTTAAAAAACATTTCTATTGGCTCAATTTAAAAGTAGAGTTTCATAAGCTAAACTGTGCATGTAAATAAATATCTGCTTAGCTAGAGGATGCAATGAAATCCAAACATTTTTTCAGTCCAACATCTTCACTTGCTCTCTTCTATATAGCCTTTGGGTAACTCTCAAATTGCAACTGTTTTGAGTTAGTTTTCTACTCCTCTAATGCTAATATGTCAATAAAATTTTACATGTTGAATAATGAATAAGCAATGTTATTCCCCAGGCATGTGTGGAATCCAGGCAAGAACTGGTGCTCAATCCTACAGTCTTGTTTTGAATCAAAAGCTTCCCAATAGGGTGATGCTAAAATATTTACTGTTTGAAGGGAAAGTTGCCTGGATGGCCCATGAAATATTATTGTTTAGATTTAGAGATGATTCCTACTGCTGCAGGGCAGGTCTAAATGATCACCTTGTAGTTGGGGATTTTTTAATATTATTCTTTAGAAGTCTCATAAATGCTAGTCCGTTTAAGGGAAAGACAGGCTGTGTCTGCCTCCATGAGAAGAGCAAAGTAAATTTCAGGTAAAGAGTTCAGGATTCCAGTCACATTTTGGGTTACTTGAGATCAGCGCCATCGCAAGGCTGTTGTGAAAATACTCTTTGTAAACCTTAACACACTGTATAAGAACATGGAATTTAGAACTGGGGGACTTTGGAGGTTATCTAGTCTAACCTTATAATTCTACTTATAGAGAAATTGAGGCACCAAGCAGTTTAAGTGGTCTACCTGAGGTGACATGGATTATAGTTTCAGAACCAGGATTTGAACTCAAGTTGTCTGAGTCTCATATGTACATGTGAGTTGTTATCATCAGTTTTGAATGCTCTGATTGACTATTGTAAACTGAGTACAGAGACTGTCTTAGCTTTGCACCCTGAAAATAGACAACAGCAAAAATATTTAGTATGGCTATACCTATCTCCAGCATAATAAAACCACCTTAGACTTAGCTATCTACATTCAAGAGAGATCTGGGAACAGTACCAGTACCAGTACAATATTGCCATGCAACCCCAAGTAAGGAAAGTGTAGACCAGGCCTACTCAGATGAGGTATCATTTAAGCCAAAGATTATATGCAGGCAAAGCATTGAACCCATGATGCAGGAGTGTCATACAAAGGTGTTGTCCTACTTGAGAAGGAATCATATCCCCTTTCTCTTAAGAGATACAATACAGAATCAGCCAAGGTAATTGGAGAGAAGGGAACCAGACACTGAAAATCAGAGTGAATCCTGATAAACACTTGTCAGGTAAAGAAATCATCATCATTGGGATTCATAAATTCAACAAATATATTAAATACCTACTCTGTGCAATCCTCCAAGGTTCTATTCAGATCTTTCACTGTGATATGTAGATGTTATTGGGTCATACCAGAGCTATTCCAGAAGAACTCAAGATAGATTTGTCAGGTTCTATCATGCTGAGAGGGCTTCAGACATGACCCTGGCAATAGACTGAGTCTGCTATACCAGAACCAAATTAACTAGTGATATAGAATCTAACTACCAGTAGTTTGGTAAAGGAAGGTGCCAAGTATTACATTGTCTTCAGACTGTCCGTAAACATTGACAGCTTTTGGCATTTGAAATGGGAGGTGTTCATCCAGTGCCCAATAAAATGATGTATTGTTAAAGAAATGAACCATATCAGTGTTGGCATTTTCATGTTAACCAAAGTCAGAATACGAAAGGTAGCTGCAGTTGGATTGCTATCTCCCAACTTGTACATAAAAAAGTATTTATTGAATCCCTTTTTTGGTGGCAAAGAACTGGAAACTAAGGGGATGCCTAAGAAGATGAACAAGTTATGGTACATGAATATAATGGAACATTATTGTACTCTAAGAAATGATGAAAAAGACATTTTTGGAGAAACTCGGTAGGATTTGATCAACTAACGAAGAGTGAAGTGAGGGGAATCAGGAGAAGAATGTATAGAATTACAACAACATTATAAATACAAGCAACTTTGAAAGACTTAAGAACTCTGAACAATCCAATGATCAACCATGATTCCCAAGGACCAATGAAGAATGCCAATAGGGTGATGATAGACTCAAAAAGCTGAATGAGATATATATTTTTTTTGACATGGCCAATATGTGTAATGTGTATTTGTTTTTGTTTGATTGAGCACATTTGTTACAAGAGGTTTGGAGTTTGGGGTTTTTTTTTTTCCAAGTTGGGGGCAGAGGAGGTAGAAGGGGAAAAAATAAATATTTGTGGGTTGAAAAAAATGAAATTAAAGTTTTAAAAATTAAGGAAAAGTTCAAAGGAACAAGGTCAGAAGGACATATTCTATGAGAGAAACAGGATTCTATAATGGATGAATAAAAATCAGTCAGCTACAGGAAACCTTCCCAGAGGCAATTAGGAGACGCCCCATTGAAAATGTACTCAGTGTAAAATTGGATATTGAAATTGTAAAATTGCTGTGAAGGTGCTATGGGGGATGTGAGAAATGTGGGTCAATCTGGAAGATGCATAAAGCAAGAACAGGGATGAGAATTTTTTTTGGTTTCCCCACATTCATCAAAGAAGGTGAGCTCCCTGATTTTAGACACCAGTGAAAGTTAGACACAAAATTCTCCAAATAGAAAAGGGAGATTCATCATGCTAACAGATGGTAATAATAGATAATTCACTTGATTATCTTGGGATGCAATACGGGATAATGTAAATTATTCTGGATTTGGAGCCAGGGAACATGGGTTCCAAAGCTGGTTCTGACGCTTAATACCTGTGTGACCAGAGGTGATTTACCTAACTTCTCTGAGCCTCAGTTGCCTCATCTGTTAAGCTGGGGGAAAGGGGATGAATTAGATTAGAATTGGCCACAAAGGTCCTTTCCAGGTCTAAATCTGTGTGCATTTGAATATGTATTGCAACAAGGCACTTTTTGCTTGGTGATTTGATTACTTGAGTGGATCTTTCCCCCAAGTAGCAAGTGCCCCATATTGGTCCCAGTTACTAAATTAGGTATATATCAAATGGAAATGTTCTCTCCATCCTGTATATACTTGTAAATATAGGCTATGTCCTGTAAGGGGAAGTAAAAGTTCTCCTTTTTTGCAAGGAAGGGCAGAATTTAAATTCATAGGTATCACTGAAACTTAGAGAGATGAAACCCATCATTGGAAAATGTATGAACCTTATTCAAAAGAAACAGGATAGGTAAAGAGGGAGAGAAGGAGTAACACAGGAATGGCACTGTATATTAATGAATGAGTCATTGGATAAGAAAGTATGTATTAAGTAGTGACTGTGAGAAAATGACTCAGGATATAAAAAGAAGAGACAAGATGGCTCTTTCATGCTGGAGATTATTGGGGTAAAAATCAGGGGCAGGGAGAAAGAAAGCAGAATTGACTGGAGTATATTATAGCCCACCTTGGCAGAAAGTGGCAATAGTTTGAGAAGTTTAGGAAACAGATCACAACCATGAGACAGAGGCTTGATATAGTATTGATGGAAAACTTCAGTTATCCAAGTATCTGTAAGAGTTCTTTCTTTCAAAAGCAGAGAAGCATTACTTCTTGATTTGCTTTAGAAATAATTTCATCAATGGCGGCTGGAAAGCAAGGACTTGAGTGAGCTCCCTGCCAGGTCCCTCCAAAAACCTATAAAAAATGGCTCTAAACAAATTCTAGAATGGCAGAACCCACAAAATAGCAGAGGGAAGCAGGGATCCAGCCCAGGACAGCCTGGATGGTGGCTGGGTAATGTCTATCATGCAGGGAGCTGAGGGGAGTGGAGCCCAATGTGGGCAGCAGCAGGACTAACCAGACCAGGAGCCGGGCGAAATCAGCCCTAGCACCTTGAATCAGTGAGCTGTGGCAGTTACCAGACTTCTCAACCCACAAACACCAAAGACAACAGAGAAGGTTAGTAGGAAAAGCTGCTGGGGACAGGGGGATAGAGTTCACAGTTCAGCCAGCGCCCCCGGGGGCAGTGGAGGTGGGCAGCTACAGAACTACAGCTGCAGTTGCTTTTGGCCCCAGGCCTACCTGGTGGGAGGAATCAAGTGACTGATCAGAGCAGGAGTGCAGAGCCTGCTGAAGATTTGCATCAGGTCCAGGTTGGTGGTTCTTGGGGAAGGAGGAGTGCTGGTGTGGCAGAGCTGGCTGTATAGAAATGGCTCTGAAATCAATGGCGCATCCCTTCAAACTTGGAACAAAGGACTCTTTACTCTACAAGCAGTCATACCCTGCTGAAAAACTCAAGGGTCAAGTAAGTTGGCTGGGAACATGGCCAGGCAGTGAAAACGCACTCAGATTCAGTCTCAGACTTTGGAATCTTTCTTTGGGGACAAAGAAGAC
>CM053627.1:63911527-63930885 GCA_028646595.1 Phalanger gymnotis
TGTGTTGTTAAGCAAAATTGTCTCATTAGCATGGCTTTTGTTTCTTTTGAGTGGAAGTACTTTCAGCTGTTAAGTGCTAAGCCCCAGGCCCAGGGCCCTGTCAGGTGTGAAACCTGTGTGGGTGTGGATTGGTGACTTAGGAGGGGCCAGCTCGAGAACCAATGGTCTCTGGTCATTGAGGCGGGGCTTGAGAATGCCGGAAACTTGGCTGCGAGGAAAGGTGAGCCAAGAGACAGTTTCAGAGGAGGCAGGAAGCTGCGGAAGGAGGGCTTACCCGTGTGTAGACCAGGAGTGCGAGCAGGAACGTGAGGCCAGTAAAATGATTTGGCTAACTACTATCTTGTTTTTCTGTGGCCTCCTGGTTACTCTTGTGAGGTGGGCTTTCTGGGCCTGGAGTCTTTTTGTCAAGATGTTAGAATGGGGAGGCTGGTTCACGGTTCTGCTGCAGTGGGGCCTAAATAAATTTCTTGTTGTTTTCTCCTTAGAGAATCTCTCATACCTTGCGATTTCGAACCATTCAAACATATACATGATTATATTTGAGATTATAAATTCAGCCTTCCTACTACAACATGTTAAGGCAGAAGAAGTATACTCAGGAGGTACACAAGTATCCGAAGGGCTAGCATGCAGGGGAGGGATTAGAAATGTCCCCTTTGGCCTCAGACAGAAAAACCACAAGCTGAAAAGAGAAAGAAAAAAAAATAGACTTTCATATCAAGAAAAACTTCCAAACAATTAGAACTATCCCAAAGCAGCAGCAGCAGCAGTTTCCTGAAGATGTGGTAGATTGGCCTTCCTTAGATGTCTTCAAGCACGTGCTGGATGATCCCTTTCTGGATGAGCTATAGGGAGGATTCTTTTTATGGTGGGTTAGTCTAGAAGGCTGCTCTAGACTTTTCCAGCTCTGAAATTCTGTGATCCGGTGACTTACCCAAGGTCACATAGCTAGTATATGAATTTACTCCCTTCATATTTATCATGTGTGTGTGTATACATATATATATATATACATATATACACATGCTGATTAGAATGTAAACTCCTCAAGAGTAGGGATTGTTTCATTTATTTGTATCTTCAGCACCAAGGACAATGTCTGCCATGTAATAGGGGCTTCATAAATGCTAATTGATTCATTGATTGATTGATATATGTCAGAGATGGAACTTGAACCCATATCTTCCCAAATTCCATGGCCAGCTCTCTGTCTATGCCATATGGCTACTCTAGTCATTGCTGCCTCTTGGCTTGCACAGAATAAGAACAAATACTTAGGGAGGTGAAATGAAGTGAAATGATTCAAAGTGAATGTCAGTTGCCCTTATATTGTTCTTATATTCCTTTGTAAATAGATCTTTAAAAGCTATGGCTGAAAAATTAAATTCCCTGCATCCAACTTAGTGGACCAACATAGCTAGACGGGTCCTTGGTGTAGCAACAACGCTACTTGCCACTACTGGGGCTGTGTAAGGCCAATAACACCAGCACACAGGAGAGCTGCTAGCATGGGTTCTTTGAGCTAATTTTCTAAGGAAAGCAACTTTAAGGGGTTTACAATCTCCCTTTAATTAAACACACAAAACCCAAACAGAAATCACAAGCAGAAATTATATAAACAGAGCAAATAACACAGAGAAATCAACAGATATGCCTCTAGCTATCTGACCAGGACATTATATACATAGTTACCTGAGAGAGGCACCAGCATCTGGGTTTTCAAAGCAGGGCAGGGCAGGGGGCGTGCCTCTGGAACGGCTACCCAGAGTCTCATCTGGTCAAATCATGTAACACTCTTCCAGTAAGAGCCCCAAGCAAAATACTAACCTCAGAGTACATATACCCCTTTTCAGGGTCGGAGGGTATTGTTACCATGTAACTCAAACACATGGGACTTAGGCTTTCTTATGACTTAAGCAGGTCATCAAAGACTCCTGATTCAAAGACAAAAAAAAATTGAAGCAAAGGACTCAATCAAAGGTACTTGAATGCCTTAGTAGTGAGAAGTACTCCAAAATAAAAGACAACAAAAAGTCCCACTTTGCTTTCCATTACATTTGAAAGGCAAGATTCATCAAAGGTATTTGACTGCCTTGGTGCTGAGAAGCACTCCTAAATAAAAAACAAAGGCAAAAAGTCCCAGCCTGCTTGGCATTGCACTTGGACAATGGGCATAGATACTCTACTCTCTACCAAGATCTTTCTACTACCAGGATCAGATTCAAAGCCTCTCTGGCTTGATAGAACACACCAGAGTTTGCACTCCATTGGCATAGTCTTAAAGGATCCAAGATCACCTCCACATGCAATCAGACAAGGCAACAAAGTGGGACTTGAACTTGAACTTACCATCTAACCCACCAACTTTATTCTTCTCTTAAGTACCTATCTTCTGTATAGATATTTCCAGCCTGTCTTCTTGCTGTCACAACAATCACTGATGAAACCACAAAGTATTACACAGTACACAATGTGTGCCAGTAAAATAGGACTCAGAGCCAAAGAAATCTTCCTGCATAACACTCCCCTCCATTGCTATTAGATTGCCTTCTTTTTTCTTTCCAAGCTTTTCTCAAGACCTGTCTTCTCTAGAAACTTTTCCAGACATTAGCAAAAATGGTGTTGAAAATAAGTCCTATCTTTTTTGCAAAAAATGATACCTTAGGATCTTTTGTTTGATTCTGGGCACCATAATTCCTGAAAAACAGATGGAAATAAAGTTGAGAGAAGAGTAATTAGAAGAATGATAATAATAATAATAGCTAGCGTAGTACCTAGTGCATGCCAGGAGCTTTATAAATATTATCTTATTTGATCCTTACAACCCCGGCGTGTAAATGCTATAATTATCCCCATTTTACAGTTGAGGAAGCTGAGATAAATAGTTATTAAGTAACTTGCACACAGTTACACAGCTTGAAGTGTCTGAGGTGGGATTTGATCTCGTGATGGGATCATTCTGACTCCAGGCCCTGCACTTTACCCACTACACCAACTAGCTCCCTCTGAGGGAGACCCCATAGAAAGCCATTCTGAAAGAACCAACTTCCAGCTGGAAAGATGAAGATTAAGGACTACTGCAAATTTAGAACTTAAAATGGGTCTCTGAATTTGTTTTCTCAATATTTTAATAACTGTGTTTCCATGTAATTGGTTTCCTTTGTAATTCTATGTATTTTATTTTGTGATTTAAACATTATTCTGAGGCATGCATGGGCTGCACAAGACACAAAAGGGTCCATGATATCGGTAACAACCAGAACTACAGGGAGATCAGAGATCAGCTAGTGACTTGTCTAATATCACACAGGTGACAAGCTGCAGGCCTGACATTCCAACCAGGGCTAGAATTTGAATCAGCATCCTCTGCTCCTCACTGGATCTTCTTTCCAATCCTGAGTATGAGCCAACTCTGTAAAAGCATGAATGTGTTCATGAAGAAAGTGGTATTCCCCAAATCCTGGCAGATTAGACTAAAAAGCATGCCTTTGGAGCTTGAGAAAAAGTAAATCAAGAGCTTATGAAAGAAAACACTACCAAATAGAGTAGGTAATAAAATAGTAAAACTCATTAACCCAAGATGTGGCTTAGACTGAAAATCTAAATAACTTTGTGGCTTAGATCAAAAATCTAAATAATTTCAAAGGAAAGCATCAGACCATTTCCAGGATACCAAAGCCATAATGGATTATTAAGGGAAACCTGATTGTTTAAGGACAGATCCCTAACCTTTGAGTCTCAGAACCATAGACATTATATAACATGCTCAAACTGATATACCAGTTAGGGATAGCAAGGGTGATGATCCACGTTTCCAGCTTCCCAGTCTAATGTTTTTCCCACTATAATGCCCCAAAGTCCCCTTGATCTTGGTTTTCCTTGCTTTCTACAAGTGTCAGCTCAAATTCTACTTTTTGCAAAAGGTCTTTCCCTATCTTCCCTTTCTGCTAGTACATTTGCCCCGTTCAGATTACTTTCTATATACTCTATATTTATCTTTTGTGCCCCAATTTATTTTCATGTTGTCTTCTCCATCAGAATATTATTCCTTAAGGGCAGAGGTTTTCCTCCCTTTTTTGTGTGGAACGGTGCACAACACACAGTAAGCACTTAATAAATGCTTCTTGATTAATGGATTGATTGTCTCCCATGAGTTCCTGAGCTTTAAGAGGACAGAAAATGTCTTCTCGTTTCATCGTAAAATTACAAAACCCCTAATGGATGAATCTGAGTAAAGTCAACAGTTTCCAAATTTGAGCTCCAAGCAATACTTTTATCCATAGAACTCTGTCTCCTCTGAATCTGACTCAAGGGATCTAAACTAGCCCCTATTAGCAGAAAGTGCCCTTAATGTAATACCATAATTGACATTTGTAGAAACTTCAAAAGCTTGGAAGGTATTTTACAGTATTATCTATCTTATTCGGTCCTCCCAACTGTGCTATTAGAGAGATGATACAGCTATCATCATCTCCATTTCTCCAGATGATGATGATGAAATACATCCTAGAGGCCATTCCTGAAGGTCACTCCTTGCTCCTCGTGGCATTGAGGCCCTGTTGACTACAAACCTATATTCTGGAATGCCAGGATGCCAAGGAAGTCTCCCCTCCCTTTGTACCTTGAGGGCATCAAGCTTTCAATGGTTACAAGCCCCAAATGTGGAGTACCGGGACGTTCAGGAATCCTCTGGAACTTTCAAATTCACAAGATCATAAACCATATTCCTTTCACTAGTCATCAGGAGCAGAGGAGTCACTGAGCTCCCTCAAGATCAAAGCGGCAGAGAGCTGAAACCTATAGATCTTTTGAATTCCTTTGCAGCCAATCAAAGAGCTTCTTCTTCACAAATGGGTTAGCTGACTGGAGCCATTTGTAGAAGGTCCACTCATGCTCCACAATCCCTTCAAGTCACTTCCATTCTATGCAATTACAACTTTCCCCAAAGCAGAAAACAGTCTCCTCAGTGGCTCTGTGTAGGGAGGCGCTATGAGAGGCAATCTGCAAATGTGTCAGGTTCCTATTACACAACAACAACAACAAAAAAATGAACTTTTAAGAAAGACAAAGTAATTAACTTTGGTATTCATTGGATCTTTATGTTCATTGTGTTGAGACAATAGAAATATAAACTAAGAGCACATTTATATGAGGTGTTAAGCTTGCTAACATTTTCTTCCCACAATATTTGAGTTTGGTGATGAAAATATTATAGAGAAAATGAATCTGAGTGAATGGGGAAAATATATTGCATTTCAAAATGTATTATGTGAATTCCCATTCTGACTACTACTAATAATAAATTCTAAAGAACAGAGAAAGTTTTAGAGGATGACAGATTTAGGCCTAGAGGGAACCTTGGAGGTCACCATTTCTAACTCCATTCAATTCTAACTCCATCAAGGAAGCAGTGTGGTGTACTAGAACAAATACTAAATCTGTAATCAGAGGACCTGGGTTCAAATCTCTTTCTGCTCCTTACCTGCTTGGTCAGACAGCAAAAACACCAAGTTCATCCACTCACTGCATCCTCAGCTATTGTCAGTCATCTTAACTTTTGTCCTGCCATTGGACTTCGATGACTCTAGAAGAGAAGGCAAGGCTAGGAGCAACTCTACCTCACTTAAATCCAATTCAGTGCAGGCTAAGACATCACTCAGTGATGTCATTGGTCTTCTTGGAAAACAAAGGACAAATAACCACACCCGTATGGCCTCAAGCAAGATATTTAACCTCTGTGGGCTTCAGTTTTCCCATAGCCAAAATGATGGGGAGTGGGGGGGAGGGAGAGATCAAGGGATCAAAACTAAATGGCCTCTGAGGTCCCTTGTAGGTATGAATCTATGTACCTTCAGATGAGGAAATCCAGTCCTAGAAAGGATAATTGACTCTCCTAATATCACATGGTTAATAAGAGCAAACTAAGATTTGAATGGAAATTTTCTGATTCTATATCCAGGGCTCTTTATACCACACCATGACTGCCTCCCCATGAAAAGATTAAAGTGGCCTGTCCAGGAATTCCTAGGGAAAAAAAAAGATTAATAATCTGGAGACCTCTAGCTAAAAGCTCCTCCCAAAGGATGAGTAATACATTTGTGGGAAACAGATGGAAGGAGTTTTGTTTCCACAGGATTAAAAGAACTTCCTCCCATCCCTCCAGCTTTAGCAGAATGTAAGTCAGGTGACTGATTCTAATGAAAGCTGTGATCTAGCAGAAACCAGACTTCTGATCTGGTGAAAGGTTAGAGTCTTGTGCACGTGCTTAATGAGCTATTTGAGGGAGGCATGAAATGGGCAGTTCAGGGTGTTGCATCTGGCCAACGAAGAGCCAGGTGGGAGATTTGAATTAGGAGCCAATAAAAGGACTGGCATTTGTCTGAGTCCTTATACTCTTCCATACTCCATTCAGGGGATGTACTCATTTATTCAGAAAGAATAAATGTAAAATATAATTAAAATCTTCCTGGCTTTCCAATGAGTATTGTTTATTCCTAGACTAAGTATGTGTCTAACGTTCTAACACTTCTAACATTCTAACATTCACCAGCATATGGGAGAATCTTGGAGGTGCTAGAGTCATTTACCACTGACCTTTCTCAGTAGACCATTCTGTCACACAATTCTAACCGTTACTAACATATTTGTCATCTACTATACATCTCACATCTTTACCCCAATGGTCGTTTGTCTAAAGGTTTGTATTACCCATAGCTGCCATTGTACTTTCCTTTGGTTGAATCAGAGTCAACTTCAGGACAAGAAAAGAAAATTAACGTACCCAAATATATTCTGGATGGGGGCAGGGATGGAGGAGGACCATTTGGGCCACCATTTCTAGAAACCATTTTTAATTTTATGTAATCAATATTATCTATTTTACTTGTGATAATATTTATAAAGCATTTTGAAGAGCTTTAAGAGCTATATAAATTCTAGCTATGGTTATTATTTTATTATATATGTACATAAAAAGCATTAGTGTCTCCATTTTTCTGAACCCCCCTCTTGCATTTGTCATTTTCCAAAAGATTTTGCACAAACAAAACTAATGTGGCCAAAATTAGAAGGAAAACAGGAAACTGGGACATTTTGCAGTATGTTTCTCTAATGAAGGCCTCATTTCTCAAATATATAGGAAACTGAGCCAAATTTTAAAAATAAGAGTCATTTCCCAGTTAACAAGTGGTCAAAGGTTATGAACAGGCAGTGTTCAGACAAAGAAATCAAAGCTGTCAATAGTTACATGAAAAAATGCCCTAAATCACTACTACATGGAGAAATACAAATTAAGACAATTCCGAGATACTACCTCACATGCCAAGATTGGCAAAAAGGAAAATGATAAATGCTAGAGGGGGTTCGAAAAATTGAGATACTAATGCATCGTTGATGGAGTTGTGAACTAGTCTCACCATCCTGAAGAACAATTTGGAACTTTGCCCAAAGGGCTATAAAACTGTGCATACTGATGCAGCAATACCTCAACTAGGTTTGCATCCCAAAGACACTGGAGAAAAGAGGAAAGCATCTATTTTACAAAAATATTTATAACAACTCTTTTTCTGCCAGCAAAGAATTGGAAATTAAAAGGATGCCCAGAAATTGGGGAATGGCTGAACAAGTTGTGACATGTGATTGTGGTGGAGTCTGATTGTGCTATAAGAAAGGATGAACAAGATGGTTTCAGAAAAACCTAGGAAGAATTCTATGAACTCAAGCAAAGTGAAATGAGCAGAACCAAGAGAACATTGTATACAATAACAGCAATATAGTTAGGATGATCAACTTAGCTGCTCTGATCAAGGCAATGGTCCAAAGGACCCGTGATGAAAAATTCTATCCACTTCCACAGAACTGATAAACTCTGAATGCAGATTGAAGCATATTTTTTTAACTTTCTTTATCTTTATTATTTTATTTTGTTCATTTTTTCTTTTGCAACATGGCTAATTTGGAAATATGTTCTATATGCCCTCACATGTGTGTTCAAAATCAAATTGCTTCTTTCTTGAGGAGAGGGAAGGGGCAAGAATTAGGGAGAGAATTTGAAGCTCAAATTTTTTTTAAATGATTGTTAAAATATACACATAATTGGGAAATATTTAATGAAATAAATAAAAATATTTTTAAAAGAAACAAAAAAAAGAAACCGAATACATTTCGTTTTCACAACACCCTTGGATGTAGGTGCTATAATTAGTCCCATTTTTCAGATGAGGAAACTAAGGTAGGCAGAGATTAAGTGTCAGGATCGCATAGCTAGTAAGTGCCTGAAGTCAAATTTGAATTCAGGACCTCCATACTCCAAGTCCAAGCACATATGAAGTAAATATAAAATTATTTGGAGGAGAAGAGCACTTACACCTGGGAGAACCAGGATGGGCATTTTGTAGGAGATGGTATAGGAGGGGAGACCCAAGGAAAGGTAAGACATGAGAGGGAAGAGGATCCAAGACATGAGGGTTGGGCCTAGGGGAAGGTATCTGAGTAGGAGGCAGAATATCATCTCTGGAGGATACCAAATGGGCCGATCTGGAAAAAATGAAGAGCGCTCATGAGGGAGATAAGACTCAAATGCTCAAATGGATTTGTGATCTCACCCATGTTCTATTCAAACTCCAACTAGTCCACAAGGCACCTAGTTGAGGAGGTAAGCTCCTTCAGAGCAGGGACTGTCTTTCTTTTTGCTTGTGTTTCTATTCTCAATGCTTAGCACAATAACTGAGACATAGGACTTAATAAATGTTTCATCTGTCTATCTAAATGACTTGTCGAAGGCCACATGGGTCATAAGTGGCAGAGCTGGAATGTGAACCCAGTTCTAGTTCAAACCCAAGTCCAGCATTTTGAGTTTCTACTTTTTTACCCAGGTTGAAATTAGGGTAACCATATGATGCAACATATTACTAGTAATAATATTAGTGCACAAAAGCCTGTTATCATATTTCTTTCTGAATCCTTTGAAATATGATCTTCCCAAGTCCAGAGTGCATGTCAGATTATGCCTGGCTTTCTTCTCCATCTCTATCATAAACTCTACAAGACAGTGATTACTTCCCTGCAAAGTTCCAATCATTCCTACCCCAGCAACCAGTTCTTCCATGTTGCTGAGGCTCAGATCCCAAATAAAATGTTCCCTTTTGGTTCCTCCACCTCTTAAAGGGAAAAAAGCCACCCAGCATGGACAAAATCACGAGATGGTAACAAGAAAGCTTTGCCACTGTGAGCTCTGTCTTGCTCTGTAAGATACCTCTATATGAATTGAATTGGAAGACAGTTGAATATTCTATACCCAAATGAAGAATGCTTCCAACACTTTTTTTTATTTTTAAGTGTCTCATCAACATTCAAACTGTGAATTCATTTTATGCAAACACTCTATATTAGTGAGTAGACATCATTTCTGCAATCAAGGAGTTTATGTGTTAATGTGCAAGGGAAGAAATAAGGGATAGAGTTATTCATCTGGGCAACTGATTTGGACGGATATTGAATTCCAAGGACTGTTCTCCAAAACATTTGGGACGTCAGCTGCAGTCAATCATCAAAGAATAAATTTCCCCTGTACCCCAAAATGTAGAAGACTGTTTATCCTCAACTACAGCAACATATGTGTGTGTGCGTATAACACTTATCATCAGGTATTCTAAAGCAAATGGCAGTATTTCTTCCTTATGTTTCCAAAGCTTAATACAGCGCCTTGTGGACAAAAAGGGAATATGCTAGTGGACAGGGTATTGGACCGAAGTCAGGAAGAGCTTAACTCCAACCCATGATACTTACCAGCTGAATGATCGCAGGTCAGTCTTTTAATTTCTTTGAAACTCAGTTTCCCTATTTGTAAAATTGGGTTATAAATGCTGCCTTATTATTATGAGACATTATTCTAAACAATGGGAAAATAAAAGAGGTATGATATAGAGCCTGTGTAACAACAATGTTGCTTGAAGCTGCTGTTGAGGTGTGAAGCCAATAACATGACCAACAACACCAGCACACAGTAGGAGGGCTGCTAGCATAGGTTCTTTGATCTGCTTTTCTAAGGAAAGCAACTTTAAGGGGTTTACAATCTTACTTTAATTAAACACACATATATCATTCACTTAGTTCAGGGGAAAAAGCCAGCACCCTGAACTTCAGAGAGTATACAAACAGAAACCACAAGCATATATTATATAAACAGAGCAAATAAACACAAACCAGTAGACAGTCTTCTAACCATCTAACTATAGCAATACATATACAGTTACCAGAGAAAGAGAAGCATCAACATCTGGGTTTTCAAAGCTGGGGTGGCGGGGGGGTGGTGCTCCATGACAGTTACTCATAGTCTCATCTGGTCAAATCACACAACACTCTTCCAGTGAGTGAGAGCCCCAAAACAAAATGCCAACCACAAATCTTATATATCCTTCTCAGGATCAGAGGGCGTCACAACCATGTGACTCAAACCTATGTGAACTAGGCTTTCTTGTTTCTTAAGCAGGTCATCAAAGACTCTTGATTCAATCAAAGAAACAAAGGCAAGACCCATCAAAGAAACTTGATTACCTCAGTGCTGAGAAGCACTCAAACAAAAAAAAAAAACAGCAAATGTCCCACTTTGCTTTCCATTGCATTTGAAAGGCAAGACTCAAAGGTACTTGATTACCTTAGCATTCCAAAAGAGAAAACAGTAAAAAAAAAAAAAAAAGTCCCACCCCTCTTACCATTACAGCCTGGATCTTCAAGGTGCTTGAAGAGATAGAACACATACAGGAAGTTACCTAGCAGTATAACATAAAAGAAACTAAAGAGAGACATAAGAAACTCAGAAATTCAAAGTAGTGAGTAATCACTGAGGGCCATGTAGAAAAGGAGAAAGGGAGAAAGTGTTGTCATAAGGCCTTGGAGAGAGAAACAAGGAAGAAGGTACAGAGAGTCAACTATGAAGTAGCTAGGTCCTGGAAAGAGGATTTGGTGATTCTCATTCATTCGACAAGCATTTATTAATTGTGCACTATGTGCCAGGCATGTCAAGTCAAAGCAACAGGCATTTATTAAGTGCTTGACATACACCAGGCTCTGTGTGAAGTCCTGAAGCAAAAAGAAAGGCAGTTCTTACCCTCCAAGAGCTTACATTCTAATGGGGTAAGACAACACATAAAAGGGAGCTGAAAAAGTAGGGACTGGGGGAAGGTACCCTCACCAGCCATAATGATAAAAATCCAGAGAATGAAAGGGACTGATCTTTCCCCAAGATAGAAGTTCTGGAAAGAACTTACCAATGGGAGAAGGGTGTCTGCAGGAGCAGAAGGAGAAGACAGCAGGAGCATGGTGGCAAAGTCCAGATAATGAAAGACAGCCAGTCTGGGTCCTTCAAAATACACCAGGCACTGGAGGGGGATAAAAGGCCAAAAATGAAATAACTAATGCCCTCAATTACTTACATTATGTTGGGAGGAGATAATTTGTACATATAAGAATAAATGTAACAACAAAAGTAACCTCAAACCTATGGTTCAGACCTGTGATTTCATTGGCATAAGAAACTCTTTTGATGAATCCAGATAAGCAACTTCTTCACAATTATAGTCATAAATTGTCTCCTGAAGCACTGAGACATTAAGTGACTTCTGTAGGTTCACAGTCAGTATGTGTCTAGGGTAGGACTTGAACCCAGGTCTTGCTGATAAGGCATAGCAACTGGGAAAGTGCTCGTGAAAGAATTGTCACAAAAACTAAGATTTGAAGAAAGCTTCATGATCAAAAGAAAGAGAGTTTGGGAGTATATTGTAGAGAAGATAGCGACTGAATAAATTCTCAGAAGAGGATACTCATGGCTCATCCATAGTGAACCCAGGAATAAAGACAGGGTATGAATTGGTCACCAGGGCCTTCCAAGAAAAGGCATCTGTTATGAAAGGAAGTTTCCTCCAAATAAATAATTTGCTCACCTTGACTCACCAGATAGGTACTGCTGTTATTAACAGACGGGCCCTGGCTAATGCTGCTAAATGGGGTGGATCTAATCCAAGCAATGCAGTTAATGGCAAACGCTTTCAGCAGCGGAAAAAAAAAAGTTTATAAATGATATGGCCATGTGTTTTATCATTCAGATGCATATCACTTATGTGCTTCAACCTTCAAACAATAGATCCCATCATAGCCTGGGGAGGGACTTTTGTTCTCTCTAGAAAAATGTGAAATCAATCTCTGTTCTTTAGGACATGTATTGTAAAATTGGTATGCTCATTTGGAAGGTAGTTTCTATATTTATGTAAATATGTGTCATCCTTACCTAATAAATAATGCATCCATATTCCAGGGCAATTAAAGACTAACTGTTCTGTGGAACTCCTCCTTTTGTTATTCGTCCTTCTGTATGCCCTTCAAAGTGCCAAATGCATTCCATGCTTCCTTCCCATCCAAGAATGCTAATCAGACCTCATTTCATATTTGTCCTGTGGGACTTCAAAACAACAGAGAACACTTTGTTTTAGGCCCTCTTGTGGGGCCAGCAGCAGGATTAACACAGCAAAGCAAAGGCTGCCCTCTCCCCAGAGATTCTCTTTTTTTTAGTTGGTGATTCATTCTCAACATTGAAGAATCATTGTACCAACCCCTTCTTATACCAAGATGACAACAGTGACCCACATTCAGGCACTTTGGGAATTAAACTGCTTCCTCTGTAGTGGTAATGAACTTGGTCTGACCTATCTATTATCCACCCCAAGCAATCATATTCATTCCAAGGCAGCTTGCTGGGGAGAAGGGGCAGACATAGAGGAGGAAAAAGATTTTTTCTCTGTAAGACACAAACTATTTTAACCAAACAGGAAAACCCAAGTGGATGAAGAATGCCTACTGAGCTCATTATGATATGTACTTAATGGCCCACCTAGAAAACTAATCCATATATATGAGTATATTTCTTGATTTGAGACCTAGATTTGAGTCTGGGGCCTTAAACAAATCACTTCAATCTCTCTCAGGATCAGTTTCCTCATCTGTAAAGTGAGAATAACAGTACTACATAAGATTATCCTCACAAGAATGACATGGAAATCAAATGAGATAATACACATAAATAGGCTTTAGCCACAATGTCATATACATATTGTTGTTGTTGTGTTTCTTCTTCGTTCTCGAAGCGGACCATGACATCAGGCAAATGATGACGTGACTTGCAGTGGACTTTGATTTGAGTGAGGGAGGGCTGTGCAAGGTCACCAGCCTCCCTTTCTCCTCCAGAGTCATCTGGGTCCAGTAGCCTGATATTCACCAGGATGACCATATACATATGTATGTATGCATACATATATATGCATGCATACCTATATATGCATATGAAGACAATGCAAATGGACAATAAGTTGGATCCAGAATTAAACAAGAGGAGAGGAAAGTGGATTGCCTATGTAGCACAGCAAAATTCCTTTAATGATCTCGAATTTACCCTATAGACAAAAGTCCATCCTTTTGAACCAATGTTATACTAAGACATGGTTTCATTTGTTGTATGTAGCACCTAAAAGAGTGTCTGACATATACTAGGTGCTTAGTAAATGATTGGCTGATGTTGTCAAATGGGTCCAAGTCAGAGAACACAGCAGTCACTAAGGAATTAAAATGGGTATCACCCAGAAGGCAATGGAAAGGTGCATGGTAGGTGTGAACAGGTTACAATATGCACATGTAACAAAGAGGGGACTAAGAAATAGAACCACAGTAAAGGATATCATCAAAGATATGTATGATGAAAAAGCAGTTGTGATGGTCACATGACAAGAGCTCAAGATAACTGGTGGGCACTCCTAGTGCTCCATTGGTATCTTTGTGATGTCAGGTGTAGGCAAGGGAGGTCCCCAAGCCCCAAGTATATTGAGAAGACCTATGGAGAATCTAAAGGAAGACACAGACAAGAGTTACACAGGATGAGCAGGCATGGATAGGCTGTGATCTGCGACACCGGTGGGAACATCCACATCAGTGAGATCCCAAATCCACTTAAGTGTCTGAGCATTTGGAAAGATGTTACTGTCCTACATAAAATTCAATAGTATAAAAAAAATTGTTGGTTGTAGAATCAAAAAACCTGAATTTGAGTCGAGGCTCCATCACTTACCAACTCCATACCATCTCTAGGGGTTTAGACAAATCACTTCAATCTCTCTGAGGTTCAGTTTTCTCATCTATAAAATGGGAATAATATTAATGCACAAGATTGTCACGGAAATCAAATGAGATAACGTGTAATCATAATGTCATACGTTAACAAAGTGTTGCAATAACGTATCAGCCTTGAAATCAAAAAGGGCCGGGCTCAAGTCCTGACCTTAACACATGCTAGCTCTGTGACCATAAACAAGTCACTTAATTTCTTAGTGCCCCTGTGCAAATTTCAAAGGTTACAAGTCACAGAAAAATTGCTAACTTACATTGGTAGAGGGATTTTCCACATCAGAGAACTCTTCACAAAGATGAAATATTTTTGCAACCCCTTATAATCCAGAAGCCATCTTTTATAATAATAACTGACATTTATATAGTATTTTAAGATTTCCGAAGCCCTTTACACATACTACCTCATCTAACCTTCACAACAATCCTATGAATTAAGTGCTGTTATTATCCCCATTTTGCAGATAAGGAAACTGAGGCCAAGAGGTTAAGCAATTTCCTGGCGTCACAGACCTAGTAAGTTTCTGGGGAGGATTAGAATTTAAGTCATTATCATTATGGTCCAACTAACCAAATTATCAATCCAGATCATCGGTAATAAGCAGAGATAAACATATTTGCCAGGAACAACTATGTTTATGGATAAAGCAGATATGCTTGGCTCACAGTAAGTACTTAATAAATGCTTTTTAAAATTCATTTTATAATCACCACCTTCAATCTAATAGAAGAGTTTCAGAGTCCAGGATAAGGGCAAGGATTGAACTGACAAGCCTGGGACATCACATCCCAGCTCATCATTGGGACTAGGTGGTAAAGAGGTTGAAGTTCTAAACCATATTTTGATGCTCCATCTTCTCCAGGGCGTTCCACCACTATGATCACAATCTCTTGCCCCCATTTCCCAAAGGCTAAGGAGTAGCCTGTCACTGACAGTAACACTTGTTAAAAAATTCTTCCCTCTCATTGTTGCTAGGGCAAAGTTTACCATGAGTTTACCAGAGCAGTTACCAAGCCGAAAGAGGGGAGGGAAACTCAACCCTCAGCATCTCTTGTTTTGTTCTCTTTTTTACAATGTACATTCTGCATTTTCTACTCAAGAGCACATGAAATGTTTCATCTCCAATTATCTCCCTAGGAACTTGGACTTTCCTCCTCCCTCCTCTCCCCTCCTCTTTTTATAGTTCAGAAGGGACAGCAGTATCCATTGTACTCTGAAAAGATTTTTAAAACACACACAAAAAAAACCCAACTCTCTGCAATAAATGTGCTCACAGTAAATAATTCCTCCCAAGAATTTTATCACTGCTGCTGTTAGTAGGCTCTCGGATCAAAAAAAAAAAAGATATGGAAAGTTTCAGAAGCAAAGATTCTCATTTTAATTTCGCTTTCTCCCCTAAAGCGCAGAAGGCACTATCTTCAGAACAGCCCCAGATTACAGTTAATGGCTCTCTTAGTGTGGGACATGATCTTCATTTGCACTCCTACTCACCTGCCTGGTACCTCAAGGTAATTTTCCATTTATCCTGTGGATCTACTCTGCAGTAGCAAGGCAGCCTCAGCTCTAGTCTCTCAGGAGCAATGCTGATCTCATTCCTGGACAACAGACTCTTTCCCACTGGACTTTCCATATGCTCCCCATTTACCTTAGAATTAGAGTATTGTAGAGCCAGAAAGGGCCCTCAAGATCATAAATATGGTCCCATTGTGGTTCAGTCATGTCTAACTCTTTGTGAGTTTTCTTGGCAAAGATACTGCAGGGGTTTGCCATTTCCTTCTCCAGATCATTTTACAGATGAGGAAACTGAGGCAAACTGAGTTAAGTCACTTGCTCAGAGTCACACAGCCAGTAAGTGTATGAGGCCAGATTTGAACTCCGGAAGATGAGTATTCTGACTTTAGACCTAACACTGAACCACCTAGCTGCTCATGTATGGTCCTTTCAGCTGATTTTACAGAGGTGAAGTGAGAGACCACATGATGTACATGTGTGCCAGAAAAGCAATAATGACCTAAAAGACCTTGAATCCTGACTCCAGTATTTACTAATTGTGTGACCATAGAAAAACCATTTAAACTCTTTGAGTCTCAATTCTCATCTATAAAATGGGGATAACTATCCATTTCAATTCAGCAAGCACTGAGTAAGCACTTACTGTGTTTAAATGGCTGTGTGGTGTGATATACATTGGGATATCCTTGGAGTCAAGAAGACTTGGGTGTGTGTATTGGCTCTGACAGGGACCAAGGGCAAGGCAATTAACCTCTCAGGGTGCCAGGAACACTTACTGATCTACATCTGCAGAGTGAGTTTCCATACTGACACTTACACCCATGAAATCATGTTTGGACTGTCATACATGCCAAAAAAAAAATCAGTCCTGGACTAGGAACTAGGACTACAAACACAAAAATGAAATGACCTTTGCCCTCAGTGAGTTTACACCCTTTTGGTAGAAGAAAACATACAGATAGAAAAGCAGTGGGACAAATGTTTAAGAACTCTGAACCGCATAATATGCTTTCAAATTTAATCTGCCTTTTTAATAATTTTCACTTCCTTAAGTCTAGACAACAAACAAAACAATCGATCAAGCCCTGGTTTGTACATTTCCTATTTCTAAGATATAAATACTCACAATGAAAATTTAATAATGGATTCTCTCCTCCTCCCTCACCCCTACCCTCAGCCCCCAGCCCTTTACACCTCTGCAGAGAAGTGAATATAAAGCCTATAGAAAAATATACAAAATAATTTCAAGAAGGAAAGGGAGGAAATATCTAAAAAGATCAAGAGGTGTGTGTGTGTGTGTGTGTGTGTGTACAAGAGGTAGCATCTGGTCTGAACGTTAATGAAAAATAGGGATCCAAAGACGTCCAGGTAAGGAGAGAATTAATTCCAAATATAAAAGATCCCTATGCAAAGGAGTAGCCATAGGAGTTGGCATGTCATATTCAGGGAATATGGAAGAATAAGGAGGAGGTTTTCTTCTCCTCTAAACTCAGTGCTTCAGTGATGCATAAAAGAAGGAACACCCATATTGGAGGTATACTCAAGAAATGCAATAACTTGTATTATCTCTCTTACAGGATTGTTGCAAGACCTTGTAAAACTTAAACCTCAAATAAATCTGCAATATTATTATTGCCTGAGGCAGAGACGTGGTAGAGCCAGCTCCAACCTGTCATGAAAATCTACCGTTAAATTTTCAGTTTCAGCATGGAAAATTGGAAAATATTACAAATCAAGGCTTGATATATGGTTTAATTGTTTGTCTAGACTTAAGAAAGTGGTAGAGAAAATGTTAATAATGCATAGTAAACTTAAAAGTATGCCAGCCTTATGAAGTACCAGTTGTTAACATTGACCAATACAGCTCTACCCTAAGGTAGCTAGAAACAAATATATCCAGGAAAGAATTAGGCCTTCCAGCTCCATATCCACCACTCTTTCTCCTCTTCCAATGTCAAGCTTTTTCTCTATGCCTTAATATAGTTTTTATTTTATTTTTAATTTATGGAATAAAACAAGTATTTCCAAGTAAAGATCTCATACCTCAAATATATAAAGAACTTTGTAAAAATCTATAAGAATACAAATCATTCCCTAATTGATAAATGGTCAAAGGATATGAACAGGCAGTTTTTAGATAAAGAAATCAAAACAATGTACAGTCATACGAAAAAATGCTCTACATCATTATTGATTAGAGAAATTAAACTTAAAAGAAACTTGAGATATCATTTCAAACCTAAAATCAGATTGGCTAAAAATGATTGAAGGGGAAAGCAACAAATGTTGGAGGGGATGTGGAAAAATTGGGATGGTAATTGGTGAAATCGTGAACTCCTCCAACCAACTTGGAGAGTAATCTGGAATTATGCCCAAAGAGTCATTAAACTTCTTCTACCCTTAATATGGTTTTCAGCAAAGAGTAGGGCAAAATCAGATGGAAGAAAACAGTTTTATGAATATACTGTTAAATCTAAATTACTTACTAATGCAGGTAAAATTCTTGTTTGAATGTACTTGCATGTCAAAATGTCAAGGAGAATGAAAGCCCACCAGTCCAAACTGTAAAAGATCTCAAACTATCCCTCCGTCACATAAAGATCTTAGAAGGAATTTTTGTTGTTGATTTTCTTTTATTCTCTTTTTGAGAACCAGAACTGTGATTTTATTGGTATAGAATAGAGTTCCCAGTGAGGAAATTCCTCTACCAATGTAGACTTCCACCTTCTCTATAACTTATACTCATAGAGCAGGAGCTCAGCCTTTCGGTGGTATGGACCTTTAGGACAATCCAGCCACTCTCGTAGCTGTGCAGTCATTTTTTCAATAATGTCCAACTCTTCATGACTCCGTTTGGGGTTGTCTTGGCAAAGATACTAAGATGCTTTGCCATCTCCTTCTACAGCTCGTTGTGCAGGTGAGGAAGCTGAGGCAAATAGGGTTAAGTGATTTGCCCAGAGTCACACATTGCCCAATAAATTCAAAATCAATCCAATTAGCATTTATTAAGACTATTCTATGTACAAGGCACAAGATCCACTGAAGAGCTGGCCTCAGAGTACAGAGAAACCCAAGTTCCAAGCCCACCACTGACACATACTGTCTGTGTTATCCTGGGTAAGTCACTTGAGCTCTCTGTTCCCCCAGGCAATTCTCCAAGATTATGTTGCAGAACAGGTATTGATCTCCATTGATCCAGGGAGATCACTCAGGAAAGCTCCACAGGAATGATATTACAGGTCCAGACCAAAAAACAAACATGCAATACTGTACTGACAACAACAAAATCCCTGCTCTTAAGAAGTTTACGATGGGGGGGGGGAGGGGCGGAGCCAAGATGGCGATTGGAAAGCAGTAACTGGCGTGAGCTCCCCACCAAGTCCCTCCAAAAACCTATTAAAAAAAATGGCTCTGAACCAGTTCTAGAACTGCAGAACCCACAAAGGGGCAGAGGGAAGCAGGGCTCCAGCCCAGGTCAGCCTGGATGGTCTCGGGGTAAGGTCTGTCCCAAACAGAACTCCCAGCCCCCAGCCTAGGGGAGCGGAGCTGAGCCAAGCAGAGCCCAGTGCGCGCGGCGGTGCGGCAGACCGCGGACCTACGAGACCAGGAGTGGAGCGGAGAGTGCCCTAGCATGCTGAATTACGGAGCTGTGGCATGTACCAGACCTCACAACCCACAA
>CM053627.1:63931385-63949718 GCA_028646595.1 Phalanger gymnotis
TAGTTAGTCTTTCACAACATGAGCATTGTGGAAGGGTTATACATAATGATCCGCATGTGGCTCATGTTGAATTGCTTGACTTCTTAGGGAGGGTGGATGGGAAGGGAAGAGGGGAGAGAAGTTGGAACTCAAGGTTTTAAAAAAATAGATGTTCAAAAGTAAAAAAGTTTTTTTTTTTCATGCAACTAGAAAATAAGATGCACAGGCAATGGGGCATAGAGATTTATCTTGCCCTACAAGAAAGTAAGGGAAAGGTGGATGGGAGGGGAATGGGGGGATGGAGGAGAGGGCAGACTGGGGAACAGGGCAACCAGAGTGTATGCCATCTTGGATTGGGGGGGGGTGGAAATGGGGAGAAAATCTGTAATTCAAATGCATGTGAAAATCAATGCTGAAAACTAAACATATTAAAAATAAGTTTAAAAAAAATTTAAAAAAAAGAAGTTTACGATCAAAGTGGGTGAGGAGTACCAGATATAGGGAGTGATGGGGCAAAGAGGAGGTCCAGTCTAAAGACTCTGGAAAATTAGTGAAGTCAGTAATCAACAAATGTTTATTAAGCACTTGCTCCATGTAGGGCACTGTGCTAAGTAAGCACGGGGAATACAAACACATAGGACTTGAGTAAAGGAAGGAAGGGACACATTCTGAAAAACAGATTCAGGGAGGAGACACACTCCAAAGGTTTAGGAAACATCGTACATGAACTCCTGGAGAAGAGAGGACACCAGACATAATCAGGCAACAGTCTGTAGTTCAGGATAGCTAAAATATAGACTCCTCAAAGAGGAATGGTATGAAATAGACCTGGAAATTTGAGTTTGGTGCAGATTACGAGGGGCCTTAAATGACAGATGCAGGAGTTTTTACTTATCCTGAAGAAAATAGGGAGCCTCTGAGTCAACTATGTGAAGGACAGACTGGAGTGGGGAGGGACTGGAGGCAGGAATACAAGGCTATTATAATAGGCCAGGGGAGAGGCGATAATGGCCTGAATTATGACGGTGGCAGTGTGATCACAGCAGAGCAAGAGAGGAAGGCAACATGTTGCCATGAAAAGAACACTGGATTTAAAGTTAGAGAACCTGTGTTCAGAACCCAGCCCTACCCCTATGCCCTATATAACCTTGGGCAAGTCATTTCAACTCTGGGCCTCACATCAGTTTTCTCCTGTATAATATAAGAGGGACGGATTAAAGGACCCCTAACTCTCAATCTAAGATTCTGTCGTGGGAGACTTAGCAGATGATTGGGTTAAGGAAGACAAGGAACAGTAAAGGGTGATTTTGTGTTTTCAAATATGACTAGAAAGATATTTGTGTCACCAACAGCAATAGAGGAATTATAGGAGTGAAGTTTACAGGGAAGATGATTATGTTAATTTTGAATATTTTGATTTTGGTAAAGATGTCTGGGATGGGAGATTGTGGGGAATGAAGGAATAGACTGGAAGGCAAAAAGTAGATTTGGACTATCCAAACAGAAATAATAATATAAGTCCATACCACAAGTAACTTGGGCTTTCCTTGCCGATACAAACCCAACTCTCAGGCCCACAAACTAAGCCACAGAAAATAAAATAGCCAGTGAAATCAAAAGGGGAGAGGGTGTCTAGTTTATTTTTCCCTGACTCACTTACATCTGGCTAGAGTCCTGGGCTAGAGTGAAGAGTCTCCTGGAGACAGGAAGGAGGGAGGCAGATAACCCACCATACCTTGACAGAAACTAGTCTACTCCAACAAGCACTTGGAGGGGTAATGCCTTCAAAAAGAAGGAAGCAAAAACAGGATTGAAAGCAGGCAGGCTCCAGATTCCAACCAGCCTCACAATAGAAGAGAAAGAAAGGGCTGCCAGGACCCAGCCTATGTAGGCAGAAGAACCAAAAAAGAGCCAAGTTCACTATAGTTGAGGGAGGAGAGTTTATCATAAAGGAGACAGTCAATAACAGCACATGATTCTAGTTTGTAATCACAAAGTCATTGATGTTCTTGGGGTGGGGGAAGCGATTTAAGTAGAATATAACGCTCTCACTATACACCACCACCTCCTGGCTTCCTGCCTTCTTTCAAGACAGTTCAAATTGCAACTCCTGCAGGAGGTCTTTCCAGATGCTCCCAGATGCTAAATACTCTCCCCTCCATTATTATTTTCCATCTACTCTGTATATATCTTGAATGTACCTAGTGATTCACATGTAGTCTCCCCCATTTGAATGTAAGCTCCTTGGCGGCAGGGACTGTTTTTGTCTTTCTCTGTATCCCTGGTACTTAGTAGAGTAACTGGCACTCCTTCTATAGGCAAACACTTAATAAGTGCTTGTAGGCATGTCTTAGGTTGGAATGGAAAACTGACTTTAGGGGGTTAAGTGTGTAGCGAGGCAGTATAGGCAATAAGTATAAAGTATGTTGTTGTTGGTTTTTTTATAAGCTTAAAAATGAAGAGGAGGAGTGATCAGTGGAGCAAAGTCTCCTGGAAGACAGAAGAGAATGAGACAATCAAGGATACAGGGGAAAGAGTGATGCTTGACAAGAAGGAAGGTCACATTATCCTCTCTAGGATCTGTGGGAAAGAGAAGATGGGGAGACACAAGTCAGTCAATCTAAATTGAAACACAACTGTGATAAGACATTCAATATAGGTTCAGACTGATCTGAGTGACAGAACAGTGATTGGATCTTAACAACAATAAAAATTCTGTCTTTTGTTGCCTTTGAAAAGTAAGGTGGCCCGTTAGGAGGCCTTCCAGAGATGTAAAGGAACCTTGAATTCTTGAGAAACAGAATTATCAAAAACTAGCAGCTGAAACAAATGCTCAAAGCATGTGCCCAGAGACGAAGGACAGAGAAGTCAGGATGACCATAATCTCTCCCTACATGATAACCTAATTTCACTTTGCCCTTTCACCCAGCAATACTACTTGTAGGGCTGTATCCCAAAGAGATCATATAAACGGGAAATGGACCCGTATGTACAAAAATATTTATAGTAGTTCTTTTTGTAGTGGCAAAGAATTGAAAATCAAGCGGATGCCCATCAATTGGGGAATGGCTAAATAAATTGTGATATATAAATGTAATGGAATACTATTGTGCTATAAGAAATGGGGAACAGACAGACTTCATAATAACCTGGAAAGACCTACATGATATGTTGCTGAGTGAGGGGAGCAGAACCAGGAGAACATTATACACGATTACAGACACATGGTATCTGTGATGACTATCTTTGATAGACTTGGCTCTTCTCAGCAGTACAAGGTTCAAAGACAGCTCCAAGAGACTCATGATAGAAAAAGCTATCCACATCCAGAGAAAGAATTATGAAGCCTGAGTGCAGATTGAGGCAGACTATTTTCTCTCTCACTCTCTCTTTTTTTTTTCTTCTTTTTTGGTTTTGTTTCTTCTTTCTCATGATTCATTCCATGGGTCATAATTCTTCTTTACAACTTGACTACTGTGTAAATAAGGTTAATGTGAAGGTATATGTAGAACCTATATTGGATTACAGGCCATCCTGGGGGAGGGGGGGAAGGGGGAAGGAGAGGGACGGAGAAAAAAATTGGAACTTAAAAACTTGTAGAACTGAGTAAACTAAAAAGAAAAAATAAATTTAAAAAAGAAAAAAAAAGGATAAGAGGAAGAAGGAGGGAAGGGGAACAATAGAACCAGAGAGGATTAGGAGAACTAAGCCCTTTTGTAGGTCAAAAGGATCAGAGCCAGTGAAGGAAGGCAATATGAGTAGAGGAGGTCATGTGTAAAGGGAGGAAGGAGTGGTTAGAAAGGGAAGAAGGAATTAAAGACATTTGAATGAATGAAAACAGTTATTAAATGCTTTTTCTCTACCAAGCTCTGAGCTAAATGCTGAAGATACAAATACAAAAACAAGTCACTGCCCCCAAGGTGCTTACATTCTAATAAGAAGAGATAACGTGTGTAGGGAATTTGTAGTGAAAATAAGTTTTAGTGCCTGAATAAGATAACAAGAATGTTTATCATCTTAGTCCAACTGATGTTGTCTTATTTTAAGCCTCTATTTTGTGATTAAGTTGTTTTGAAATAAGACTTTTTTTCAATAAGATAAGCACTTGTGTGGTTTTATATAGTAAATAACATATGTGTCTTCTTAAATGATTGAAAAATTATTCAGATTATATAGCCCAAACCCCTATCCCAGTGTAGCCCATATTCACAGCCCAGGCGAGAGCTACAAATTCAATAGCAATGTATTGATGCAGAATCATTGCAAGGTAAATAATGAGGAAGAGTAATTGGAAAAGCATTCCCAGTGCCCCTCATGTGAATGGATGCAAACCATTACAGGCTACTGAGAGATTATCATTTAACATCCCAGAGTACTGGGGGAAGGGAGCTAGTCACCTAAAAGGCTGCCACACCTGCTAGTAGAAAGCTAGGGTTTTAGTGCCATCTGTTTCATGGCAATCCACAGAAGCCTCTTGGGAGGAGAGCAGCTGACCCAGTATTCGCTTGTTCTGCTCACAGAAACTAGAAATTGTTGAAGACTTTGCAGGCAGGCTGGAAATCTGCTGAAGCCTGTGACTTTATCTCTGAAGTCATCAGGTTTTAGCCTGGGTTTAATCCCACAGTGATCCCAAACACTTCTCTTCCATCTTCCTGCCCCAAGTGAAACACCAGCATGCCACTGTCTACCTTTCCTATACAGTCACTTTTAGAACTCCCTGCCTCTCAGTGGATTCCTCATCTCTCAAAACCCTCACCTCGTGATGTCAGTGTTCAATGCCCAGACATTCTGCTTCTAGAGAAAAGGAATCCTGACCATTTCTCTTAAGAAGCATGCAGGCAAATGAACAATGCCATCTAACATGTCTATTATGCCAGTCTTTTGCTCTCTTTGAAAAGTAGACATTTTTATCAGTAACTTGAATAAAGGCATAAATGGTATGGCTTTCAAATTCGTGCATGATAACCCCTTATATTTCTATTGCACTTGATAATTCATATGCAAATATCTTTAGAATCTGAGATTTTTGTTAGCGGGGAGAAATCCTGATTGTGCTATGTAGGCAGATTGTACTATGACTATTGTTGCTCAGCTGTTCAGTTGTGTCCTACTCTTTCTTCAGATGCTGTGGACCATACTGTCCATGTGGTTTTCTTGGTAAAGATACTAGAGTGGTTTGTCATTTCTCCAGTGAATTATGGAATAATTATGGAATTAGCAAATTAGGACTTAGCAAATAAATCCCTGAGAGATGCTTAAGGCACATAGACATAAAGTAGACATTTAGTCTGGGGGTGGATTTGAACCCAAGGGTTCAAAACCCAGGGTTTTCCTGACTCCAAGCCTAGCAGTCTATCCATGACAAGCTGCCGCTGTTTTGCATTTGATATCCATAATGGATACAGCATAGGAGAATGCTGAGCTTGGAGGCAGGCAGTATAAATACATTAGAAAGAACACTGAACTTAGAGTCTAAGGACTCAGGTTCAAATTCTACCCCTTGCCTGAATGACTTTGGGCAAGTCCATTAGCCTCCACAGGCCTTAGTTACCTCTTCTCTAAATGGACTGGTCTAACTAGATGGCCTCCGAGACACCTTCCATCTCTAGGGTCCAGCGATCAACTATGTTACAGATTGGGTTGCCTCTTCTACCACAAGATGGATGGTACAGTAGGTAAAAGTGCTGGACCTGGAGTCAGGAAATCCTGAATTCAAATCCTACCCCATATTTGCTAGCTATATAAGACTGGACAAAGCATTTAATCTCTTTTGGCCTCAGTTTCTTCATCTGTAAAATAAAGATAATAGTAGCATTGACCTTCCAGGGTTGTTGTGAGGATCAAATGAGATAACACATATTAATCACTTTGTAAGCTTTAAAGCTAAGTATTAAATGTTCAGTATTATTATCTGCTATAATTAGAGGGAATTCTACCACTTAGAGTTCCCCACCTGCAAAAATAAAAAAAAAATCCTTCACATATCCATCATCTTATTTGGTTCTTTTAGACACACTGTGAAAACTTTTTTTAAAAGATTAAAAAATAATTTTAAAAAAAGAAACATCGTGAGGTAAGCAGGGTAGAAATGAATATCCCCATTTTACAGATAAGGAGACTGAACATTACATACCAGATGACTTGCCCAGTCATACGGCTAGCTAATGGCCAAACCCAGATTAAAACCCAAGCTTCTTGATTTTGACTCTAAGACTTTTTCCATCATGCTGTACATTTAATTAATCTAGAAGGGAGAGGTAATATGTGGGGTCAGTCACTCAAAAGACATTTAAGAATCATTATGATGAAATAAAGAAAATGTAAAACAAATAGCCAGTTCTGCTTGTTATACTCCCCCAGGGAGGTAAAGATCCTTTGTGGGAATGCTGAGCAAATACTTCATATTTATCTAGGACTTACACTGAGAAACTCACAAGGTTCAGCTTTCTTGGCCAGCGAGGGCCTAGCTTTATTTAGTCTTTCAGCTACAGAATGATATTGGTGGTGGTCATCATCTCTTCTGAGATGCACAATGACAAGGGAATTGTATTCCCTCTGGACAATTGAAGGCCAAATCCCAAACACAGGCATCGCAAAGCCTGGAAATGTCCATTTCTCAACATCAGTTGTGTACTTGTGCTCAGAAAAGGAATAAAAAAGAGGGCTCATCTCAAGCCTTCCTGGGCAAGCATATGTCTCTCCCAGCCATGCTGAAAGCCAAAGGGAGAGAGAATGCTGCAAAAGACATTTTTCCTCAAATCCTCTTATAAACAACAGTGGAGAAAGTTCCTCCCAACAAGAGTGTATCCCTCAAATACTCAGTCACGAATCATCTTTGATGTAACCCTTCATCACTGGGGACCAACAAAGAATTCTGTGTCCTATCAGAAGGGTATATATCCCTCAGCAAGAAGCCAGAAAATGCATGCCCAGGTCCACAAGAAGATTCCCAGTTCAACAGAAAAGGCTTCCCCTGATCATCCATGCTACACGCTTAAAAGAAAATCAGGTGTATTTGAAATAATAATAAGCATATATGATAAATAATTAGGAACTTTTAATCAGGTAGGAATTACAAAAACAGAAGTAAAGATTGTGATAAAATAAATTATTTAGAAACAAATAAAAATTTAGAAACAATTAAAAAATAGATACGTGGCTAGAGTGAATGATAACCTATGAATGGTTCAGATGCTCCTTTGGCACCTTTGTGACGTGAGGAGAAAGCAAAGAAGGTCTCCCTGTATCAACTTTAAAAGATGATATAAAAAGGAATCATACAGGATGGGAAGGCTTGCACTCTGTATCACTAAAGAGAATATCCACACTGATGAAATCAAGGATCCTTGTGATGAGGTTATTCCATATCTGTTTATGGATTTATCCAGTTTGACCCTTCATAATCCAAATCTAAAACTAAGAAAGGGGGAAAAGCAAATTAACTTGAGGGGAAATCATTGACTTCTTATCAACTTAAATTTTTACCTAAGAATTCAAGTCTCATCAGTTTTCAGGGTAAATATATCCAGCCAGAAGAAAAATTGCTGGGGGGGAAAATAGTACAGAAGTAATGGTGCTCAAGGAAGGCTACTGTCTAATGAGAATCTAGACCATTTTCCCAGGAGGGTACCATGATAGCAAGGCCCTGAACAGGAGAAGAGATTTCCAAAGATTTATCTTTGGAAAATAGTATAGCACTTTTAGTGACTCTCAGGTTCTCTTTGAAACAAAAGCCCATCTTTTTTTTAGCAGCGATATTCTTCCGGCGATATTCTAGGTCTATCAGTCATATAACACCATAGTCCCTGAAGAATTAAAATTGTGGATCACCCAAGGGGTAATTGAAAAATTCATGGTGGACATGCATGGGCAGCAACACATTACAAATGAAGAATCACACAAGAAAGAATGTTTAAAATGTCAACAGAAAGAGCTATTACTGTAGAAAAGAAAAAGAATATCATGTAACGGGAGAGAAGGATAGTGAATGGATGCCATCCCTCTCTGGGCCTGATTGCTCTCTATGCAATATTGAGAGTTCTTAAGGAAGTTCCCCCCACCCCAGAACTTTGGGTGGACCCAATGTTACAGCTTTCTGGGAGGGAATGCACAAAGGTCACCCAAAATTAGCAAGTATGGTTGGATTATAATCCATATTCATTAGTTCACCTGCCTGAGAACACGGATCAAAGAGCTAAACCTGGAAGGAACTTAGAGGTCACATACCTCATTTTACAGATGAGGAAACTGAGGCTAAAGAGGTTAACAGGCTTGCCCAAGATGACACAGGCAATAGTGGTTAATAATAATAGCTAACATTTATATAAGGCTTACAAAGTGCTTTATAAATATTATCTCACGTTATCCTCACAACAACCCTGGGATGTAGGTGCTATCATTATCCGCATTTTATAGATTAGGCAACTCAGGCAGTCAGGTTAAGTGACTTGCCCACAGCCATTCATCTAGTGAGTGAGGATGGATTTGAATTCAGGTCTTCTTGACCCTATGTCCACCACTCTATTCACTGTGCCACCTGCCTACTAAGCATCACATGTGGGATTTGAACCCGAGTCCTCTGACTCCATAGCCAGTGCCCTTTCCACTGTACTACACTTCCTCTGATGCACCTGAGTATCTTGTGGTGGTGGTATGATGTCTTGACTTGCTCATGAATCGGATTTAAGTGAGTCAGCGCTGAAAAAAGTCTTCAGCTTCATTCTCTTTCCCAAAGTCATTGCAGTCCAGTAGCAATACGAAAGTCAAGATCACTTCTGATGGCCCAGGATGCAGTGGATCACACCAGGGTGTGGTCACCATGCATGCTACAGCTTCTTGGAGCCACAGGTGAGAGTTTGGTGACAGGTAGACGCCAAAGAGGGATGAGCAGCCCTGAAAAGGACTTGGCAAGCCTTCACACCAGAGGGGCTAGTCCCCCCAGAATACCCCACACACCCCTACTCTTGTGTAAAATGAGGATACCAATAGCAAGAGTGTTGGTATAGAATGCTTTAGAAACCATAAAATACTGTGTGAGTGGAGGGCTTTACTATTATCATGAGGAACAGTTCAGGAACCAAAAAGGAGATCATAGAGATCCTCAGATGGCCAAGTAGACTGAGGCAAATGATCCACATAATTAACAGCAAGACACTGACAGAAAGAGAAGACTTGAATAAGGCAGGAGGAAGAAACAAAAGGAAGAGTCTGGTTGCCCTCTAAGGCCCCTCAAGGCTCTATGCTTTTATAATTTCTGCCAGACAATGAACAAAGCCAGATTAAGAAAAAAAAAAACCTGTCCTCTGATACAGGACAGGTAGGGCAAAGATATGGCAAGACTCAGCTTTTCTATCCTAAGGGCCTGGCTGGGCTCCAGGGCTATGAAATGATCTGTCTGAGCTCCAGGAGCTCAAATCTCAGCTTTCTGGGGAATTTGCATCCTGACTCTCAGCTTTACCCAGCCTCCCACTTCCCTAGCCTCCTCAGCAAAAGTGAGTGGGGGAAACAATTAACAAAGAGCAATGGTTTTCCAAGGGCTAAGGTTTAGCCACAATGCTGACCAAGAAACAGAGAGAAAAAGAGAAGCCCCACCATGGACAGGTTTGGGAACAGCATTAACTGTTCCTTCTATACCTGCAGGAAGGTAAAATAGAGGCTTGGTGTACTTAGAAACTGAGTCTGAAAAGGACATCAATTGGGGAATGGCTGAACAAGTTGTGGTATATGATTGTGGTGGAATATTACTGTGCTATAAAAAAAGATGAGTTCGATGATCTTAGAAAAACATGGAAAGACTTACACGAAATAATGAAGAGTGATATAAGCGGAACCAGGAGAACATTGTATACAGTAACTGCAATATTGTTTTAAGAACAACTTGGAGCGACTAAGTCACAAAGGACCGATGAAGGAAGGTGCTATTTGCCTCCAGAGAAAAAACTGATGGGTAGAAATATGTATACAGACATATGGCTTTATGCATACACACACACACACACACACACACACACACACACACACACATACATATATATATACTTATGTCTAATGATAGCCATCTCTAGGGTGAAAGAGGGAGAAGGGAAAAAAGAGTCACATTATAACTTTATTATCTTTGTAAAAGTAATAGCAAGTTGTATATAATAGATTTATAGTTTTGGGTGCAATCATCTTTTTTGCTATTCTACTAACTGTGGAAATGCTTGTTTTATTTCTAAATTTCAGAATAAACATTTGGAAAAAAAAAGATGTTAGCATCTTGGTTTTATGGATTTGGAGCTGAAAAAAACCACAGGGGTCATACTGTCCAACCAGTGAATCAGTACCATAGGCGGGGCTCTAAACTAAGCTCAGGCATACACTAAAGGTAAAAATAGCCCCTGCTCTCAAGAAGTTTACATTCTGGCAAGCACTGAATTTTCTGCCTACAGCAAAGTCTAATCATTTCGCTCCCCTGCTCCCTATCAGTTCTAAGATTAAATAGAATCTTGAAGTAAGAAGAGACCTTAGTGTCCATCTAGTCCAACCCCACAAGTGAGCAAGAATCCCATCTGGAATAGACCTGACAAGGGGTCAATCAGCTTTTCAGCTTGAAGGTTACCAGTAAAAGTGAGCACTCCTGAGGAAGCCAATTCTACCTTGGGACTGTGTTGCTTCTTGGGGACTTTTTCCTGACATCGAGTCTAAATTTGTCTCTTTGCAGCTTTTAGTCATTTCTCCTGATTCTGGTTATGCTTTCTGAGGCCAAATAGAACAAATCTAATCCCTTCTCCAAAAGACAGCCCTGAAAATAGCTGAAGATGGCTTTCATATTTCCCTTGATTCTTCTCTGGGCAAAGCATCCCTGTTCCTCTCAAGTGATCTTCGTATGACAGATTCAAGACCCTTCCCTATCCCAGATGCCCTCCTCCAGACACTAGACAGTTGATCAAATCAAAATTCCTTTGCTGAGTATTTAAAAGTCCTTCACAGTCTAGTTCCTCTCACTCATTCTACATTTCAGCTAAATTGGTCTACTTCTTTTCCCCATCAAAGCATTCAATCTACCACTTCTGCACCTTTGCATGGTCTTTCTCCTGTTCCTAGAATGATCTCCCTCCTCTCCTCTAACCTTTAGATTCCCTGGATTCCTTCTAAGTTTAGCCCAGATGCCATGTCCTATAAGAGGCCTGTTCTATTTCCTGCTGCCTCACCAATTGTTAACACCTTTCTCCCTCTCAATGACAAATATATATAAATATAGATAAAAGACAGCCCCCAGTCTAATGAAGGAGATAAGACTACGTACATGCATGTTGGTGGAGGGGGGAGGGGTTCCAAAGACAAAAATGAACAGCCCCTGCCCTCAAGGAGCTTACTTTCTACTGTGGGGGGAGGAGTTCAAAGTATATACTAACAAATATATATAAAAATACACACATATATATATATAGAGAGAGAGAGAGTAAGAGAGAGAATATATATATTTACTTTGTGTATGCCAATAAATATATATATTCACCTACACATTTTTGTTAAAATGTACATATATTTTTGTACATATTTGTTGATATACATTTTTTTTTAATCTTCCAACAGAAAGTAAGCTTCTTGAGGGCAAGATCTGTTCATTTTTTGTCTTTGAAACCCCACCCTTCCACCCCTTGCCCTGCATCTTATCTCCTTCATTAGACTGAGAATTCCTTTTACTTATGTTTGTATCTCCAGCATTTAGCACAGTGCTTGGCACATAGTGGTGCTTAATAAATGTTTATTCACTAACTGGCATAGGGAGCTCCAGATGAGGAACCTCTCTCTACCAGTGAAGGCTAGCTATCGTTCTGCAATGTCGCTGTTGCTGTTTATACTTTGTTCTTGAAGAGGACCATGACATCAGGGAGGTGATACCATGACATGCAAATGAATCAGATTTAAGTGAGGCAGCACTGTGCAAAGTCACCAGCCTTGATTTCTCCTCCAGAGCCATCTAAGTCCAATGGCAAAATCTAGATCAAGACCACTAGAGATGGCTTCTCTGCAATGCACAAATTTATGGAGTTGACAGGAACACTGAACAAGGGATTTTCCCAGGGTCTCACAAATGTTATTTGTCAGAGACTAGACTTGAACCAAGGATTTGCTTGCTCTAGGCCTTGAAGCTATCATCACCACGTTGCTTCTACCTGTCACGTGGTGGATGCTGGATAAGTACTTGTTAAATTGCGATGAATTAAAATGAGGGAAGTGATTAGTCACACAGATAGTAGATAGAAGACCAAAATTCAAACCCAGGGCTTCTGGCTCCAAATCCGGCACTGATTCCACTGCACCAGGCATCCTTTCCTCTTCCCAGAAGAAAAGATGACCTTTTATGTGACACAATATTTGATTTTCAAATCATGCATCAGAAGAAAGAAAAAAATCATAGCTCCCACAGAGGCTATTTCTCTATTGAGCCATCTCCCCCCGAAAGTTCTGCTTCTGCCTGAGACTTGATGAAATGGAATCCCTCGGGATTCAAGGCATGTCACGTTTTCCATAAGGGACAGCATCAGGTCTTTCGTGTGCTTAAAGGGGCATCTCAATCACATAGACTCTAACCAACTTTTGCAACATTCTAACAAATACAGGTATGTATTACTTTTCCCTAAAATGAGCCAAAAAAATCACACCATGAATATTGTCTCAGATGTTTTTCCTTCATTTCTGACTGAATCCCAAGTGTCAGAGATGCTTAGTCTGTATCTGTCTGCCCCCCTGTCCAGCCTAACCACCCTCTACATGATCTAATTTTTTGTAAATAAATGCATAAAGGTACTAGAGACAATTTAGATTGCAATGTAAATGAACCACAGAGGAAAATCACACAGAATCTCAGAGTTGGAAGGAGCCCCTGTGTCCAGCTAGTCTGACCCAAACCTGAACAGAATCCCCTCCACATCTCGGCTCCCAAGAGGTCCCACACCCTTTGGCTGAGGGGACCAGCTACCTTCCAAGGCAACGCATTCTATTTTGGGATAGCTTGAATTGTCAGGACAATTGTCTTTATATCAAGCCCAAATCTGTACTTTTGGAATGCCTACCTATTATCTCTCTAAGACCAAACAAAATCAATCAATAAGCTCTTATTATGGAGCTACTATTTGCCAGGCACTGTGCTAGGGTCTGGGAACACAAAGGCAGGCACACGCACACACACACACACACACACACACACACACACACACACAATCAAAACAGCGTCTACCCTCAAGGAGTTCACATGCTATCTAAGGCAATAATATGTACACATACAAAAATGTTTGTAATATACCAAAAAATAATTAAAAGTAATTGAGGAGCACTAGCAATTGGGGGAAAATGGAGAAAGCGACACTTCTGAGCTCTGGAGGAAGATAGAGATCCTAACAGGGCAGCAGGTAGATAGAGCATGGGGCCGGAGGCAGAAAGACCCAAGCTCACATCCAGCCTTGGACACTGACAAGCTGTGTGACCCTGGGCAAGTCAGTTTACCCTGTTGGCCTCAGTTTCCTCATCTGTAAAATGACCTAGAGAAGGAAGTGGCAAAGGCACTCCAATATCTTTGCCAAGAAAAGCCCAAACGGAGTCACAAAGAGTTGGACAGTCCAACCACAATGAGAGATTCTAATAGGCAAAGGTGAGGAGGCAAAGCATTCCAGGCATGGGGGATAGTCTGGACAAAGGGAAACGGGAAATGGAAAATATCATACTGAGAACAGTAAGTAGGCCAGTTTGGTTATGGTGCAGAATATGTGAAGGGCAAAAATGTGTAAAATGCCTGGAAAGGTAGGCTAACACCAGACTGTGAAGGATTTTAAATGCTCAACAATGGTGTTTTTTTTTATTCGAGAGGAGTTTCCTGGGCAAGGGAATGACAAGGGTCGGACTTGTATGTCAGAACTATCTAACTGAGTGGAAGAAGCTGTGTGGAAGAAGGAACCGAGAGGGGAGAGGCTGTAAGCAGAAAGACCCAGTTTGGAGGCTATTGCAAAATCTGTCTTCCTTGTGACTGGCATTCAAATACCTGAAGACAGTGATCTTGTTCTCTCCATCCCTAAGTCTCTTCAGCAACCTTCTTGTCGTTGTTATTCAATTTCGGTCACGTCTGACTTTTTGTATTCCTATTTAGAGTTTACTTGGCAAAGATACTGCAGTGGTTTGCCATTTCCTTCTCCAGCTCATTTTACACATGAGGAAGCTGAGGTAAACAGGATTAAGTGACTTGCCCAAGGTCACATAGCTAGTAAATGTATGAGGCCAGATTTGAACTCAGGAAAATGAGTCTTCCTGACTCCAGGGGTTGCCACCTAGCTGCCCTTCTTCATCCTCCTAAATATCACCAAATAACTTTGAAAAACAAAGAATTTTTCTGTAATAAATCCCTAATTTATTTGTTTCATAAATTCCTTATTCTGAATATGGGTTTCCTTAAAAAGGTTACCTCCCCATAGAATTCCATTTTATCTTTCTTCTGTAAATGGAGACCCTAAGGAAAGGGGAGGTGGTAGAAACTTTCCCTGAGTCACCTGGTAAATTAAGGGTAGAAGGACCAGGAATCCTAAGCCAGTTGCCACTGAGCAGTACCCTGTGCCAACAAGGGAAGGGAAAAAAGGGGGAAAAAGGAAAAAAAAGGGAAGAGGCAAAGTTTCAGAAAATAGTTAATCTGAAGAGAAGCATGAATCCATTTGTGGTACTTGTTTCTCTGGAACAAATAATGGTCCCACTCCTCTCAGCATGTAGCTTCTATCTCCTCAGCTGCACTGTGACTTTTTCAATCTTCTAGTTGTCAACACTCTGTCAATAACTTGAGGAAGGACACAGATGAAGCCAATCCGGGCTGACTATGATCTCATATGCGAAAGCCCTTGCCTGTTTGGAAAAGAGCCAGAAATACAATCTGTGTGATCATCATTCCTTAGAAATGGCCAGACGACAACGGATAAAGATATAGGACACATACAAATGGGAAGAACAGGCACCGGACCAAGCAGACTTCAAACGATCTTGAAATTCTTTCTGGCTCTGTGACTGAGAAGCTAAGTGAGAGACCTTGGGGTCCATCAATCAGTTTCTGTCACCAATTCCCTCACTTTATTTTTACAGTGTAGAGAGTAGTAAAGCTTACGACAGTGAACCCAAGGGAAACCGAATGAAAGTTAAGAATATAAGTCTTGGCATTCTAGAGCAACAGAATCCAAAACATACTGTATGGAACCCCTGCAAATGGTGAGTTCAGAAGGCAGCCACCCTTTTTTAAGTAGGGAAGTTCTTAGACCCTCTGGGAAGAGTGAAGGAACCCCAGAAAATAAAAAGAGCTGTGGCCAAGCAATGGAGGGAGGGTTGGGGTAGGGGTGGATTTCATATGAAGATGGAACTGAGAAAGAGACTCTTCTCCCTTGGTTCCACTTTCTCCACCCCTACTGAAAAGGTTTTCCACTCCAGTCCACCGTCTGACACCATTATGTCAGACAATCACAGATTTAGAGTCAGAAGATACCTTAGAGGTTGTCTAGTCCAATCCCCTAGATGAGGAACTTGAAGCCCAAACAGGTGGTTAGTCACAGAACTGGGTATAGTACCTAGGTCCCAGACTCCAAATCCCACATCAGGATAATGTCGAGCAATTACATCCCAGAGTGAATTATTTTGGATGGAATCTTATCCAGAACTGTAGAAATCAAGTCAGCAAGCATTTATTAAATGCTTATTACTTGCCAAGCACTATACTAAACAGTGGGAATAGAAAAAGAAGCAAAAAGAAACATAGTACCTGTCTTCAAGGAGCTTATATTCTAATAGGGGAAGAGTACACCCAAAAGGAACCTGAAAAGTGAGGGGCAAGGAAAAAATACTCATTGTGGTGGGGGGAGAAAGTGGAATAGTGGAGAAAGAAGTCTGGAAAGTCAGGAGTAGAGCCCCAAGAAGAATGGAGTGAAAATAACTAACCTTCTTTAAACTGGACCAAAAGGACCAAGGGAACTTCCAGTATGATGAGACCCCTGGCACAGAGGGATCTTCCAGATGAGAAGACTACTGGAGAATGATGGGAAAGAAGGTCGAGGAGATGGGAGTGGAGCCCAAAGAAGAATGGAGATAGACATCTTACTCTCACCTCCCTTATCTTGAATCTCTTAATCATGTTAACCATGTTTATTCCAGCCATAACAGTCCAAACATTATTCTCCCTGGCAGTATTCAATGGCACCAGAACTTTTATCTCCACAATGTCTGTCAAGAGTTCCAGGACATTACAAATACTAAAAACTGCCAGATGCATAATCTTTCTACTCTTACATATTTGCATTCAGAGAAGGTTGTGGATAGTAGTAGTCTTGAAGTAAAGAAGACGTGACTATGGCCAAGTCACACATGACATCTCTGTTCCCCAGGAAACTTCCTAAGATTATAAATAAGAGTCAAATTGCTGATATGAAGAGATAGTTTTCCCACCGGAAGTTTCCTACATACATCCGTGAAATCACAAATCCAGGCAATCCCACTCACCACTACCAATTTTTAAAATGATATCTAATACTCATAATCAGTCCAAAAGAAGCATTCCACAGCATAGTACAGTAACACTGGACATAAGCAGTGATAGAAGCCACCTGCCCCAGTCTCCTCTGTCCTCCTAGCCACTACCACTTCCTAATCTCCATTGCAAAACACAACAGGACAAGCTACTAATGATTGGAGTTTCTACTTATCCTATATGTGATCTAATGAATACCTAGTCAACTGTGCTTAGCTCCCTATTCTCCCATAAATACCCCAATCACCACCTCTTTTGTTTTTCTCTCTTTTGTTTGTAATGGGGGACTGGACATGGTGCATGTGTAGAATGAAGCTTACGCAGTTTCCAATAGGAAAGAATCTAGGAAACCTGCTTCCAGGAGAATCATTGTGACATATAAGGAAAATACTCTAGACAGATTTGGAGCACATGTAGATGATTGATGAATAGATGGAACTGGAGGTATATTTAAAAAATTCTTCTTGACCTCTGACCTTCTCTTCAGCTGACTTTGGTGCTTTGCCTGCCTTGTGTTTTGTTCTTTAATTTTATGTAAAAGGGGCAGCTAGGTGATGCAGTGAGTAGAGCACTAGCCCTGGAGTCAGGAGAACCTGAGTTCAAATCTGGCCTCAGACACTTGTCACACTTACCAGTTGTGTGACCTTGGGAGAGTCACTTAATCCCAATTGCCCTCCCTTTCCCCCCTGCAAAAAAAAAATTCTAAAAATAAATAAGAGAGTAGAGACTATGACCTCAGGAGAATGAGCCACCTAAGGTCTTGGAGTCTGAGAGTAGAGTGTGCCATGTCCTGCAGCCATCCTGTTAAAGATGCTCCAAGGGACAGAGAAGAGACCTTTTAGGACACAGCACAGCAGGAGCTGAGAGGAATATTGATCCACAAGTGTACTGCCTTTGGATGTGAATTTGGTGAGATTTGTGCCATATAGAAATTGCATAAAGTCTGAGCCCAATATCTACAAGGACTGAGGTAGAATAAGAAAGAATATGCCCTAGAAGTGCTAGGGCAAAATGTTTATATTTCTGTTCTTGCTATACCTTCAAATTAAATTTCTCTTTATAAAAGATAATATCAATTCATTAAATGGAACTGGAATGATAAACATTGGCACCTACCCATGGAGGAAACACACATAGAGAAGAAAGAAAACCTCAACCCTCTAAGGTTTACCCTATAACCTTGAGGAGGAGATGTAGCTGGCCTCACTCAGGGAAAGTGGGACCTGAGAACACCCCACTGCACCTTGAAATCTGGAAAAAACAACTGTAATTTAGCTGTGCAATTTGGGCATTGCTGCTTAATCCAAAGCAAATTTGTCCAGCTCTGCCCTGTGTCCAGATCCATAAGAAATACCACCAAGGCTTAAAAAACCTTCTGACTTTAGCTGGACAAGATGCTTATCAACATCATGATATAAAATCAGAAAGATTTACCTCAATATTCGCATGGAATGTCAGCACTTTTGTCTGAAACCTTCCCTACCTTTTCATATAGGAAAAGTGAAGGCTATAGAATTTGCCGAAGATGTAACAGAATCCAGATATCTTGACTCCCAATTCTATGATCCTCCTGCTACATCATTTTGTATAAACTTACACATATTCGTGTTGTCTCCTTAACAGCAGGGACCGATTGTGTTTCTAGCACCTAGCAAAGTGTCTCGCCCATAACCGGCATTTAATTTGAGGCAACTATGTAGATGTAGCACCAGGGTCAGGAAGCTGTTGTTATTCAGTCATTTCAGTCATGTCTGACTCTTCGTGACTCCATTTGGGGTTTTCTTAGCAAAGATACTGGAATGGTTTGCCATCTCCTTCCTTCT